>JBBELK010000397.1:600000-1185137 GCA_037783545.1 Henricia sp. BOLD:AAB3569
ATGGTTTTCAACAGTATTATATTTATATAGTCCTTTATGTACCAGTAATAAGAACATTACATTCAGAATTTCATCCTGGAAAAGTCAGAAAATTTCAGTCTTTTTTCAAGACCCTTTTCACGCGAAACTGAAAACGAAAGGTCACGTCAATCAACTCGAGCTATGTGTGTGACGTCATAGCAAGGAGACACACAGAGCTGCTTCACTGACTATGGTCGTGAACCTAGCTCCTCGCAGCAAACACGTACACGTTGTATGCACACACGGAACCGCGGATTTTCCACACAGTTGCAAGTGATATCACCAACAAGACACAAAGCTGGCATTTTATTGATATCAAAAATTAATTCAGTGTAACAACCACTGAGAAAATATACCGAGAACTTTGAAAACCTTTACAGAAAAATAACGACTGGTGGATTATGCAATGTGGAAAGCATGCAACTTGTTTTGCAAAAGTAGTGACCTTCTCCTAGCTATGACGTAGCGGGGTCAATGCATATCATTATGACGTCATCACCCGGTTTTTTTTTTTTTGGCTTGTTGCCGGTTGACGAACACGGTCTAATTTTATCTCTAATTTTTTTCTCCAATATAAAGTCAGCAATAAAGATAAGAAAAAGGCAACTTTATCAAGTAACATCCTTTTTATAAAATAACTTTCTTCCTCGCCAAGTAGCTCCAAGCTTTCAGCCCGGCTTTAATAAAGTGATACATTGGAAATTCTTAAACTGTGCCAACAGCTCTTTGGCAAGCTATGATGAAACATCCTGCTAAATTGCAGCATAGTTGTATCATGTATCGTCATGCATCAATGAGATCAAAATTGGGTCCTATCAATCAAACTGCATGAATGAACAGGGCAAAATATTATACCATCTCATTGTTTTCTGTACCAGTTAAAATCCTGTTTATGGCAACTGTAGGCATGAGTTTATTTATTTGGATTTGCAGTTGTTATGGCATATTTTTAAATTTCCTGATTCACTGAACTTGATTATTTATTTGTCTGTTCTTCAAGCAAGACAGATTAATTTCAAACACGAATCTGAAACGTTTGACTGGATTTGGGACAACTAAAGATCTCTGTGCTAAAAAGTTGTACATTTAAAGGCACAGCTCGTCATAAAGGCATGGAGCTGCGTATTTCGTGGCACGAATTTGCCACGCGCGCATTGCCGACGAGCCTGTGCCTTTAATAGCGCTGTTGAACAAAGTCCTCAAAATAGTTGCCTGAGAACCAATAGCCAGTTGCCATTCATGAAGTAGGCCTATGGGGTTTAATTGGTCAAATGTGAGCAGCTTCACCGAAAGTAGGCGTTTGTCGCACAGGCCAGAACTGAGATAATGGCATATTTACACATGTATACATGTCAAGTAGGGCATTTTAATCGAAACCAGGATTTCTGCATGAGACCACCTATTAACTATCCATCTATCACCTAAAGAAGTTTAAGTAAATAAATACTACCAGAAAAAGGCATTTTAAATGCCTAAAACATGTGAAATAACCCAATTCTGGCATTTTACAAACTGTTCTGGAGGATTTTTTTTGGGGGGGCCGGGGGGGGGGGGGGGGGGTGGGGGGGGGGGGGGGGGGGGGGTAGGGGGTGCAGGGTTAAAAAGGCATTGCGTACGAAATTGAGGACTGCTATTCTTATGTGTAGGGATATGATACACGACACATTTTTGTTACAAAACAGACCCCAAAATGAATATCACATGTCACCATCGTTTACCTTGTGAAGATATTTGAAATAGTCCATAGAAACATAAAAAGTAGCTGCTGGAGCAAGACAACTCAAAACTACAGATACAGCGGCCCTTAAAGTGAGAAGAGAGAGAAATCTTCTGTACATAACTTGGTGTCCTCTGAGAGCACATTTCTCACACTGGGCAGAGAATTTTCCAGAACATTGAAGTTGTTATTTAAAGTATGTCTGATACTATTCAACAGGACATACACAAAATAATAGAAATACATTTTAACCAAAACAGAGAGAGTTGTGTTCAGGTGGACACCGTTATGTACACAAGATGTGGTATTGATCTTCATGAAGTAACTTAGTTGAGATCCGATTTGACAACTAAATAGTGTCTTAAAATATTGCACTGACCCATAACCATAGAAAGACATGATAGAAAAGTCATGGAATCCAACAAAGCTTTTACAATGGCCAAGGTTATCCATGACAAATAATTGTACATAACGCAGACACCAAATTGTTAGTATGTTTTTTCTTAACTCTTCCCTTCTGTCTTCCTTATGTGATGCACTTCAAACAGCGCCCTCTGTCTCTGGTTTATTGCAATGAAATATTTAAAGTTGAAAAAGGCTACCTTTTATTGATTTTACATCCAAACACACAAAAGCATGTCTTGCTGAACAAGTAATCCATCATATTAAGCAAAGATTAGGCAAAAAGTTTAAACATTGGCCTAGTGCTTTGTGTGCTGCATTAGACCAGTGGGTCCAGTGCTTTGTCATTTCCCCCAAATTTAAACAGCAACCGTATGTTTTCCCGGCTGTGGTCCAGTAAAAATATCTTTGGTCTAGTCAAACTTTAGAGTTGCTAGCCCTGAAGTCCAGTAGATTGTTATCCAAAATTCGAGCTCTGTGGCATCCATGCATGGTCCTCCATGGGGGGAGGGGGAGGGGAGGGGGTTGGAGGGGCAGGGGGGGAGAAACAATTGATACCAGTAGGTGCATAATACTGTAGGCCAGACACTGTGTACATAACAGGTCGCCATTTTGCATTGACCTTAGATCTTGGTGTCCGAATTATGTACATGTGTACCTCATAAATCAATACCAAACCCCATCAAAAATATTTTTTTCCTGTCAAAATGCACTTTTTTAGATTGAATCAAGTTAGATGACTACCATTACGAAAATTGAACAATTCTTATCCTCAAGAAACAAAAGCTATTGGAATTGTTGTTCGAACATAACACGGACCCCAAATTCAGGCCGCCATATTTACAAAAATCGGCGAGAAACGGGTTGGACTTTCCCCAAAAAACGAAACACTTTAGGCTCTCGTTGTTGTTTTCAAGCCCTAGATTTTGCATCGTAAAACAAACATTACATTTACCATTTGTGACATACGTTTTAGCATTCTGGCGATAGGGATTTTCAAGAAATGTGGGCGCCGATGGCGCGAATACTACCTACGTTTTTTCCACTTCTGTACATAACTCGTGTCCAGTTACCGGACACGAAGCAACATCGCACCGCTTCACAGAACGTAACCAGCCACGACTAACTTTGGTCACGCCACATGAAAAAACAACTCCCCAGCTTGCTGAAAATATGCACCGTTTGAATATTCAACTTCCACATGTCTGCACAGAGTACCGTTGTTTGTACATAACGCATGGACACGAAAAACCAAAGCGACAGGAAACCAGTCATTACCACTCGCTGCTGATTCGAGACCCTCTATAATGTTGATATTTTGTGAAGTATTTGCACGTGCACAGTGTACACGTTGGAGTTTGATAGTAGATGTTTGCATGTGTCTAAATGGGTGCGGTGCTGCACCTCAACAAAGGCGGACACGAAGAGTTATGTACAGAATCAAAAAATTTGATTTCGTCAGAAAAATAAGCAACAAACTGTTTACTGTTTTTGTTGCTATAAATGGCTTTAATAAGTTAGTTTGAATGATTTGAAACGGATTTTCTTTAAAAAAAATTCTTACTCTGTAGTTGAACACCACTATTAAAAAAAGCAGTGCCGCAGACGTAACACTGGCATTCTCATTTAGGGGGTTAATTTTCATTTGCTTTATTCATAAAAAAAACAATTCTTACATAAATGCTTCCACATGTGGTATGTCTAGGTTCCTTAGGTTATAAACTTTAACATTAAGCCATTTTCAATTAAGTCTTACCCGAAGAAATGTTTTGAAATGCAACAACTCGGAACCCTTTTTCAAATACTGAAATGTGTCATGTATCATATCCCTGCACTTATTCATTCTTGCTGAAACACCACCCACACATGTTTTCCTATAGGTATAGGGCTTTTGGAGTCAGAATTTGCATGGTTGCTGAGGACTTTATGCCTTAACAGAAGTACAACCTTCTACGCCATTTTTCTCTAAAGCGCTTCTTAAAAAATTGTGCTCTTGGTCATCACGGAAATTGTCATAACTTGGTCAATTTTTGACGGATTGACACAATGTTTGTAGTTTTGTGAAGCTTATAATATACTATATCTGATTAAGTCATTAGCTCCATTTTCATCTTTTTATGCAAGAGCCTACTTTTGGTGGAGTGGCTTATGCACAAATGTCTACATTTTAATATAACGAGCTTAATATTTGGTACGGTGCGTATAATTGCCACTAAAATGAAACAACCAAACATGGGACAAGAGTAATGTGATATGTTCCCCACCGGGATTCGAAGCCAAGACCTCCGACACTCTGGGCAGATTGCTCTACCAGTTGAGCTACATGTATGATGCACAAATTGTATAAACATAACGGATGAACTGCAGCATTCACCTGACTAAAAGTAAAGTGAAATTCTCCAACTGCGCTCGGCTGGTATAATGTGCCTCGGAATCCAGTTTGGATATCATGTTGGATACCGCTGATACACACTTATCCGACATGTGAGGTATTGAGTTGGTAATGAAGCCAGACAGATGCGTATTGCAATACCAAAAGTCTGGTAACTAGACACCATTGGTAGCAGATGTATGCTAACGCTTTATCAAAGTTCTACAAGCGGGCCAGATGGCCATAATGTAATGTCACGTCTAACTTATCAAGTATAATATTTACTTTGTGGAATGGCAGTACCTAATCTAGGACTTTTTGGTAATGTACAATAGTAAATGGCTTAAATTATTCAAATTTATTCTACATCATTTAAATTATTTAAAACTGACGCAACGATGGATCACAGAGATAGTTTTTAGCAGCTTTTATCAGTGGCAATTTATTGTTTGTCATTAAAGTTAACACTTGGTCAGTTTGGTGTTAAAAAAATGGATCACTACCAAACTTGGGATGAGAGAAAAATTGTCAGGGCCTTATCCAGGATTCGAATACCTCTGATACACCGGGCAGATGCTCAACCAGCTGAGCCACAAGGCACAGTGGCATATACTCCCTCAGGTTTTCCCTATGAAACAATTTGTTTGTTCTCTTGGTGTTGCAACACCGAGAGAAAATTGGGTTCAGCTGGTAGAGCATCTGCCCGGTGAGTCAGAGGTCTCGGGTTCGAACCCTGATGAGGCCCTTACGATTTTTCTCTCATCCCAAGTTTGGTTGTTTGATTTCAATGGTGATTAGGCACCATATTGAAGAGGAGCCAATATGGCGGTTGCAGTGGCGGATCCAGTCTCATTAAAACACAGGAATACAGAGTGAAAGCAGCGGTCTGACCCCCTAAACTTCAATGTATGGCTGTACTGTAATGAGTTCCATGCAAGGAGTAAAAAGGGGTGTCTATCGTTTGTGGTGATGGGTCAAGAGGAGCCCGAATATCTGCATGGGCAAGATTTGACTGTATCTTTGGTCAGATTTCCCCAAATCAACAACTAAATTGTATCCTGAATGAAGAAACAATAACGATTTGGTGAATTTTATTGTCCAGTCTCATAAATCAACAATGTGCCATCCTGAAAAACAACTGACACATTTTCTTCTTTTTATGTCTACCATGAAACACAAACCGAGGGTGGCAATTTCACAATTTAAGTCGACTAATCCCACCAGCTGCTACATTGCGTCTCAGGAGGGCCATCTATTACATACGAAAATGCAGGATTTTTCTTGTTTTCATGTATTTTGGTCGTACTAAGACCTGACGTAAATATGATATTGCGAGGCCCATAAAACATCCATTCAGTCAGGTCTAGCGGGTAGTGGAAGCCATTTTCATTAGCGTCACTCTCTCGCCGGGGCTGAGCAGTCTGAATCGTTTTCCCGTTCCGCCGAGAAATAGAGAAATTGATACAGAACGAGCCAGCGAAATGATGAGGCACGCGGAGTTCAATCAAAAGAATTAAAAGGCGGAAATTGGAGACTTTTTCTTGGCTTTTTTATTGGTTGGTCGCGGAAGACACTAAATGATTTGATGTGGTTTTTCTGTCTCTCGTGAATATGCACGGAAGTGGGGTTTTCAACATGAAACATAAAAATTTACTGGTTTTTATGTAAGGCAAATATCAGGGGACAGCTGATGCAGATTGTGGCATTTGTCTTCTTTTATTTTAATATTATGATTTACTTCTTTTAAGAGAAGGGTTTTTGTACCTATTTGCAATTCATTATGCACCACCTGAAAGAAATTTAGCATGAGCGCTGTAACTAAAAAGTATCTATCATGGTTGCTGGTACTTCCAAATACTGAAAGCCACCCAGACCAAACTGGGTGGCTTTCAAGAACAGCACTTTTTTTTCCCATCAAAATCGTTGCTCAAAATGGAATCTTTAGACAAGTCATTTTACAGGAAATTGCAATTTTTGGTAAAATCAAAATCTCTACACGTTCTACATACCTCCCTGGCCGTAATTTTCTCAAAACTTACGTACACAACTCCGTTTTTAACAATTTGACGATCGAATTCAACTTCATAAACTTCAACTCGTGCTGACTCGTGGCATCGTTATTTTCAGAGCAATGGCGCTCGCCTCTAACAATTTCAAGCACCAGACCAGTTCCAGCACGTACCATTTTTGGACGAGGGGGATTTGTTTTAGCGTGCCACTGTGTGGTCGGTGAATGAAGGATTCACGTCAAATTTAATACCACCAAACGGCTTTTTGTCAAAGCGACCCGCGTGGCAACTTTACGAGTGAAAAGTCATTTGACGTGAATCCTTCATTCACCGACCACACAGTGGCACGCTAAAACAAATCCCCCCTCGTCCAAAAATGGTACGTGCTGGAACTGGTCTGGTGCTTGAAATTGTTAGAGGCGAGCGCCATTGCTCTGAAAATAACGATGCCACGAGTCAGCACGAGTTGAAGTTTATGAAGTTGAATTCGATCGTCAAATTGTTAAAAACGGAGTTGTGTACGTAAGTTTTGAGAAAATTACGGCCAGGGAGGTATGTAGAACGTGTAGAGATTTTAATTTTACCAAAAATTGCAATTTCCTGTAAAATGACTTGTCTAAAGATTCCATTTTGAGCAACGATTTTGATGGGAAAAAAAAGTGCTGTTCTTGAAAGCCACCCAGTTTGGTCTGGGTGGCTTTCAGTATTTGGAAGTAGGTTGCTGGATCCTCAAAGAAAAATTATGGAATTTTTAAAAAAAACGGGAAAAAAAACAGGTCTGTTTTAAAGGTAGAGGCTCGCCAGCAATGCGAGCGCGCCAATTTCGTGGCACGAAATACGCAGCTCCGTGCCTTTGCTGTGGAGCTGCGTATTTCGTGGCACGAATTTAGCGCGCGCAGTGCTGACAAGCCTGTGCCTTTAAGCCCAGCACTGCAATCAAACAAAAGGGTTGCCATCAACACAACCTTAAATAAACAAAAATTACTTTGACATACTGTATCATGGAAAATAACAGCTTGTGTCTTAAAAATAAAGACTGTCAAATCATAGACCCTTTCAAAGGCACAAATAAATGTCTACTGAACTTTTTTCAAAGTTCGCAGCAAATAACGAGCAGTAAATCAAGGGATGATGCAAATGTTGAACAGTGCATTGAACATTTACTGCCGATCAGAAACGCACTGTCACACAGGCTCTGCGTAGGGGGCCATTTACCTCGTAAATCCTACCAAATTCACACTTGCGTCAGAGTACAGTCCGCAGTTGACACCTTCTCTTGTTATTTCTTTCCAGTTTAGCGATGGCACATTTATGAATTATTATTCAAAGATGTGCTATTGACATGATCCAGGGGATAGAAAGCCAAAAAATTGTGCCTGCTAGCGAGATCTGTAGTAAAATATTGCCTGAAGATTTGGCCTTTTCAAATTATGAACCGAAGAATAGACATGCTTTGACCACAATGTATTTTACGCTTAAGCTTCATTGTAACAGGAGTTGATAGATTTGCTTAATAAGCAAATACTCAGGGTTTAAAATATGATGCACAACAAAAAACAAAAAACAAAATCTACTTTTTGTGCACACTTTTCCTACTTAAAGTGGTCAAATATTGCCTCAGATCGCACCACAGAGCATCTACAATCCATTTAGAAGCCGATAGGGCTTCGCGCTACGCGATTGCTATTTTATTGTCATCAGCATTTCATGCTTAAAAATTTCACGCCCCCCTCCCTCCCCTCCCACCCGTCGTGATGTGGGGTATGTTTTTCTCCCAACTATAAACATTTTGGACAATGTAGCTCCTGAAAGTGGCCCTATTTTGCCCAGTAGCGTAGGTGCCTTTGTTCCAAGATGGACGCTGGTCTGTTTAGCAATTTTCACTGTTGCAGGGGTAGTTTTGTTCCAAGTGGAAATTAGGGGATACAAGTGACTGATTACCCTCATAAAATTGAACAGAATTTACAAGCTGAGACTTCAATGAGTATTTCGATTGTTGTCCTGAGAGTTGCGAGTATTTTTAAATGATTTTTGAAAATTGGGCATTTAGCATTGGTTCCTATGGGAGCCATATTTACTTGGGTGCAACTTTAGACACAACAAATTCAATCTAAATCTCAAAACAAAGAGTGTAGAACCTTGAACCCATAGAGAAATAGTGACCAAGAAAAAGAACAACCTTCAATTCTACCTCCATGCTTCAACCATTACAACAGAAAAGCACTGGTTCAGCCAAGTTTGCCAAGTAAATATATCTACCAAGTAAACAAAACAAACCACAGGAACAAGAAATAACTAAAAACTAACAGGGCATCTCCCAAGACATTTCCATTCAATCAAAACAACAGGAATCTCTGATCATGCACCCCTATATACCCCAAACCAAGGTCCCCAAATCATCAGCAAAACAACAATAACCCTGGCCTCTAACTAGACCCATAACATCCCTACCAACCACAGCGCACTCTTGTTTTATGACCAACATGATTGATGCTTCATAAATTCACAACAGCAAAAGCACAGCATGTGTGTGGTGCAGTTGCTGAAAGCTAAGGTTCACCCAAACACGCACTAAGTGATTTTAATGTAGGTGGTCCCAATGATATATTTTCTGTTTGAAGGCAGACAAATATATCTTCTCCACTTTCGATGGAGGAGTTGTATAATAAAGCGAGGTGGAAAAATTTATTTCACCTTTGTAACTTTTCCTTTGCTGATTTATGGTTGATTTGTATGTAAATCTATCATGATTTGACATCAAATTTTATTTCAACTGATCCATTGACCGCAAGTTCCTTCTTCAGGTTGTTTGCAAATTCACAATGTTTGGAAACTTTCAACAGTCTTTTTTGAAAATGAAGCGAAACTCACACCATAACGCAAACAGGAAAATGTTTATATTAGGCCCGCTTCAAACGTCGCGCTTAAATGCCGTGTCGAATTAAATTAAACTTGATTTGTTTAATTCGACACACAAGCACGACGTTTGAAGCCATTTGGCTCGGCAAAATGAGTTCGACATGGCAGAAGATTTTAGCTCGACAGGGTCTGCCGTGCTAACTCTATTTAGTGCGGCACAAGCACGGCTTGGCTTCAAACGTCGTGCTTCTGCCATGTCGAATTTAATTCCAGTTCGAAGTTGGTCCGCAATTTTGTTCACAACTAGGAATGCGCATGCTCGCAGCGCGTATGTGAGTAAAGAAATAACAAACAAACAAGTGCATTAAAATAATAAAATGGCGACGTACAATGGACAGAATGGAAAATGCACGTGCACAACGTCCATGACGTGCACAATACTCATCCGCCATGTTGGATGTAGTTAAGCTCGACTGGGAGTTTGCAATTAAGTTCGACGTTTGAAGCCACTGCCGTGCTTACACTGTACCAACGTCGTGCCAAGTTGAATTTAATTCGACACGGCATGAGCGCGACGTTTGAAGCGGTCCTAAGTGTGCTCAGTTGAAACACACCCAGTCTTTATTCAGTCACCCCGAGATCTCAGGGTATTTCCACTCTGCTAAGCACCGTTAGGCACATGTAGGGTACAGTGCTTTAAGAGGCACTGTTGCAAGATGATGTCATTCAGTCGGCTTGGAGAATTCCACTAATATGGACGATCAAAGTTGCTGACATCAACAAGTTTCAACTTGACAACAATTCAATCTCTACCTAAAGAAGCGTCAAGGATAATTTATGCTCATTCAGTTTCGCTGAATTTTTGGTTTTGATCTTCAATAATCAACCATGCAGTTAAAGAAAAATTCACCCACCAAAGCAAATGACAAAAGTTGCCGACACCAACAAACGTCAACTCGCCACCAATTCAAATTCCATCCACTATAAATGCAGATGACAAAGATTGCTGACATCAACCAATTACTGACATCAGCTCGCCACCAATCCAAACTCTGCTTAGACGAACCTCACTGATCAACGATTTTTAAACATTTTATCCACCAATCCAAATTCTGCCTAAACAAACCTCGTTGATCAAACAGTTTTAGAAATTCCATCCACTATAAACGCAGATGACAAACGTTTGTGACATCAACCAATTTCAACTCGCCACTAATCCAAAACGAACCTCAATGAGATTACTGCATGGAATTTTCATCCCCTCATTCAGTAAATTGATCAACAAATCATAACTGTAGGGCAAGAATCAAAACCCAGCCTCACCAAAGATCGAAATTATCCACAATATAAACTGTCAATATCCTAATATAGCCTGCTTGCATTAAATTTCGTCAAATCAGCTGCAATGATCGAAATTTACCCACAAAAAATTAAATGGCCAATTAAATCAAAGAACTGAATCTGCCGAAGTCCTGCGCCAAGACAAAAATCTGAAAACTGGCAAAGAAACCCAACACTTGACCGTCAATATCCCAGCTGGGGCGCATAATTTCTCGTCCAATTCCAGATCAAAATTGAGAATTATGAGCCTCGGTCTTCTCCGAGAGACAGAACAAATTAATGAAGGACAATTTAGCGGAGATCGGAGGCGATAGCTTCGAGTACAAGGACTCAGATGCAATGTTAGGCGTTGGTTTGTATAAAACAAGTATCTCGAATTCTAGATTGAAGATGTTACAAACTTCAGTGATGAAAAACGGGGCAAGATAAATATATGTATCCTATTTTGAGATAACAAGGTTTAGAATCAAGTAATGGGGCTTTATTTCAAAAAAAAAAGCAAGACTTGTTAAAATTGATTATCACGGGGGTTTCTTCAAAAGAAGACTTTGTTTAAATTTTTGATGCAAGCGAAAGAAAAACTATGAATTGTAGGATAGGGCGACAAATCGTGTGTAAAAAAGGTATATAATGCTACAGTCACACGGTCAAATACGTATGCTGCGGATTTTTTATATTTTTTATCCGCAGAAAATCACTTAAAAACTGCGCAGAAAAGTTAAATTAGCCATGAAATACGGATAATTGCGGATGAATTACGGATAAATACGGACATTTACGCCTAAATGAAAAACAATTGCGGCAGGTGACATCTAATTTTTACGGATAGTTTACGGAGAGTTACGTATATTACGGATAATTACGGATGCATTGCGGATTTTTTACGGATGCTGCGGATTCGGCGGATTAATTACGGATCCATTACGGATAGATACGGATTCTGCGGATTTTTTACGGACAAAAATCCGCAGCGTCCGCAAGATCCGTATATGACCGTGTGACTGTAGCATTAGGGCGACGTGCTCAATAGGGCGACATTTTGGTGTCGCCCTAATATTTTTGAGTTTAAAATTAATTTTTTTAGGTCAAAAACCATTTTTTAAAAATCGAGAACCATTTTTATTGGGTCTGGAACTGTCTCTCTTAGGTCTGTGACCATCTCCGGAAGCTTTGGGTAAAAAAATAAGGTGTCATTTTGAGTGATTCTTGCCGAAATTTCGGTAGTCTCCGGCGAGAGTCTTGCCGAAGTGTCGCCCCATTGCGGCATTCAGCGTTCTTTAAAAAATCACTATCATGATTATTAAAACTGACATTCTTTTCAGACTTTTCATTTCAAACGTTTATGGTAGTCGGTGCACCACGCAATACATATTAAATGGTTTCATCTTTTGGTTATGTTACCGTAATTCCGTCCAAGTAACGGAAAAGAAAAATCAAGTTTCTTTTCGGACTTACAAAAGACCCAAGACTGCCATGTCAGACAAAGCACTAGTAATACCATAACAAAACAATTAATATCAACCTAAAATGTGTCTGTTTTAACAGTTATACTCGCCGAAAGGGAACAATAACATCACCCGCAACCGGTTAATTTACTCCGGTGACAGATCGGTTGTCTGCTGTGGAGTCATTATGTCCTCGTTCTTAACGATAACGACATGAGATTATTCGGACATTGTAACTTCTTTGGATGCGGAATGAGGACGACGACTCAATCACAGAACCTTCATTTTACGCCTCGGCAGCTCATCAACGAGTTATGTTCGGTCTAGTGCTGCCCAGGGATACCAAATTAGACCAAGGATAGCGAGACCCTAAGGCGGTTGACCAAACCACAGCTCCGCCTCCGAATTAAGCCACAAAATGGAAGCAAGCCAAGGTCTGAAAAATGCCCCAACTTTCTGAAGCGTTTTGTGAAGAGTATAGACCGTATCAAATAGCCGCCATTTCGTGGGGCAGTTTCTTTGTTCCTTGAGGACATGCATGGTTGCACATATTGTGCTGCCATTGTTGAACGGTTTAAGTAACAAAAGGTGCCCCACGAAATGGCGGCTATTCGATACGGTCTCTACAGCAATAGTGGCTATCATCAAGTGAGTTGATATTTTTCCTAAAATACGTAGGTTCTTTTTGTCTCTGTCTTCAGTAATTCTGTTTGATAAAGTTGGAACAAACAAACAAGACACTATTCAATCTCTCTTGCTTTAAAAATGATCAAAATTCAAGAGTGGATTTAGACACAAACGGGATCAGTGCATCTGCTCTCTCACCATCACCCAGTAATTTGATACCTAATGACGTCATCAAGACGTCACACTTGAAAGCACACCACGGGATGGGTGTGCATAGCAGGACTAGTGCGTAGAAACCGCAAACCTGTACCAAAATCTTCCCTAGGCTTTCGTCCTTGGTTTATAAAAGCAAAATCCTGCTTTTTGGTGAAGTAAAATATCTTGAATTTTCTTTTACGGGTGTCTACGGAGCGATGAAATACCACTTTTGGGCAAGGAGAAAAAAACAGCCGAGCCACCCGAAAGATTGAGTCGTGATATCCCCAAAGGCGTCAAAACTACTACGATGGGAAATGGGTTTTCCAGAGAAACAATGGAACTAATTCGGCGTAAAATTAAAATGTAGTCTATTAATCAGCGAGACAATCGCAATTACTGCCAGTCGGCTGCAAATTGTCCTTGGTGGTTTTCGACACATGCATCTTTTACAACCAGTTCCTCAAAGTCACATGGGGAAAGTTTATAATTTTGGGGCTAAATTTCCAATAAGCATAATTTTATATTTTTCCATTTGTTATAGACTTGTTGTCAAACTAGTTTCATTCAAATTCGTCAGATCATCACGTTGAAGGAGTGCGGCATCGGGCCATTTGTTCCCCGGTCCTGTCTATATCCAACCCTTGTCAATAAACGGCAAACCGTTAATAGCCCATTAGGATAAAAGAAAACAGTTTGTTTAATGACACAGAGGTTCCTGCAGATTGAATGAAAGGAAACCCAAGGATCTTCAACGTCCAGGCGCCATGGCTTTAAGGGGATTAGTTCCAGCCGTTGAATACGTCCAGATCACCCACTACCGATTCCATACAACACCGGTGTTCTTGTTAACCCCTGCCGTGTCAGGACCGATCCTATAATAGGGTAAAGATCACACATAAGCCCGCCTAAATCTCCGTGGTACTTAGCTAACGACTTCATTGTCCGCGAGGATCTTCTGAAGTTCGCGCCAAATGTTTTGTCCCCTTTTTTCAAAGGTGTTGTGGGCTAAGCCGGGCTTGGGTCTTTCCTTTTTGTAAATATAAGAGGGCATATTAGGGTCGACAAATTAGATCAATTACACGACTATGCGGACAAAAGATGGTCGCTTTCTATTCGGGAGAGCCAAACACCTGTGTTTCTTGTTAATGGGCGAAAATCCAGAATGAAAAAGAGTGCTTATGAGAATGTCGGGTCGCTCTTACGATTTCGGACGAAGCTAGAAGTTGTGCGGACAAAAAGACACCGCTTTAACATTGGCCCCTTCATGACAATGCTAAACCCTCGTAAAATGCATCATCGAGCAAGTTTTGGACTGTTTGTGTTGAAGTGGACAGTCGGCTGTTTTGAAGCAGAGAAGATTGAATGAAGGCCGAAACAAATTAGTTTAATCGATGTTCACATCCATTCATCACGACTATAATAATGTCACACAGCGGACGGTGTAATTGCTATAAATTTCCGACAGTTAGGACATGGCATTGCGATTTCTAAATTCGAACAAAGCTTGGGACTCGAACACGTACCGAGTTCTCCCGCACTAAGTTCTACAATGCATAATTTCACGGACCGTCTTGTAACAATGAACCAAATTCGCCAAAAGGGACTTCTACATTTGTAATTTGCTTGTACATCTAAGGAAATCAAGCTCACACAGGAAATGCGTGCACGAACTGGCATCCGTTAATTTCTCGGCCAAACGAATTTACCAGTTATACACAATGTAAAACTGCTTCATGGCCGAAGGAAAATAGGCCTATATCAAAAGAAAATGTGGGTTTTGAATACAAATCGCGTTCGTTGACATGCACTAAGTGGTTCAGTTTGTGATAAATTCAACCGTAATTGTGTTTGCTTGTGGGCCTATACCGAATGTCGGGAACTAGGACCTTTACGGAGGCAGGTTGACTTGCGTGTAGCGGCCCGGGGAGAGCGAGGGATTTAGGCGAAATTATATTCGTTGGACAAAGGTATAGGTTTTAGTTTCCTAACTCTAATTTGAGAATGACTGAAAATATGCGTAGACCTACAAATCTTTATTCTGTAATCCCCGTGTAGTATTTTTTTTTTCGACCGTCCCATGCAACGCCTAATCCAGGGGCTATCAAAACCAAAAGCACGTTTCTGACGTCACCACTAATTTAACCAATGGTCGTCAGCAACGAAGCCGTCATTTGCATGTTTCTGGTTATGGCCGCCAAATCGAGGCTTCTCATTGGACAGCGATGTGCGTATGCGTCGCGCGTCCGTTTCGCGTGTCACGGTGGTTTCGAAGTGCAAATGCAATGTTTTTGTTAGTGCACGTGCATGATAAATGCGATTAAAGCAGACGATAACTTTGCGCGCGAAAAAAACGTTTGCAGGCTCAGCATTTGTAATAACAAATGTTGTGAAATTAATTTACGACTGAACAATGTACGTGCTACGCTAAGTTTAAAAAAGGGCCAAACGTAAAAATGTAATCCCAGATGCATGGGGAGGGAAACATTTAATGTTTTGAACAAAAGACTGAAAAAAATATAAACAGATGAAGTTACTAAATCATCGCTTGTCACGCAAGCTGGAACCCTTAAAAACATGAACACATGTTCTGCCATGATGTATGAAGTTCAATTGATAATTTGGCGGCGTTGCTGGAGACGAATCGGCCCCAGCTTGCATACTCGGAATTTATTCATGCTCCGCCATTTTAAGATTTACACACCCCTTGGGAAATATCGGTGATATTTATTGGCATGTATGTTCAACCTGTCTATAACCTTTTCTGTTATACAGTAACAATTTCACTAAAATGTAGGTTTTGTATTGCTTGTACTTTTGGCACCACATCACGAATTATTATTATTTTTTGGCATTGGAAAACTGTTACAAATGTGAGGATGTGTATGTAGCCTAAAATGGTTTGTGGTCCAAACTTGCTTGTTCGTTATGGCTGTATAGGTAAAAATTCCCGAAGAATTCAAACGCTTATCGTAAAATCAAAAGAAAGGTAGAGTTATCAAGAAATCGAGTCTATTCAATCTTCATTTCCTGAATTCCAACCCCCTACGGGTTTCCTTTGACAAAGCCACTCAAACACCAGTTTAACAAACTAATTTAGCAGTCTCCGAAACCTTCCGGAGGGGTTAGCCCCCGGCAACCACCAAGGGCCATTTATAGAAATCCTAGAGTAGCTGATCAGACTTTGTAGCGGACGCAACAATCCTCAATAATAATCCTCAACAGGGTTTGAGGAGGATGACGTTTTTATGAAGTTGGGCAGTTTTGGTCTCTGCAGAAAACCCGTCAGACGTTTGATAACTTTTAGCGAGTTCTTAGGGCGTTTCTCTTGAGTATGTCTTGACCCACGGGCCGCCTCCCCTTGCGTCAACCGGCCCCGTCCGGGCCTCGGACAGCTCCCGGAAGGGTGTGTTAGGTTCCGCTAACCTGCTCGCTGCTGCCGCGCCGCGGAAATCGAAAGCGACGTATTAAAGGCACAGGCTCGTCAATGCGCGCGTGAGGCCAAATTCGTGCCACGAAATACGCAGCGCCATGCCTTTGCTATGGAGCTGCGTATTTCGTGGCACGAATTTGGCCTCACGCGCGCAATGACGAGCCTCTGCCTTTAAAGTCTCAAATCCGCGCGTTGTAGGTCGATGTTTCTCAAATGTTTCAGAAAACTTCGGGAACTGAGGGATATTTTAAATATTAAAGGTTTTTTTCTTTGGCCAAAAATGATTGATTCAAATCATGGGACATTACAAATCCTGTAGGCCTATATATGGGCTTTAAACACTGCGATCCGTTCGTAATTTAAGACTACAGTTTGTGTGTATATCACTTTCAACCATTCATTACCGATTTGCGTTATTAACCTGCAAGCCACCCCAATGAGGTTCGGGTTAGCCCCCTTTACTTTTCAAATCTCCTGCGAGACTCAACAAACTTTGAGGAAACCCAGACTCTGTCCCAACGGATCAAGCTTACGTTGGGATCATTATTTTCCATTCAGCAATGTGGACGGCTCGTACTTGTGCTTGTCCTTTGGGGAACGGAGGTTGACCAAAATTGTGGCATATTGAAGGCCCGTGCTATACAAGCTTAGGCCTACAGTTGTAGTCAGAAGTTTACATACAACTGTGTTAAAACTGGTGTGCTTAAACTTGCGTTGTCACCTTTTTTGTAACAGTCTTTACTAAAGTCGTGATTTTGTGAAATTCTCTCACGTGCTTGCAGTACTTAAAACATAGCTTGCTCACCTTGCAATGGTTTTGGTAGTCCTGTTTACCGTTTTGGGTGATGATGTTAGTGGTGTACATGTATGTAAACTTCCGACTTCAACTGTATATCTATAGCCAAAATGGTCATGCAAAACCGGTGATTGCTTTTGATAGAGCAACATTTCTCGAAACTGGAGAGACATTTCGAAATTATTCCAAAACTACAAGTGGTATATGTTGGTGAAAATTTAAAGGAGCGTGTCTATCACATTTTGACCCACCCATTTCCCATGGGTGTTGAGATTTTGATACCATATCATTTGTCATATTTTTCTCATTACCATTCTGAAAATTCGCGCTCTCGATCCGCATATTTTCAAGGATATCGTAAACAAACCACCGATGTTTAGTAAACTAATTTATCCGGTTCCATAAGGTAGTGCAGCAATTACACCAACCTTCATGATTGTATCAAAATTTGCAAATTTCTTGTTTTCTTCCCATGGATAGTCTTTTAGAGAGGTATTTATATGATTGGCTATGCCAGTTAAGTTCGTCCACCAATTAAAGGCCCATTGTATCATTTGCAATGACCCAATTTTGTTTTTCATGAGTTGACAAGAAAAACCTTACTCAAAGTGTTGACAGCAATGGTAACAAACACCACATGAATTTATTTCCGTCCAAAATGGTATTTCATGCTGGAAATTGACACCCGTACATGCACTTGTACACAAAATCCATATATAGATTTTCAAGGTTTTCTGAAGCACTGATGCATCTAAGTAGCTAACATTTCTTCAGGCTAGTTTACCAACATTCTTCCTTAGATATGTTACACTCTTATTCCACGAATCTGTTAAAGGTTTTATTTTGCAAATAATACATAGGGCCTTTAAGTTAGTCTTTTTCCAAGCCAATCATATCGGTTTTGATCATTTTACATCATACACTCCATCGGAATGCGGCAACCAATTACAGCACCACGATGCGGTTCACCGTGCGCCGCGAGCTCGGGCCCCGGGCCCCAAACCCTCGCATTCCCGGCCGTCTACTGTCCTGTCAGCTCCGCTAAGCGTCGCCGGGCTAATCATGCTCCGTAGACAAGGGGTTGGCGTACCGCTGTGTATGCACTAATCATGTTAATGAACACTGTCTTCAACTATAACGGCCCCTGAAATGGTATTTTGTTATCAATGAATTCTATGCGACGCAACTACTACCCCATTCAGTCACAGTTGGAAGTCGTTTTGGGGGTTAAATCAACGTTTTTGGTTTTTACGCTTAAAATTTGCATATTCATGAGCAAAGTTATAATGCCTCATTAGGCAAACATGAAAATTACACTCGTGCATAAAAAAATTAATTCAATATTTTCTACAACTTGCTAAAAGTTTTGTAACATTTGGCCATTTAATTTTGGGCTTTTTACAAAAATTGGGACCGGTGGAAACTACAGCAATTTGCCACAATTTCAGTTCTAACTTTTATGCGTTCACTTTACTTTTCTCTGTGACATGTCCCAAACTCTTGCTGTGAGTTTCTGTGGAGAAATTTCTAGTTGAAAAATGATACAATATTTATTTATTTTATATCAAAATGGACGGTGGTAACGTCTTTCCTAACAAAATAATAATATTTCATATGCAATAAAGATTGGGCATAAAGTTATTTAGCATTTCAGGGGACCTTTAAAAGGTTCACACGCAGAATTGGGCGTTCAGTTTTTACGATTAAATGCGGTATATCACGTCACATGACAACAATATGAGACTTGGAAACAAGTGTGGCCGGCAAGGCCCGTATTAATAACATTATTATACGGCGAAGCACGCTAAAGGATCGGAATTCAATTCCCTCCCAAAATGCGCAGCGTCCATTAAAAATATTACGACTCCCACCAACCCTCGCGATCGAGCGAATTCTTCAGGGATCCTGTGTTGTGTCAGTAACAAGTTTTCGTTTTTCTGGATTATAAAACAAAATACACCGATCAAGATTTCTGAAAAGAAGGGCGCAGAGTCCCCAAGGGGATGCTAAAAACCAGTTATAGGCACTTTTGGAGAAAGGAAAGATGTATACTCTATTAACTCGACAAACATTGGGTACCGGGGTTATGCGTCGAGGTCCCCGTGTGACAATCACCAGACTGCGCCGCTAACAGACTTCCCTTGACCTAAATTTCCCCGTGAAATAATATAAACCACGATTCAAATAAAGTAAGTCAAACAGTGGCATTTGCAAAATTGGAAACAGGAGTTTGCAGGTGGAAAGGGTCGTCAAAAAAAGGTATACACCGGGAAGATAAAAAGCACCGTGAACAACTGGTTGCCTCCGGGGTCACTGCGCAGTGGAGACGGTAGCCCGGGGGCCTGTCGTGCCGCTCCGCTGGGTAGAATTGCACGGAGTTGCCGTAGTTTTGGGGAAAATAGGGTCACGTCGCTAGTGACTGGGGTTAGGAACTTGATAAACTAGCTAGAAGGCCGTTGATTGTTTCGGTTGGTATATACCATATGCACAATATGCTCCCGGGAGTATTGTATTGTACACACTGTAACAGATTGTGTATGTGTGTTATTTCATAGCGCGACAGCCATGTCGGATCAACTATACAAGTTCACGGCTTTTCTAAACTTGTATGTGCACGTTTTCGAAATGGCCAGTTTAGACTTTGTCTTTAGGTGATTTAGCTCTTTTAAAATGGCTCGAGTCCGATCAAGCATATGCAAGACACGAACGGTAATCAACAAAAAGCTGATATACGTACACAGAAGCCTATTTATGAGCAAAGACCAAAGCCTAAACTAATCGATTCGAAAACGTCTGTGAACAAGCGCCAAATGTGACAACTCTAATTTCCACCAAAAAGACCGGGTTTAGTTGCTGAAACCACGCGTCTCTTCGTTGGCATGGTAACCGCCACTTTTTGCCACAATATGACAGGCAGTTAAACCATGTGACCTCATCCTAGTTTTCGCATTGTAAAAGAGTCACTGACGGACCACGCTAATCGGTAGGGCGCCATCTATCGGCCGAAATCTTGTCTCACACGAGTGTGGTACATGACTATAAACATTACAGAACGCGTATTTGTTGAGTAGCCCATGGAGGAGCCTAACTTGGTTATAAATGCCGAAAATAAAACTGAAAGTATGAATTCCTTGAATAACGGACTCGGTTTAGGGATACATAAACGGTACTTTTGAAAGTATGTGGAAGGAAATTTCAGCAAAGAAAAACGTCGCCCTTTATCTGGTTATTGCAAGATAAAACTTTTTACAGATTCGTGGAATAAGATGATGCATCAATGCTTCAGAAAACCTTGAAAATCTATACATGGATTTTGTGTACTAGTGAATGGTAAAAAATAACGGGACTTTTCTTTTTAGAAAACCACCTTCGGTTGTCAATTTTCAACATGAATTACCATTGGACGGAAAAAAATTAATGTGGTGTTTGTTACCATTGCTATCAACACTTTGAGTAAGGTTTTTTTTTGTCAACTCATGAAAAACAAAATTGGGTGGTTGCAAATGATACAATGGGCTTTTATATATTCTTCCTCTTGCTGTTGTGGAAAACAATATTTGTTCCTTATTCCGATCCATAACATTACTTCCCTAGAACAATGATTTACTAAAAGTTGATATCCAAAACTAACGAATTTGATAACCTTGATATAAAGTCCCTTTACTACAAACCACAGACACTACAGTCTGAATCAGGCCGCGTATTATTCGAACAGGCACACCGGCAAGATAAAAACCCAAGTTGGTTTAGGATAAGACACACTTTAGTACTTTAACGCCGGTTTAGGGGATTAGTGTTAAGCACGGAGCTAAGATACGTAGGCCTCTTAATGGTTTCGTGTCTTAAGCCCTGGATGTTAGGGCCAATGCGATCAGTTGACCAGGAGACGATGAAACAGCCGGGAGACGGACGGGTGCAGGGGTGGAGGGGGAAAGGATGGCTCGGTGGGGATAGTGGGTGAGCCCCGGTAGCTAATCGCCGTGATAAGACCGGTAGAGCCCGGCCCATGGTCTGGGCTAATACCGATGATGACATGTACGGGGACTGGGCTAAAGTTGGCAAGAACTGCACGTACGAGTGGGCGGTACCATCGCACTGCCCGGCCTGATCATATGCAAAGTGAGTTGGCACGTACACCGAACGGCCGCGCGTCATTGGATGGTTGTGGGTCTATTCACCGCACATTGCATACACTGTGTACATTTCATGCCTATATGCACGCTGTATAGGCCCGTTTGTTGTGATTGCTCGTGTATGGACTACGTGTGTCTTCAGTTTGTGACGGTCCATGTCGACTTGCTCGCAACGGTCATGCTTTGGTGGAAACGCGATGACACGGCCACTCCGCTACTCTCGCGCCGATTTAAAAACATAAACACGGCCAGGGCTTCCTGTAGTTGAAGCATAGATCCTGTTGGTGTCTGATGTCTCTATAATACGCACGTGTGAATTGGCATCGATCTTAATGAAAGTTGACTACAGGATTCAAACAGATCATACACTCGTCCAACTTAACTGTTTCTTGCAACTTTGCTAAGGTGTGTTTACAGTGTATGGTTTTCAACTGAAGTTCCCTGCCAGGTTTTTTCTAGCTGGACATTTTCGGAATCAATTCGGGGTACCAGAAGGACCAGGCAGAGTCGGAACTCCTTGGTTCGAAGTTGACAGTTCGGGCCACGTTCCGACCGACCAGCGACCGCCAAGATGCTGACGGCCCAGTCCAAACTCTTCTACCAACTCAACCGTTATGTCAACGAGAGGGTTGTTACTCGCAAAGCCAGCATCGCTAAGACGATCCGGGAGGTGTGTAAGATCGTCACCGATGTACTCAAGGAAGTAGAGGTCCAGGAACCGCGATTCATCAGCTCCCTGGTCGAGACGGAGACGGGTCGATATGAGGGTCTGGAAGTCATCACACCCACCGAGTTTGAGGTGGTGCTCTTCCTCAACCAGATGGGAGTGTTTAACTTCGTGGATGACGGCTCGGTACCGGGCTGTGCCGTCCTCAAGCTGAGCGACGGACGCAAGAGATCCATGTCACTCTGGGTGGAGTTCATCACGGCTTCCGGGTACCTCTCGGCTCGTAAGATCCGATCCAGGTTTCAGACTCTCGTGGCGCAAGCCGTGGACAAGTGTAAGTACCGAGACGTCGTGAAGGTGATCCCGGACACGACGGAGGTCAAGCTGAGGATAAAGGAGCGGTATATCGTCCTGATCACGCCGGCGTTTAAGTGTAGCGGAATCTGGCCACGGAGTGCGGCCCACTGGCCCCTGCCGCATATCCCATGGCCCGTCCCGGGACTTATTGCCGAGGTAAAGACCGAAGGCTTCAACCTGTTGTCCAAGGAAAGCCCGGCCCAGGCCGGCAAGCAATCCTCAGCCGAGGGAGACGCGTGGGTGCTCTCCTTCTCAGACGCCGAGAATAAACTCCTCCAAGGTGGCGTGAGACGGAAGTGTCTAAGCATCCTAAAGACGCTAAGAGACAAACACCTCGATAGCACGGGGCAACCCGTTCAGAACTATCACCTCAAGACGCTGCTCCTGTATGAATGCGAGAAACATCCTCGGGAGATTGACTGGGATGAAATGTGCTTAGGGGATCGCATTAATGGCATTCTCCTTCAGCTCATTTCCTGCTTACAGAACCGTAGATGTCCGCACTACTTTCTACACGGACTCGATCTGTTTATCAGCAAACAGCATAGTTCGCTGGACACTGCTGCTAAGCAGGCGTGGAGGATAGCTCGAGAAATCTTGACTAACCCAAGGAGCCTCGAAAAACTATGACCGATCGAGAAGGCAGGACATTACGGGAAAACGCACGGTACTTGGTGTACACTGCTGTCAACGCAACACGACCCACGCGGACCGCAACGCAGCTTGGACCGCAACGGGGCGTGCGACGCGTCGCTCGGTAGCGGTTACGGCGCTGACACGGTGAACACTTGCCGCACGCGTAACGAACCCTCGCAATTAAAACACGGTCACAATTTGAAGCGAGTTTTTGTCGAACGATGGTGAACATTCGTACACAGAAGACTTGATGTATAGATTTATTATATTTGTGCAGTTTTTGGACATGAGGAGTGTGACATACCAGTGATGTCATTTGACTTATTCTGTGGATATTCTGTGAGTACAGTAAGCTTAATATAAAAGTTATAATTGCCAAAAAGAGATAAAATAGTCAGTGTCATGACATTAAATCTTTGTTCTGAATGATGGTTGAATGTTTTTTTAAACCATGAAAAATATCGCTCGAAATATTAACAAACCCTTTTGAAGTTTTCTGAAGCAAACCTTTGAATATTTATATGATGAGAGTAACCTACAACGACCTTTAATTTCGTGTAAAATCTTAGGTTATTTGTAACTAAATTATGTGTATAAATGCTTGAAGCTATTGTTGTGAAAGAGTAAAAAAGATAACAAATCTACTATACCCAAACGTATACTGAACATTTTATAAACGAGTTCTGTGTTCGACAACCTTTCCCTAAAATGCCTGGCGTTTATCAAATTCTCTAATAGGAACAAACCCTCATTTACTTAGTTTATTTTAAAGCAGTTTTTAGCATTTCCCGCGTATGCATCATCACTTTGGTAAGAAAACACCTCTCATTCAGTATGATCACTTCATGATGTGAGCGAGTAACAAATGATCATTTTGTTTTGAAATTGAATATCTTGAGTAGGCTTATTCGCCGATTATTATCAAAATGATTAACGGCTCGCGTGGTATTAAATCTTAACAAAAACAACCACAAATGGCCTCATTATATCGAGACAATAATCCCGGCGCTATAGGCTTCTACTTCATGACTGTACTTTGACTAATTCACTTGCGAAACTTGTTTGTTTGGTCACCGACAATTAAGAACAACACAATGTCGGTTAACCGCTAGGATCGTAAATTACAAAGAAGATTAGCTAGATAGCCCCTTGTTCTGTCAAAAATGAGTCATCGCGAGGCGTACCGCTCGGCTCTATACTCTTCTGCAAAATACCCAAGTACATTGTACATGTAATAGAACAGCAACAAGAGTATCAGGTTGCAACAGGACATGTAAGACACGTGTTAGACCGCTAATACGCGGC
This sequence comes from Henricia sp. BOLD:AAB3569, assembly GCA_037783545.1. Taxonomy (NCBI): domain Eukaryota; kingdom Metazoa; phylum Echinodermata; class Asteroidea; order Spinulosida; family Echinasteridae; genus Henricia; species Henricia sp. BOLD:AAB3569. Next base: position 624,315 of record JBBELK010000397.1, read on the forward strand.
CTTGAACTCGGCTGCCGGAGTTTTAAAAATCGGTCAAGTGCGGTCCAACGTATACACTGATTTTTCACTACACTATGATGACTATGGTAGTTTTTCTTTCGTTCCCACGCACGGTGTTGTATGCATGTCAGTATACTTACTATATACTCATGATTATCACTATAGACCGTATCGAATAGCTGCCATCTTGTAGGGAAACTTTTGTTGTTTAAACCGTCAACAATGTAAGCACAAAATGTGCAACCATGCATGTCATCAAGGAACAAAGAAACTGCTCTACAAGATGGCAGCTATTCGATACTGTCTATACACAACTACAACTGCTAAATTCTTGATCTTCGGGACTCGAACCTCTAAATAAGAGGTCCGTGGGAGTTTGCAGAAAAAAAATTACCTTGTTATAAATATTATAATAAAAGGAACCTTGTATTATCAGGAATGAAGAACAACGAATTAGGACCTAAACCAGTCCTTTCCTTGTTATAAACACGATTACTTATTCGACGCCAATTTACGCTGCCGGTTCTTAGGGAAATTTTGGAAATCTGCGATCATGATTTTCAACTATACATGTTTCGTTTCTTAGATCTACCATTCCGAATCATTTTCTAAGAGAAATCAAATATAGGTTTCATGTCCTTTTGACAATTCATCTTCATGTAGAACGAGAGAGCTAATTTCCCTCGTAAAATTGTTTCGGAATGTGAAAGGGGGAGTGAAAACAATTCTATAAAATCACCCACCCTTTAAACGCACATATTGGAGCACTCCACACCAGGGTTGTAGTCGAGTCCATCACAAGTCTATCACAAGTCCAGAGCCGATAAAATCACTGTGACAAGTCCTGCACAAGTCTGTGAAAAGTCCAGTAATTTAACAAAGAAGCAAAGGATGAACACGCACAAAAGAATGCCGTTGTTGGAGTTCATTTGAATAGCTTGTGACTTGAATTATGACCCAGGGACTTGTGGTGGACTTGTGAGGACTTGTGATGGTCTCGACTAACCCTGCTCCACACAGAATCTGGTTGTAGTAAAACACGCATACTTAACGGATTGAGTTCGTAGACAAACGTTCAAGACGGCTAATTTTCCTGTTTAAGTGTAAACATATTACAGATGGCAAATTGTGCAAGGATTTAGGAATGAAAACACGCACGTTGTAGCAATATACTAGAGAGTTGTTAACAGTAAACACATATTGGTCATGACATGAGTTACAACGGACAAGGCTGTATACTGTCATTGTTGTATATGTGTATGTTCGCCAGGCAAACGGCGCTTGGTACACGCAGACGTTTACTATCAACACAAATCAATTTGTGCCGTTGCGTGCCGCAAAGGCTTGCTCAATATCGCCGCCAAAGTACATTTTTAAAGCAAATTTTCAGCTCAAGTCCAACCAATGGTATACAAAATTATACAGGAACACACGCTTTATATACAAGATATTTTTGAGAAACACAATTGAAGCTATTGGCCTATAAATTTAGTTTAAAAGGTTCGGTCAGAGACAAGTTACAACATACAATTTCCAAAAAGTTAAAATGCCTAATTGTTAATTGCTAAACCAAACACTTGGTAGATTTAAGAAGATGTGTTAAATTGCATCTTATAACAATTATTATGTTAAATTGTCTAATCACACAAATTGTTGGACTTGACATTTTAAATGATATCGCTACAAGTTATTTCAATTTAGTTCTGATTGTGAGCCCGAGGTATTAACAGGTCAATCAGCGCAAAAACTTCACCAGTTTGCTTAAATCGAAATTTTCAAACTAGCACTGAAAAATTAATGAAATATTATTTCTCTTTTCTACTTTCCATTCAATTTTTGAATCAGATCCGCTTTATTCTTGTCTAACCACAATATGAGGAAAATGGACTTTCACAAAAATGCTGGAATATTGACAGGGTGCGAAAATATTTGTAGATGTATTATCGGTACAAATAAAAACGCCTATTTTTGCAAAGTTTACATGTGGGTCTGTCCACAGTAATGGGGTACATTTGAAAAGTAAGTCAATAATTCCTTTCAGATGTCTTTAGTTTATCTCAGAATTAAAGAAATGTCCTTGTTTTGTTCTCAGGAGATAACTTTTGCCCAAAAAGGTAAACAATTTCTGCCACAACATACATTTTTGAAAAGCTTGTGTACAAATTTTCCTATTACGTAGGTAACGTGGACAGACCATTTTGTGACATTTTTTTCCGTCTTTGTTACACGCGTAATAGGAAAATTTGTGCACGGGGTTTTCAGAAATGTATGTTGTAGGACTATTTTTCTTACTCCTTGGTGAAAAAGTTATTTCCTCAGTTTAGCTTGATAATTTAAAGATAAAATTAAGACATTTGAAGTGAACACGGACCTAAGATCTTGAATGTTACAGAAATGTACCCCATTACTGTGGACAGACCCATTTCTGATACAACCCTTGTATAGATTTTCATATAATTTTTATAAAATATTTGCCTGTTCTAACGTCTATCAAATTTGAATTTTCAGCGGACGCCAATCAAAATATGAGCCGTGAATTTGTCGTCATAATCACACTATTCACAAAAGGTAGCAGTTTAGACAGTGACATTGTGAAAAAGACCCGGTCCAGGTTTTCTTACTGCCCGTGTGTACTATTCGATCTCGTACGCTATATAAATACTCGCATACTTCTAATGTATTTACTTTATCCTTGCCAAAAATCGTGTGTTTAGGGCCTACAGTTTCTGTGCACAACGTCTACGCATTACGTTATGTAAAAGTGCAGTACTGCATTAGAGAACATCTTTAAAAGGCCGTGTTTTTTTCAAAATCTCTTAAAGAAAAAAACAATTGTTTAATTTTTTTTGTGATGATGGTGGTTGATAATACATTAGCATCTCCAGGTTTAATAAAGTGTATGCATTGAACTTGAAAAGTCTGTGGTTTTTTATGTCTTGGAGGTTGCCGGGAGAGGGCGCTCTGAAATAAAAGGAATAACGAAATGGTGCGTATGGTTCTATTATTCCAGCTGCGTTCTTGTCCCGGGATTTTTGTTAAAATTACCAACAAAAATTGTCATCCTTAAAATGAGCCAGTTATAAAATATGTATGCATGGGCCCATTTTTACATCAAATACTTTAATTTAGACTGACACTGCTTGTTATAACTCCGAAGATATGCTTTTCTCATTTTCGATCTTCAATTGAGTTTTGCCCAGTTAAAAACGGCGGCACCAACTACCAGAATTTATAAGTACATATATTGAAGAAAGTTAAGCTTGAATGAAAACGCATGATTGCGTTTTATATTGTAATATGGCCATGGTGCCAAAATAATGCAAGGGATCAGATACATTACAAAGTACAAACACATCACATGAGCTTCAAGCCTGTGTTTATACTATTACCGGGACGTCCAACGGCGCATTATGAATGGTGCTGGCGACTGGTTTCAAGTTTTCCGCTTCATTTAGCCGGGTTACACAACCGGGTTCTTGACCCAAAATATCTCCCAAAAGTCTAAATTTGCCACGTTATTAAGAATTTTACCCAAGCAAACGAGATATGAGGTGTATGATTTCTTACAGAATTGGTAAAGTCTAAAATGATTAAATGATTGCTGGCGATTGTCTATTTTTCTTGCACGCCGGACCCGACCTTTCCGAGCGTGCGACCAGCAGAGTGACGGCCGTGAAACGGGGCATTTTACCGGGTACTTGACAGGCGGCCCTCGGTTAGTCGATGCTGGCTCGTGTTAGGAATTCTCGGGATATTCCGGTAAAAACTATGCATCATCACAATGATCTTGTTATAATTAACAGCATTTTATCAGAAACAGCAAATACACATAATAAATAGTGTTTGCGTGGTATCAAATGCAGCGTTTGGTGTGTAAAATTTTTCTCGTTTTATCTGCAATTCAAATAGTAATTAGAAATGCTGTGTTGACAATGATTAATCTTGTATCTCAAAATTTATCGGTGAGAAATCAGTTTTAAAAAACATTTCTTAATGTCACACTTTTAGACCCCTAATTTGCCGGAATTACACACGTCAACCTTCCCCCTCCCCTCCGCTCCCCACCCAAAACGACTTCATTAATTAATTTGGAGCCATTCGACTTTTTACCGATGGTAATAAACTTGGACATGTCCCCGTATGTCCAACTACAAGAAATGGCCATTTAGCTAATGGAGAATCGACTGCGCATCTATATGCAGCTTTGCATGCTGATGGGATCGTGTAAGTTATCAAAATGCAGGCGGTTTTTATACAAGCATTAGCCGATATTCTTTATGGGCTCCGACCAGCATAATTTACTAGCTCATATTATACCTACTCCTTTTTATTACTCAATTAGGGAAAATTTATTTATAGATGTCATTTATATAATTATCGATGTAGAAAAATCCAATTTTCAACAAAATGATTAGGCCTATACAACAGCGTGTCCACTTGACTAATTCAAAATAATACAGTACATAGTCCACACATTACATTTAAAATCTTTATGAGATAGTCAGTTTAAAAAATACAGATATGGGACAACAGTATAAAAATCATTCATTTAAAACGCCATTACCCAAATTCCATCTAGGCCTACATATGTATAAATTATTCTGTCTGAATGAACCGACCTAGTTTATTGGCATCAAGCAGAAGTCAAGAACCAAGACTAGATTGTCTCATCAGCAAAGACAAATAGCATAGGCCTACACCGAATAAAGGGACCAGTCTAAACTTATAAACAGTAGTAGGCCTATCGGGCCTATACTGAAAATTGTCATTCTTCGTTTCTCCTAAATGTGAGCCACTCCACCAAAAGTAGGCTCTTGAATGAAAATGGAGCTAATGGCTTAATCAGATAGAGTATATTATAAGCTTCGCAAAACTACAAACATTGTGTCAATCCGTCAATAATTGACCAAGTTATGACCATTTCCGTGATGACCAAGAGCACAATTTTTTAAGGATCGCTTTAGAGAAAAATGGCGTAGAAGGTTGCACTTCTGTTAAGGCATAAAGCCCTTAGCAACCATGCAAATTCTGACTCCTATAGGAAAACATGTGTGGGTGGTGTTTCAGCAAGAATGAACAAGAATAGAAGTCCTCAATGAAAATAAGCATGGAATATCGGTGATTTTCCCATTGTTTAGCCAAATTAGCCTATAGTTTAATGAAGGTATGCTTTAGAAAACACTGAAAAAACAGTTTTCTGGTAGTATTTATTCACTTAAGTAAACTTCTTTAGGTGATAGATTGATACTTAATAGGTGGTCTCATGCATAAATCCTGGTATCGATAAAAAATGCCCTACTTGACATACATGCATAAATTAGCCATTATCTCAGTTTTGGCCTGTGCGACAAGCGCCTACTTTCGGTAGAGCGGCTCACAAATTTGGGACAAAAATGTTGGTTCAGTTTTCCTATATGAGAGTTTATTAAAAACTGAACTAGCACGTTGGCCTTGCTGCATTATGGCACAACGAAGTTTGCAGACATAGGTCTACAGTGAAATAGCGAACAAAAAGTCGGCAGGTTCTTTGATCACGATCGACCATAAAGCACCGCCGAAGATCTGCACTCCGATGCCCTTGCGCATAGGCCACAACAAAGCTGTTCATAAACTACCACAGATACAATCTATATTTTCACCCAATGCTACTTTTTGTCTGGTCCAAGGTTTGTAAAAATAGGTTGTGGTGAGAACTTGGCAATAAATAAAAGAGGGTAATCCTGGTTTTTCGTGAATGGAGTTTGTTGTAAAATTCTATTCGAATTGAGGTTTATAGCTTAATTTGTTAAATATTATTCGTACAGTTGGAGGAAACGTTCTGCCATAGAATTTCAGTGCAATCGGACAGCCACATAACAAACGTTGCGAACATTATATGGTTTAGTGCACACCTGTGCATGCAATATTACGCGTTACAACGGTCTGCTGTGACGAACCAATTTCGACATTTGCTGAAACCATTGACGAACGCTCCTCTGCGTTCAAACGTCAGCAACGTTCGGGGTGCCGGTCTCGATTTTGCAAAATTCTACATGTCGTCTTATACGATTGCATATCCTCAAAATTTTCGAACCACTTCAACTTATCCGCTTCAAAGGTCTGTACTTAATTGGAAAATGTCATCAGCATATCCTTCAAAGAAATTAACAAACATGTTAAAAATAATGTCAATTTAATTAATGTTTAATTATAATGTTAAATCTGTTATTTAAATGGTCTTTTTTATAACCCGGGAATCACAAACGTGACATTTGACCGTGAGGACACGACCTCATCACCAAAATGTCAAAATCTACCGATATCTCCATCAATAATTCCCACTGTTCTACATGTACTGAAAAAAGGAAAACAAAACTAGAGATCTGCCTTTGGCATCGCAAAAACCAATCCAGTGAGCAGGGAACACGGCTATTGACAAAACAGAAACACTATCTATCACCGTCGAAAAGTTACAATCGAACATTCATTTACCGAATAATGAACACGACACGCCATATAGAAAAAGGTATTGAGTTTGAATCATGTCAACGTATACGTGAAACCAGTCGCAGATCTAGTTACCATATTGCTTGTTGTGAAGTTATATAGTGTTAGGACGGCGCAATTTACAGTAGTGGCTGGTTTGGCGGTTAAGTGAAAGTGTGCGCAGGGACACGACAAGAAAAGGCAGTCGTATGTTTAGGTGCGATATTATGCTGGCTTGATATTTTTCTTTGTGGAGAGTCTCAAACGATTTAGCCGCCGAGTTGTGTGCTGATATGATCGATGCGTTTTGGGGTTAGTGAAATGAAATTCGCTTTTCAAACGTTGTTACGGTCGGATGGATAATGTCAGCATTTCGAAAATGGAAAACTTTTGACTGTGGGGAATTTATTTTTGATGATAAAAGTTAGTAGTGGGGATAATGCACAACGACGATGCACGATCGAAATAGCGCGTTAGTTTACACATATATTTCCACACGGTTGGCTTGAGATACACATTTATAATGTCGCATAAAGTAATACAGTACAACGTCGTTAAGGATAGTAGGCCTATACATGATTGGTAAACTGTTACAAATGATTTCACCCCCCCCCCCCCCCTGTGTGATTGAAGATATGCATGATTAAAACCAACCTGAGCAAAAACCAGCTCCGTACTTCGTCTAACTTTTGAGAAAACAGTCAAAAAAAGGGTTTGCAGTCATTTCGCCCCAAAACCACTTCGCCCTGAACCATTTCGCCCTGAACCACGGCCTGTGCACGAAGTGGTTTTGGGGTGAAGTGGCATTTGGGCGATGTACTGTTTGGACGAAGTAATTTGGGGCGAAATGGTATACTCGAGCGAAGTGGTTTGGGACGAAATGGCACTTGGGCGAAATGGTTTTGGGGCGAATTGAATTTTCGTCTCATGAGACGAAAACTAATTGTTTTACTCATTTCTGAAAGAATAGCACTTTAGACAAAACCATTTCAGGGGAAGTTTTCTATACGGTCATCATGTTTATATTGTGTAAGTTAGGCGTAAATCTGCAGGAGAACATTTCTGATTTTCGAGATTACCAATGATGTATACTGCCTTTAATAAGAGGTTCTTGTGACTTTGCAGAAGACCTTGTTATAACAGGAACCTTGTATTATCAGGTATGAAAACAATGAGAACAAAGGATTGGGACATGAATGAATTCCTTGTTAGCTTATTAGCTGTGCTCCTATATTATCCAAGTTCGATTGTACATAAATTACGCATGGTAAATCTGCCAAAAAAATGTCGGCACGTATTTCGTATATTAAAGTAAAATTTTATTGGAGTGCAAAAAATGTGTCATTAATTCAAGACGGATTTAACTTTACAGAATTGGCCTTTTCAGAGGTTGTTTCATTTAAACCAAATTCACGACCGCGCATGAATTTCACGATATTTGAGGAAAAAATGGCGCGAAATAGTTGATGGGAAATAGATTGGCCTCGGCTGTGTACAGTCATGCGGCTGAAAAATTGATCGTCGAATGCATAGGCACGCTGAAACAAGGATATAAAAACACGACCGTGAATGAGCCACGGACTCTTGCAGAAAACAAATGCAAGAAAGACCCAGGCTAAAAGCCACGCATGATACGTATACAAAATGTCTTGGCTATGGATTTACGTGCTATATCTTCAGTAGATCTGCTAACTTAAATCCCATTGAGGCAAAGAAAGATGGATGCAATCCCGTCCATAAACATAAGCAGACCTCGAACAACTATGCTCAACTCCAAAGTCATGCTCAAGATCATGTACATCAGAGTAGCTGATTTTAGTGGCCACGATAACTTAGAAGACCGACAGATTTCACCATTTTGTAAATTTAGACGATTCTAAAACAAAACCTTACAAGTCATGCCTCATAATAATTGTACGCGAATGTTCACCGGACCGACCGTGGATCTCCGTTACAGACCAAGGGGTGCGAGGAGCCTTATAACACGGCCGGACCTGCATGACGGACACACGGTGGATTTTCGTGACCCGTACTGACGGCTGCATTGCATAATAACCACAGCGTTAATTGCAGTCAAGTTCGAGGCATTGTACACTAACGAAGCTTGACGCTATGGGATTAGGAGCTCATATCCCGGCCAATGAATGAATGTTGACTGAGGAAGTTATGATTAAAACAGGCCGTCTAACGGCTCAAAAACTTAGGACCACATAGGCCTAACCCTATCGTTTTAGGGTTCGTTCCACTCAACGAACGCTGCCAAAAACGTTCGCCAACGGCGACCGCTGCTTAAAGTTTTTAGAACGCATTTCTACGGAAAGGGGAATTTTGACGAACGTTGCAAATATTGACACCCTTCGCTGCACTGGAACGCAACAGTGGAACGCAGCCCTGGCTAGGCACCGAACAAGTTTTTATGTGTGAATAATGGCGGAAGTATACGTATATGCGGACTACTGGGCCTTACTGCTCCATTGGCGTCTTAAGGGTGGATTAAGGCGGCTTTGGGTGGGGATGTTGGTGCGGAGAGGCGGGTTGTAGTGTGTCTGCATGTGTAGACTATAGGCACAATCTAACGGGGCCACCTGACGCATGGATGCGGTGCGCGGATTTCGGGTACAAATTAAGTGGATAAACTCAGTGCTGAGTCACATGCGTTTGGTTAGAACGCTGAAAGATAATATGAAAGCAGAGGAGTAAAGTGTATCCTAAAGTCCGTACTATACACTATGAGCAACCATTTCTTCCTCCATGGAGCAACTAACAATGGAAATTGGGCACACACCATTGTTATTAACAATGGTTTGCTCATAGTGATAGGCCTACAGATTTCCAATGTCTCAAAATGTTAATCAACTATTGACCGGGAAAAAAGCCTATATACTCAAATGGAAGATATGTTCCAACTGCCTATGCAATGATTCCCCCTGAGATAATTGAAGATAATTGAATTTATATACAAGACTCTAAAGAGTGCGCACACACACATTTGTGTACACACATTCTGGAATTTGTATTCTTGTGCATTGAGACATCCATGCCCTTTGTTCTCATGTACAAATTGGTTAGAGGGTCGAAAACAATTTTTAAAGCGCTTCTATTTAAACCAGAATTACTTTCCTGAGCTAAAATTTCAACTGAATGTCCCTTATTTTATATACTTCAACTTCCGACAGATAAGTATACCTTATAAATTCCTCCTTTTTTAGTAAAATCCAAATTTCTACCTTGTGGGGACCTTTTCATCTATAGAAATTTCCTTGTGGAGACCTTTTCATCCTTTTGTTCCTTGGACGCGCTGATATGAACGAACTATAGACCCCTGACTATCGTGGAATGGCTCCGTTTTCTGTGCAGTGTGACCAGGGAACCAGCCTAACAGGACATTGGCTTCACACAATTTCTTGAAAGCATGGACACATTCATTGTTTTCTCGAAACGTAGGTAGTGAGCTGATCTATAATCACAATCACACACCATTTGTAACAGTGTTCCAATCATGTGATCTATCTTCAAGTGACATATACCAATTCGAAGAAACTGACTCGATAGGCTATTTTTTTATTCTAAATATTTACATGATGGGAATTCATTTTTTAAAATATCAAGTGAATGGTCGGGGCAGCTGTAATAGGGAAGCGTCTGGCCTCCGACTAGAGGAATTATACTAGGGATTGAAACCAATAATTGGGAGGCAAAATGTGGACAGGAGTTATAAAGAGGAAATCTTGCGAGTTTGAGCAAAGTCATGACTGGCAGAGACACGGGCCTGGCAGAGCATCTCGTCCTTACGCGCAGGCCAGGCTGAGTTGGCACACAATCCCCGAGAGTCCATCGCGAAGGGAAATGCCGCATTAGTGTGTGTACAAACTGTGAATTTCCTGCAAGCAACGCGTGTATATTGGATAGCATCGGGCGGGTTGTCTTAACACCCGGGTGATGTTACCGCGGCAGCCGTCATCACCGCGGGGCTTTCGTCGCGCCAAGCCCCACGGCGTGCCGCCTCGGCTCAGTGGTGGTGAATGACTCGTGGCGTGAAAACCAAAGTTAAAAATGTTGTCATGGGTGAATCATAGCCACTATGCCGGGCAGGGGAGGGGAATATTTCCCCTTGTTGGTCTGGTTGGGTTGGCAAAAGGTGCTGATGCAGAACGGCACGTCATGTAGGAAAGGGGAGGGGTTAACCCTGTCTACAGAGTAGGTCAAAGAACTCACGAGTTCTATTAGCAATCACTATGGGGTTTTTAATGGATCGTTTTAAAGCGTTTAAACGCGGTTAAAACTCGTTAAAACGCGTTTAACGCGGTTTTAAGATGGTGATTGTACGTGTTAGTTCTTTCAACTTCCCAAAATCCCAAGTCTATACTTTTCTGTCTTATAGGATTTGGAATTTGCACAGGTGATATGGGTAGTTCATGTACACACATGACGTTTGTGGAATCACATTGTCACTTTACTCGGCCCAATAGAGGTTTCAAAGCGTCGAACCTACACTTCAGCGTGATTACTAACGCCTCGTTTGTGTATCGTGCGTGAACGATTACACGATGTCTAAAAGGTTAGTGGTTACTATTGAGGGCGTCCTTCATACAGCTCGCGAACAAGACCAAGTTTGAGTTAACTATCTAGTTGGGCCAGAGTCCCTCAATTAAAAAATAATACCCGTTGTTGGGGGGACTCGATAGCCGCTGTTGGAAAATTCTAGCCGTCGATCGAGTGGTATTATCCGTCCATCAGGGTGTAAAGACCACATCTTTGGCCAAATCAACATAGGTCGGCTCGTCCCAAGCAGCTTAGACGGTGTTAATGGCCCAATGATTGAGCAATGGTCTGAACAGACACCATTACATTGCAAACTCCACTTCGAACCAACAATTCCCATGTGAACACGAGTCATTTTGCCCATCACACACACTGGCGATCTCCTTTTACTTGAAATGTACTTCAGAACTCTGAAACCCCAATAATATTGTGAACCATCAACCCATTATCTCAAGGAGGGACACACCTGGGTGCGGCGCCGCCTCTCCGTACGGTCCAAACCGCAGGTTGTCGGAGTAAATCAAGGCTGGCCTGCACCAGACGAAAGCCAGATGACCAATAGGCCTATCTGATGACAGTTGGTTCTGCTGTTGTCTGTGGACCCGGGATCAACTTTAGGAAATAGCAAAGACATTTTGAGTATGTACATCACGTGATTTGTGGCGTCATGCATACTTTTGCATAAACGAACAAATAGATGGTCTCATTAAGACCCTACACAGTGAAAGGGGCGCACAGTGCTGGATTCGCCCCCGGGGACGGGTCAAGAGGACCCCAGGAGTTGACACAATCGTGGCTGGTCGGTCCAAACTGCTAGCCGTACGGTCATTAACCGTAGGATGGCTTGGAAAAGTTACATCGGATACCTGAGGCTGAACAGTGTATAGACCGTATCGAATAGCTGCCATCTTGTAGGGCAACTTTTGTTATTTAAATTGGTCAACAATGTAAGCACAAAATGTGCAACCATGCATGTCCTCAAGGAACAAAGAAACTGCCCTACAAGATGGCAGCTATTCAGCAGGTCTATACTCGAGTGTGGGTCACCAAAATGTTTCCGGTCAGGACCTTTATGTAAACCAGAGCCAAATTTCACCGACCACGATGTCACGTGTTTCTGACGTCATCAATATATCAATAATTATCGATTTTTTTCGACATCGGCTATTTAGCTGCACTCGTTCGAAATTGCAGCGATGAAACTCTTGCACAGGCTATTCCAATACTGATGGGAGACGTTAGTTGCCATGATAACTGGGTTTAAACAATCGCTGGTAATCTGAAACGTTCATTGCCTAAGCGCAGAGAGGGGGAGAGAGAGTTCACTGGTTTTAGTATATAGGCTTAGACCCAGAAACTTCGACAACACACAAATGGTGAGGTTTTCACTTTTTCTGTTAATTCAGACCAGACCTAGATTGAAGATCAACTTCAAACCACGTGTTCGTGTGAACAGCCGTGGGATCGCCTAGATCATTTTAAGTCTGTCGTGTGAACGCTCCAGAGCAGATGGTACAATGTTTACAATCAGGTTTTCTACACACACGAAACCGCACAGACCAATTCGCCGCGTCTTGCGTGCATGCTCACACTTAGTCGCACGCAATCTCGTCCGTTTCTGAAGACATCTCCGTATGGTAACGTTTCTAATCATTTGACAATTCCACACAGAGAGCCAGAAATTTGTTATGATTTTCAAACCATCTGTATTAAATTGAAACATTTTGAGGAAGACGAGCTCCTTGTTACTTCCGACGCTATGAGTAATGCAACATTCAGCCTCTGCCGAAAGACTATTTGTGCTAAAAAGACACAAAGGTAACCAGTTTTTAATGCCTTTGACATATTTCGCTTGTCAAAGACTAAAGTATGTTCATATGCCCGAAACTGTTCTCGCCATTGACCAATTCAGAAGAGAATTTTCAATCGCGTCCCCTAAATCATTTCTATAAACTTCAAACTGCTGAGTGAAATGGTGCCTACTTTGAAACCCATATTCGTTCCAAAATAGTCTGGCCCCTCCGCAGTCATCAGTTTGCATTTCAAACAAATGATTCAGGGACACGATTCAAAATGGCACCCCGAGTGAGGCCTGTTGTCACATCGAGGATGATAGGTGACTATAGTACAGGCACGTAATCCAAGCCAGGCCCGAGGTCCCTAGCTAGCTGTGAATTGAGACGCCTCGACCCGTGACCAAAGCCATCCCACCTGCTCTACTTAATTTCCGAGTAGCGGAGTGCAATTTGCCACGAAGCAGGCACCGCGCCTTTAACGCCGGGGTTGTGATGCATGGGAAACGGGCCGTCAAGCTCTGCTAACATGGCGGCTGATTACAAAAACCAGTGGCAAGGCAACGTTAAAGGAACTATCGCTTGCGTTGGTAAAATGTAACAAAGTGAAATCTGGGCAAATTAAACTTAGGGAGAATGGGTTCAATTAAGTTTGGTATTTCTTTGAATTGATGGTATTTTAAATATTGCCTTATTCCACCGTAAAAACAACTCAAGGTAGAGGAGCCACAGTATGCCAACTTGTGTTCTAAGGAACGGTGGCCTGGAATATCAGTCGATTGTAATACACATCACATACGATTTCGACCGGCAAACCATTTTCTGCAAAGCACAAGGGAAAACTGCTGGAGTTAACAGCTCCATGCATAGCATGTAAAGCATGCATCAACTGCACTTTGCACATGAAGGTACGGTGTGTAACTTTCGTATCCACACCATCCCACAATAACCAGCCTCGACCCCGCAGGCTGTAAACGAACGAACCATCAAGAAAGTTGTTAACGTTTACGTCCAATACCGACAGGACCAGGGTACAACGACGGACCATATGGGAAGGAAGACCATACGGTCATGTCTCAGGGCTACAAACCATCTCGACTCCAGCTTAACGACTCCAAATGCCCACAATCAAACCGTTCAACTCGACGTCCCCTCTTCCCATTTTTCGCAATTAATGTCCGCTTTTCCAGACACGATTATTCTTCATCTAAACTATCCGCGTCGCAAGAACAACGCCCCGAGACCAGTTCAAATAGGTACCGTGCGTCTGTTGTGTGTGTGTTTAATGTCTTTTCTTTTTGTCTCTCTCTCGGTTTTTCTTGAGGAGGCAATATAGCTGGCGTGGTGTGTCAGAGAGCCGCAAGGAACGGTCCGCGCGACTGAGCTGCCGAGCCGGCCAAGTCAGTCAACCCGGGATGGTCTCGGCAAAGCACCGTGTATCTATGACAATGTTTAGAGAACTAACGACAGGATGAGAAACCGCCATTCACGCATGACATACACTTCATTTCCCTGTCCGTAAACCCGCAAAAACAAGAAGTGAAAATAACCACAGCCGTTTAGAACGAAACACCATTTATAGGCTGGGAGAGCCGTAAGCAAACAACAAGCCAAACAGCTCGGGGCTAGAAAGTGCAATTTTCCGAGGCTCAACTGTAGCAGTCCGGCGGCGGTTTGAGCTGGTTGTCTGGCATGCATATAGGGGATTCTTCAAGCCGCGTATTCTGCTATATTGCGGTAACATCTTAAGATACACAGGGGGACCAACATCGCCCCTGTCTGTCGCTGAAATGATGGAAGAAGCGGGCGGAAATGAGAAAATATCGGCTGGTTGCTTTAGACATCGGCTTGGGACTTATAAGGACTTGAGAAAGGGAGAAAAAAAATCTCATTCACGTCGCAGCGAGGGAAATTACTCCTTTGAATCGTTGCTGAGGGATATGGACAGCAGAGATTGCCCGACATTGTTTGCCCTTTTGTGCCATATTTGGTTTATAAATACATGTATGATGGGACTGTCTAAAATTTAGACCACGGTGGAAAAAAAGGAAATGCTGAAGAATTAAACAAAAAAAACCACAAGTTTTGGGGAGACTGCTACAGAACTAATAAATGTCCCGAGGGGTCTAATAATTGAACAACTAGCGCGGAGCAACAATTTTTTAACGCTGCACATTAATTATACCGAAATACAAGGAATTGCCGTTGGCAAACGGCACATTTGAGATGGTTTTCAGGCCCGTCGCCGGATCAGATTTAGAGGATGCATGAGCGGAGCAGACACCGCCCCTATCGACGCATAATTGCATACATTACGCGCGCGTGCAGGTAGTGCGCATGCGTTGAACCCCTAGACCAATAAAGTGCTACGGCGCCAGTATACGCGCGCGTTTTGAGTTGAGAGTGCGCGCCTTTATTACATGTACGTTAATCATTACAACTTGCAATAGCTGTGCCATTTTGGTTTTGTTCATAATCCTAGATTTGAGAAACGGTTCAATATCACAGGTTTTGGAAATAAAAACCGATTCAGGCCCTTTAATGGTAAGCGCGTCCACTATTAAGACATTAGCCATGCACATGTTATAGCAGGGAAACCAACGACACGCATTAGCCCTTCCTATCCCAGTAGTAAGGCAATGACCGCGGCTAACTCGATCCAAAAGTAATCAGTCTGGCAACACTAAACGGACGACCTATATATAATTAGCCAGAACCCCAACCCCCTAAAGATTCAATCGATCTATCTACGTAGAGTAATCCTACGGGAATAAACGAGGGAGGCTGGAGCCGCGACCAGCCCATTTGACTGGTTTGGTCGCATTATTACGGGAGCACCGCGAGCTACCGGCACGGCCAGCCATGCTCACCGGGGACTGAGTGCGCAGGATCCCGGTATACCTCCTTGATGTTATCCCGCCGGTGCTTTTTGGTTTCGTGGCCTGAGCGTCGCCATGTTAACTAGATTTAATCTGCCTGGGAGTTTCCTATTTGAGAGTTCTGATTGGTGATAAAATGTCATGCTATCAGATGTTGGCTGTGAGGGCATTCGGGGGAGGGGGGAGGGGGAGGGGGAGGGGGGGGGAGGGGGAGGGGGAGGGGGGGGGGAGGGGGAGGGGGGAGGGGGAGGGGTTGGGAGGAGGGGTTGGGGGGGGGAGGGAGGGGTTGGGTTAGGAGAGGGGTTAGGAGAGGTTGAGGGGGAGGGGGAGGGGGAGGAGGGAGGCCATCACGAACTATTCGGAATGAAACTCATTTAAGTGGAATTCTCAGGGGTTTACGGGACACGGACAGGAACGTCGCAGACATTTTAGACAACTGAAACATCTAACCCCACATCAACCTTTAATTTCTAAGCCCTTCAGTATACCGAACAACACAAATCTGTCCTATCATATACTGTGTAAAATAAATTCCTGATATAGACCCCTTGGCCTTGCACGGGCGGCCATGCCAGGAGGCAGTTACATTGCCATCGTGCGTCACGCACGAGTAGGCATTTTGTGGATCTATTGTCACACATTTAAATATGAAAACCTGACCCCCGTCATGGCCGTCGGTGCAATGGTATGGTCTACACCACAGATCCCAATATGCGTGAGGGCGCCCTCTTTGTCCACACACGACCAAATGTTACACCGCAGACAACGCAAGTGTCGAACATGGCCCTTTGGCCTATATGTGACAGAGAACCGCCATCACTTCGCTAAAGCAATCGCCAGCGATTTACACACCTTTCCTTTCTTCCCGCCCTAACTAAATTATCGGCTCCTCTGCACAGTGTAGGCCTATATACACTTCGTGACAGCGAGCAAACTCCATTATTTGCCATATTACTCCATGCAATAACGCAGCTCCAAATGTAATTCAGTTTGCGAATACGTTACCGTGGAAGGCTGAAATAGAGTGAAATGATTTTAATGCGATTGCTAGCGATGATCGCGGATGATTTTGTGTATAGTGATACCAAGATGCATGGGTGCGCTCCAGTCGAAAGAGTGATTTACTAATTAACGATCGCTTCGCGCCTTTTTAAATTGAAAGCAAGCTTCTTCGTGTGTGTCCGCGGGCAACTTCCGCAGGAAAACTTGGTGGAGATTTTCCCGCCAAAATTGATGTAATTAGAGCGAACCAGATGAAGACAGCGCGTGTCCTAAGCGTGGATCACGATTCTTGGCAGCTCGTGTTTTTTCAAAAGCAATATTGGATTGCTGAGCTGTCTTCCTATTAATAATAACACTGTACTCTTCTCAGATTTTGTAAATTGTGACTGTCCTTTTTTTGAAAGGGACATTGCTTTAATAAGTCCTGGGACTGCTTGTATAGGGGGGAAATGTATAAAACTAAGTTTACATTTTTGTCAAATCATAGCTCTGCTTTATACACAACTTAAATAGACGAATTCCAAGTTCAGTCTGCGCACTTTCGGGCGTTGTTTATCAAACCTGGAAGTGAACTAATGTACGCACGTGAATGCACAACCACTTCTAAACAGCACACGTACATCTCAGTCATTGTACAATACTGTCTATAGGCCTCGTCTATAGGCCATTGTACATAATGTTTTATCTCACAGAAGACCTTACTCAAAGTGACTAAACAATGGTGACAAATACCATACGATATTATTTCACTCGATGCAAAAGAAAAAAGCAATTAGATATGGTTCTAAAAATGTGAACACTCACGATGTGAACACTCACGATGGAACTCATCTGAAGTCAGATAGGTCTTCAACATTACGTGCATACGCCCGTCTATATTCCACGCATACCGATGCTATATCACCCATCCTCTAGTTTTTTTCCCGATTTTCTGTTTTTTCCCACCCTTCTTGTCCATTGGAATTCAACGGGAAAATTAGAGGTGATCGTTCCACGCGCTGTGATCGCTGGAAAGGCAGCAACAGCGCGAGTAGGACCTCCTCCTATCTAATGATGTATATCAACAGACCTAAGAAATAAAATAATGACGTCACATTTTGTGCGTTTTTCTATAGTCCTGCAAACCGTTTCGTGCCTAGGATTATAGATAATGGGAAAGTAACGCCACCTTCATTGTTATCCGACGATTGCGCAGCATTTTACAATCTAGTGCTGATATTATGGCGCACATTTCTGCAACCAAGCTAAATGACAAATAGAGCTGATCATCCCATAGAAACTGAAACCAGCGAATCTAGCAGACTACTACACCATCCTGAAGAAAAACAAATCACCAAATAACATTTCCAGAGCTCTCGCGAGCTGGCTCTCGTGGTGTTTATTCAGTAACCCTGCCCAGATGAAACACATCGCTGCTCTCATATATGCGCATCGGCGATCCAGCAAGAACTGCATGAGATGACTACGCACGCGACATTTACATATCGTGTGGGAAATTACACCAAAGTGACTGCAACGTCTCACAGTATGTCATGCCATGCCGCGTGCTATAGAGAGCGAGTCAACACAATTTTTTTCGCCTGATACATGAAGCCGTGGGTTATAATAAATCTCGCAGACCCAGCTTCGTTTTCTTCTCTCGGGGTATAGTAAGGGACACCGCCACACACGCCCGTTTGTGTTTTCTTTTAGAGATTTTGGTCCAAATTAAACGGATGGGTTTATTTGACGAGATTCCAATTTGACGAAGGCGACGTCTTCGGGTATTTGGAAATCGTCTCAAGACATATACCGAACATGCCAAAACGGTGAGGAATTTACATTACAGCCTTTGGGGGAAAATTGAACCACCTTTATTGTTATCAAACATAGCAAGCTATTTTACTACAATTTTGATGCATCTTAATTGTATTACATGTAGGCCTATGTTGCTTCAGTGATGCCGTCATATCGACAGTCACTTCATTGGAATAGAGAGTATTATAGTATTATCTGGTATATTCGCGTATTATTATCTGGTATATTCGCGTATATACCTGTCTCCTCAGAAAATATCAGAGAATATTTTAAATAGACAGCAGATTGGATGGCACACTGAAGACCAATAAAACACTAAAAGCCTCGACGCTTTTCAATACCAAACACACTCAACAGATTACACTAAAACTAGCAATACAAAGATATTGATCAGATATTCAAAGATACAAGATGTATCAATATCAATCCGCCGTAATATCTAGACACCTCAACAATGCTATAAAACCAGTGTAGATTATATAGCGAATATATGTATATAGGCCTATACGAAGCAGGTGGAATACATACAAAGACGGCCTGTTCACCCTGGGGCAACTCTACGTACCAATTCATGACTTGCCTTCAACTATGCACGGACCAAGTCCAATGGTCCAACTGGCCACGACCTGAAATTGCCCTAGGACAACATTTTCTTTCTGTCATGCCGACAATTAAGTCCCCTTCCTCAAAAAGACTAATTTGAAAGGGATAGCTTTCTCACTCAACGCGCCATGCCGCCTATAGGCCCGATTCTTTCTAGTCTTTTTGTGTGTGGAGAGCTCAATTCGTATGAAAGAACGTGGCTATTCAGATAAAATGACTTTTTGGTGTTTTGATCCCGAACTACACGTTCCGGGATTGTTCTGTTCAATGCATGAAAATCCCCATTGTGTCCAACCAACGCCTTCAACAAAAGTCCTACGCGGGAGAGCTTATATTATTTATATTATTAGATATAGCTTTAAACAAGTAATCAATAAATAATTCAATTACTGAAAGGTGAATTGATAAACAGAATGTATTCACTTGGCTTGTTCAGTGTCTAGTCTTGATTTATTTATGCGGGAATACAGTTTTATTTTGACACAGACGACATTTTGTTTTTGTAAGCCAAATTCATGGCCGTTTTATGAGCGTCTCTATACAATAAACACGAGCCGCGTTCGTTTGGACGGAAAGGGACCCAGCTGGTTCGTTTATTCGTGCGGACCAGCTCGCTGGTTGCGCCGCCCCGGGGCGAGAAAACAAAACGAGAAGTCCTGGAACAAAACTCATCAAAATGACCAGCCGATTATCGTTGAGGTTGTCTCCGCGATAAGAGGATAGTTTATTGGCTCTTCTGGCCTGAGAGCGTCTGATCACATCGTTGTGACGTGCGCAGCTTGCCGATGAGCTATCTGTACTGACGGGGATGTTTCCCAGTTCGTTTAATATCAGCTTTTGGGGGAAGAATGCATATGAGGCAATGCCAAATGGTCGTGCAGGGTGTGCAAGTCAAAACCTATAATTCTTGGAGTGGAAAAGACGCTAATTTGGCCGGACAAGAGTCCCGGCATTGTGCGGTATCTGAAGGGCCGGTGGGATGGGAATACAGTCAAATCTCCAATATAACCAGTGTTAGCTGTGTGGGCCCAACTGGCTTTATACCGAATGGAGTGAATGGGAATTGGTAATAAAGCTATAGGGCTACAGAAGGTAATTTAGTTTGACACCGTGTGGTAAAAGGCGCGACAGTGGGAAGGCGTGCTCTCAACACCTGGGGGCGCACACCATCCAACGCGTCCCGTAGGTTGGTAAAAGCTAAGTTCAGCTTGGGTTCTGGGAGGGAGGGAATGTACACCTCTGGCTTGCTTGTGGCCGTTCAACAAAGCATGAAAACCCCGCTTAATGCTTGCTAATCAAACTTGTAATTACGTCCACGTCTTACTTGCAGCGTTTCAGCGGAGAGCTCACAATAGCGGTTGCACTTTTCACGACTGGTGAATCGCTTGGTTACAAATTACTTGAGTGATGCGGCGCGATGGTTATTTCGGAGCCGAAAATCGTGTCGTCGATAAAGATTTATACACACGACAAGCCGGCCGCTTTGCAACCCCACACCGGTCGCGATAGAAGAAGAAAAAAATACCGTCTGCAATTCAGATTGGTGAAACGATCGGCGTGCCAGACCAAATAGAAAATGGCGGCAACACAATTGGGGAGAACATTTGGTAAAGCTATCCGGTGTTTCGCGGGCAAAATTGCGCAGACGCATGCGCATCAGGGAAAACAATTAGACGTTCGACTCGCATAACATTTTAAAGGCGCGCTCGTTGTGTGATTCGGGAAACCAACGTCAACCGAATCATTCCAAGTTGCCCTTGCAATATTTATTGAATCGTGTTGTGCAAAGGTTATCTTTTGGAAAGCAATGAACGTCAATCAATTTGTAAACAAGAACTTCACCAACAGACAATTTCTTGGAACGTTTGTTTAGAAAACAGCAGGGCTTTGGACATTCATAAAACGATTAATGCTGACATGTGTATTTGTGTATTGGACATAAAATCCTTAGTAATAACAACATAACAAGATTTAGAGATGGAGTTATATAGGGGAAACATGTGGCCGTTGTAACCATGCATGGGGTACGATTTCCAATATGGGCACCAGTGGAGGGCCAGAATTAAGAGACGGGGGTAATAGAGAGGGTACCCTTGCTTCTCCCAAATTGTCCCCCGGGCCTGGAGGCTCCATGGTACGGCGGTCTGGCTCTGTCCTCGCCCGGTCGGGGATGGTGAGAGTGTTAATTGACATGGCGACGTTCCGAGTACACACGCCTATTGCTTGGGGACCAGACGGCTTATTACCAATCGCATATGTGCTCATTTTATACACACGGTCCCTTCCCGGCAATCGGACGCCGCTAATCAGTGGAAGAAATCGAAGAAATTGCAACTGGAATCCCACAAAACTTTACCCTCACAAACTGTATGAATTATACAGCCCAATTTCCCAAGGCACCCTGTTCTTCTCTCATCGTCTGCTAGTAATCGAAATCAAACCACGGCGGAAAAAGGGCCGTCAATTTGTGAGTCGCGGTGTGCGCGCGTATCCGCACTGTCAGCAGCCTTCTATATACTATAGGCTTTCGTTTTGTCCCCATTCGGCAAAACAAAGCTCGTGTTTGTGCATGTATCCAAACCATGGAACTTTCCTCTAGGCCTATTTTAAAGAGCGGCCACGGATTGCGCAAAATGTTGGTCACGATTAGCAAAAAGCCTCACTGTGCCATTTACATTGACCTCAATACAGTGAGAGAAATTTAGGATGACATTAATTGCATTAAAGTTGCATCCGTGTTTGGGCCGATTTGGGCGTACAATTTTTTTTTTTTAAAGTTAAATAGGTATTTTTCTAGAATAGAAAAAGTTATCAGCTTTCATTTGGTACCAAGAACGTAAAAATCCGTCAAGGATTAATGCCAGTCGATTAAAAACAAGAAATGATTAAATGGCTGGCAGGTCATTTAATCGACAGGGTTATGACGTAAATGTACATGTGCGCGTACATGTGTACATTGTACACATACTATGTACATATGAGCGTACGCGCACATGTACAACATGTGAAGCACGTTTCAAGAAAAAGGCTTGTATCTCCAATTCCCGACGTCGGAAATTTAAGTTTTTGATATTTTTCGTTACAGAGACACGTAAGCTTTCTAAATTCAAAATTTCAAAAATCCTTTCACCGAAACACGGGCAATGCAACTTTAACTGTTTGGAATATTACAGAACAAAAACTTGAGCATAATAGGAATGACATCACACTTTATTTACATGTGCGCATTCGGATAGGAGCTCAGGCAGCAAGACGAGTTTGTAGGGTCACAGGGAAATACCCATGTGACGACATTGAATATTAAAAGCGAAAAGCGAATAAGTATGTGTTAGGAGGCGGAAGGGCAACCTGTAGCTATAGGCGCCAACATACTTACAAAACCTACGACATTAGTTAAAAAAACCCAATCCACATACTGGCCCAGACGAGATTCAAACCACGGCCACAGAGATGAAACTTGAAAGGCAGAGCCAGAGAACGTTATCACTGCACCAACCCCATACCCATATTTACGTTGCAAACATACATGTAAAACGATGACGCCAACGCTTTGTTTACATGTGTGCTTGTCTATGGGAGCACAAATGTGACGCCATTGTGTCACAGATATAATCATTTTAGTGTCCAAGGTGGAGTAAACCGTAAGACAGTGACTTTGCAAAGAGGGATTTATGATTTTGTTCTCCTCATGGTAAAATGACAGTCCTGGTTAACTGGTGTTTAATAGCCTTGTTTCCGCTAATAATCAGCCTCCCGTGACGCGGTGGGTGAGGTTCGGTCATCGGAGGACACACCACCGTTCCAAATTTGAAACCGGAACACCCCTGAAGGTGCTGGCTACTCCTGTGAAGAACCTGTTAACAGCCTATACAGAACCCCGGTGTGGCGTCAACTGACACAGCTGTGCATGAGAACGTCCATCGCAAACAACTTGGAATCTGACAAAAGCTGACATCAATCTGTTAAACAGAACGCCTATGCAGGGTCTAGAACAAAAACCAGTCATTTAAATGACAATACAATGTCGTAGCTTCATACAAAACAAACAATAATGTGTCACTTTGATTCCAAATAGCACTTCATTAGACCCAACTCAGGCCGTAACCTACGCCATAAACTGTTGTAAACCTCTCTGTTAAAGCATGGCAGTACACGTGATTGGTATCTCGAAGAATCAGAAATGTTCACGCAATATAAACATGATGACGGCAGAAAACTTCACCCTGAAATGGTTTTGTCTTTGAGAAATGAGCAAAACAATTATTTTTCGTCTCGCGAGACGTAAATTTAATTCGCCCCAAAACCATTTCGCCCAAGTGCCATTTCGCCCCCAAACCACTTCGCCCAAGTACCATTTCACCCAAAATCACTTCGTCCAAACACTACCTCGCCCAAATGCCACTTCGCCCGAAAACCACTTCGTGCACAGGCCGTGGTTCAGGGCGAAGTGGTTCAGGGCGAAGTGACTTCAAACCCTTTTTTTTTTACTGTTTTCTCAAAAGTTAGACGAAGTACGGAGCTGGTTTTTGCTCAGGTTGGTTTTAATCATGCATATCTTCAATCACACTGGGGGATAATACTATTTGTAACAGTTTACCAATCATGTATATTATCTTTAAACACACTTTGCTGCATGCCAACTGGACAGATTCGACAAGTGAAACAACCGAACACACATATCTTAATATAGCGCCAAACGGCAGAAGCTTCCATACAATAGTCCTCCAGACTCAAATCCTATCTAACATGACTGCTGTATGGAGCCGGATGCGTATGGTGCCGCCAACTACCAATTGCAGCCACCGCCGAGGAAACTGGACAGCGATGCCTAGACTAATTGGCCTGATCGTTACCAGCTACTGACCCCTCACTACACCTGCTTGGACCAAATCGATTACAAAATCGATTTATACCAAATCGAAACTGAACAGCGGTGCCTAGGCTAATTGGCCTGATCGTTACCAACTATTGACCTCGCTACACTATACCTGCATGCAACAAATCGATTACCGAATCGATAACCAAATCGATACCAAATCGACTTTGGCTAATTCAATGGACCACCCAAACCGATTCCTTTCAGTATAGTCCTACACTATACCAATTATATCACCCATACCAGTAGCATACCTGCCAACACTGCCGAGTAAAAAAGCGTACTGTAGTGAAACTTGCAACGGTCGAGTTGGTACAACGGTCAAGATGACCTTGTACTGCACCCGTTTTCATGTACACAACATATGCGGCGGGCGCGGGGAGTCAGGTCAAGTCGACCGTTTACCAACTGTTCCGATTTTCAACACTTTTAACACTTAAAAATCGGAACAAATATGATAAAATCGGACTAGTTGGCAGGTATGCAGTATAACTATATTTCGTCTGGAAAATGGACACCAAAACGACACTCGCCAACAAAAACTCCTATACCAAACAGGTTTTGTGGCGATTTGATAAGCACCAAATTATCTACACACAAACTAGATGTTACTTTGTATACGTCAACCAGGATTCTGTTGGCAAAAAGATATCACAAAAATACAAAAGCATATACCACATTGCTTCATTTAATGCAGGTTTTACAGAAACAGAACCACGGAGATTTTATTTGGAAGCCAGACGCAAATACACAAACTATAGAAAGATATAAAGCACGTATAGGCCTGTATGGTTGTGTTGATATAACGAACATCAGAGTCCCGCTGTAGTAGATATAAATAAAACCGCCGCAACAGATATAACACAACAGTATAAAGATATACCAATATGCAGCCGAGTCGATATACAGCGAATATCTCAAGAGACTACTTCTGAAGATATAACAGACAGAATGGTTAATGTATGCGCGCTATTAAACAAAACGCCAGAGGGGAACATTTTGGATTATACATAGCAGATATTACCAGAAATACCATGAGATATTTTACAGACCTGCAGGGCAGATATAGCGAAGGTAGAAGAAATCGCCTATAAGTATTAGCAAAATACATGCACTGGTATCTCTCTGAATCAGACAAAGGCCGGTAGGGAAACTGTCCGTTTGTATCTTTCAAGAAATGTAGCACAATTTGTCAATGGTAGATGCTCCAATGAAATGAACAGAATATAGAAAGTCGGGCATTCTTTTATTTTTAGTTCAATATCACAAGGAAAAACCACACGTCTCGTAAAATGTTGCTCCGGAACGATAGCCGATAGACACGTGCGTGTGTGTGTGAGCAAAACTCCCCAACAATATTTACCCATTAACGCAACACTGACAGAATGATTACATAAACAGGACACTGGTTCATTGTGGGGCGAAAGACTGGAACTACACAGAACCGAGATTTATTTGGGTGTGGTTTATGAGGACATTTTAAAAGTGATAACTGACACGGTGTCGGTATGTATGTGTATTACACTGCAGTTTTGCGCGGAGTTTTGTGCGTTGGACAAGTGAAGTATTCATTTTCATTATGACAACAGTGTTTGCGTTAAACCGTTAATTTGGGTGGATTTATGGAGATCAGTTAGACGTGATTTGCGATGTGAATACCAGAGTGCGCGTTTTGTGCCGAGGGTTTGGCATTAACGACTACAGAGCGAGGTTTCGGCACGACGAGCGGGCTTTGCACCTTGCTGTTATTGCTGAAAGATTTAGGCTAATGTATACCACAGGATTACGTGATAATATGCCGCCCTCTGCCGACAGAAGAAAACCACAGACAATGCTGGAATGTTGACCACTTTTTAAACAAAAAAACTTGACAAACAACTTAGTCAAGAATTTTTGAATTTGGGCGTTTGTAGAACTAGTTGGTCCAATTTTCTTGGATTTAACTTTCCCTTATTCTGTAGGCAACGCGCGTGCGCAGTGTGTGATTCAAAACAGAGACATTTCATTGGTGCAGCCATGTGCGCTCGCGTTTCCGATACGCGCAACGCGCTTCCCGGCTCATCTGTGGTTTGAGTGACGACTGTATAGTTAAATATGCATACCTGCCAACATTGCCGAGTAAAAAAATCGGACTGTAGTGACCCTTGCAACGGTCGAGTTGGTACAACGGTCAAGTTGACCTTGTATTGCACCACAGATATTCATTAAAATTGCTGTGTACTGCACCCGTTGACATGTACACAACACATGCGGCGCGCGCGGAATTCAGGTCAAGTCGACCGTTCCGATTGTTCAAATTTTCAACACTTTTAACACTTTTAACACTTCGGAACAAATACGATAAAATCGGACTAGTTGGCAGGTATGCATATGTGACCCGCTCTGGAAAAAGGTAGTATAAGCATGGGTATAAGTCACGCAGGATAGGTCGAGTTTTCGCGCTCATTAAAATACAAAAATACAATAAAAATTCCTGGCATAGGCCTACAGTCCCCAGATACCGCCTGAAATGTCCGTGCTACGCCTGGAATTTCCATTGTGTTTTGGTATTTTAATGAGCGTGGATTTGCCACAGATTTGTACGTATGGTCGTGAAAACTCGACCTATCCTGCGTTATAGCCATGCTTATACTACCCTTTTGCATGCAGAGCGGGTCACATATAGTTCGACCAGTCCGTCGAACGATGGGTTATATTCGTTGTTCGAGGGATCAACCTTGCCCTTGATTCCTTCAAAATGGCACTTTGTGCATACATGGGATCTAGTATTGTCATCGTTTGCACGCGATATTATATATACTACTCAAAGAGTGTCTGATGTGATATTTGGTATAGGGTAAAAAATGTTATTGAATGCAAGAAATAATGTGTTTATTGATCCATTGTGTGAAAACAGAATTTTATTAGCAACTTGCATAATTTTCAGCAGTTCAGAAAAAAATATTAGAAATAGTAAGTGATTCTTATACTAGGCCGAAATAGCAAGTTTTGAGTAGTACATACAAATATTCTTTCCCTCCTGAATATTAAATATATATTTTGCAGCAATGGCGGATTAAGCTCTGTTCAAGTTGATTTTTTCAAGTTCAATGACATTTCACTGTGTCTAATCACAGCAGGTGAACCCATCGTGCAAACTGGCCAGCGGATGGAATGATGTATTCCTATAGCGTGTCCCAGCAGAATCATTACCGGGCGAGCGCGTCATCAAGCCCCGGTCTTGACTTACACTGGCACGGTAAGAACAGCAAAATTGCATCAACCGAAGTGCTTGAAACATGACGATGCCGCGCGATGCACAAAGTCGGTTTCTCCGCTTTAAAAAGTGTAATCCACACGTTGCAATAACTCAATTTGGTAATGCTATAACTTTTGGTGGTTATTTTTGAGCCGAGGTTAATGTTTTGTGGCAATAACCATATATAAGTACATGGCGCATACTCCGTGTTCTTTTAACGGATGTTTTACGCTATACACGTTCGGTTGTTAGATTTTGGATCGTGTTTCTAAGTGGGGATTTTATAGGAGAATTCGAGGTTTCTACCACCGGCTATAGTATAGCCCTTGGGCAAAATGCGTGGAGGAAAAAAAACCGACGGCAATGACCGAGGGAAAGCGTGTGGCGCATCCGGCAACCGCCGCGGGGCAAACGGTGGATAGTATTAGAAAGAACGGAGCATAAAAAGCCTGCTCGCTTTAAAAACCCCTCTAAAAAGGGTCGCCGAGATTGCTTCATTAAAGCACTGAATAGACAGATAGTACAACTAGTGCACAAAATATCGCCCGGGCTTTGAAATGGTATATCACAAAACGGGGAATAATTAGCGGGGACAATGCGGACTGGCGCTGGTTTGTGGCCGCAAATAATAAATTCTGAGGCGGAAAGCTAAAAAAGGCGGAGTGATAACAAAACAGTCTAAGTTACAATCCATCATCCAGGGGCCAACTGTTGGCATATTAGCCCCGGGGCGATATACAGCTAGCAGGAGGAGTATAGCGTGTCTTCCAGGTGGTTTATGGGGATGAGGACGAGGGGTTGAAGAGGCGGCGTGGAGCGGGGGCCTGTCACCGTCATTTAGCGAAGAGGAAGCCGAGACGGGAGCCGAAGGGACGGGGCAATACGCTTTGATCGGACCGCTCTTTCTTCAGTCACACTTCATATCCGGAGCAAAGTGACGGGCCGGCTTCGGGAGGAAAAGGGACGACGACAAAAAAAGACAAAATAGAAGTCGCCCCTTTCGCGGGAAGCTGATTAGAAAAGCTGCATGGACGGGAAAAGAAATGTTAATTCCCGGATTCTGTGGTATATTATTGCCGTTCTATGGGTTTCTCAAAGGGGTTTAGGTGATTCCCAGTATAGGCCTATACTAAACTGGTGAAAAATAAAAACTTAATGAAAATCGTAAAACAAAAAAAACCCTGAAATTAAGTGTCTCGCCCAAGGACACAAAAACGTTGGCGCAAGTGGGACTCGAACCTATCACCTCTAAATCACAATGTGAAGCACTAGACCACAATGTGAAGCACTAATTAAGACTAAGCTCTATAGCACGCATACAACATTGCTTAATTTATTGTCATTCATTCACCAGCAGAATTTCATTCTTTTTTTAACCCTAGACGTTTAACATTTCACAAAACAATATTTACCGAATTATTTTGGCACCGAGTATTTTTGCACGTGTAAATGCATGCACATGCCTATTACAATTATTTTAGCCTGAACGAGTTAATCAAACATAGGGCCTATAGCAAATCAAATCAAATCGAAATCAAGAGGAGCAAAACACTAGTAAAAACCGAATAATAATATAAAGATCAAATGATCATATGTTCGCTTTTCAATTTCCAGTCAACGGGAAAGGGACTCAGCGTGAAAACGTGTTCTGCACAGAGGGGGTCTCTTTGACATTTTATCGGCCGTGAAACCACGCCAACAATACGCTCCGTGAATTGGCCTTTTGCGTGTAACATTTGATAATAGCTATAGTACCCCAAATTCCTCACTGTCAAACGGAGGCGCAGTTTAGAAAGTCACACACTACGTTGTTGTTGCTACGTGGTGCAAGCCGATGCCTAGCAACCAAAAGTCTGGTTGCTTTATGCCATTCTCTCCTATAGGGTGAAATACGATATTGATCTTGTGCTTCACACCTGCCGCGTGCACCACATAGCAACAAAACATTAAAAGTGTGCATGTGAAAGGGACACGCAAAAGAGGTAATTTTGCGGAACATGCAAAAGAGGTAATTCCCAAACGCGAATTCACACAAACAGTGCACCTCCAAATCTGGGCATGCAAAAAAAAATACAACTGAAAAACCATGTCAAAACTGAAGTTCAAGACGATGTCCACGATGAATGATCGATTCATTCTGAATGAAAACCACGTATTAACACTTAATAACTTCGGTGCCAATGCCGATGCCATTGACTTCACGAGGAGTCAAACCAAATTGGGAAATCGGCACGCGCAGACATCGAGGGAAGCACCCGTGTATTGTGAGAGACAGCACGGCCTTTGACGAGCAGGGATGTTCGGACCGCTGGGACTACCTGAGAAATTAGCTCAGTTTGGGTGCAAGATTTGGGAGGTCACTGACAGCCAGCCGTGAACACCTGGCTTATGATAGGGTTCACGGGATGAGCTGTCACCTGATTTGACCCTTAACGCGACCGACACGGTGGCTAATTTCACCCACGCGTGGACCGAAACAACCCGGGCAACACCCGATTAGGTGTCTCATCAATTTGGAGCAGTGCGTGCATAAGGGCGCCGTACGTCCAAAGTTGTCAACGTTTTCACAGTTCTAGTATTTTTCAACTCCCTCCCCCAAAACACATTTTTCTGTCATACCCTAAAATGTCAACATTTTACAGCGTATGCATATAAAGTCATACGCGGCCTTCAAACCCCTCCCCCTTAATAATTTCTATACTCTTTGTACAACCGTGAAAATGTCAACAAAAATGACTTGGGCGCCCCAAACTTCATAGTTTTTCTGAGCTCAATTTTTGAGAGTTAAAACAAGAGCTGTCAACCCTCCCTGATTTTCAAACAAATTCCCTATAGAAAAATTGCCGAACTTGCGAGTTCTGAAAAATGAAAACCCCTCCTGAATTGTCCACTAACAACCTCAGAGATTTTGAGATGTGTCTGAAGTCAGAAAACCAACCTATTTTCCGGGTATCTTCTCCAAAATGAGGGAGGGTTGGTAATAGCTCTGCATGTAAAATTTAAAGTTTGCTCAAAATATTTTCCATATAGTCGACAATTTGATTGTCATTACAAAACAATGCTACCTTTCGGATAAAGTGCTATAGCCCTTTACTGCATGTATTGTGTGTGATACAGGAAAACTATATTTCTATAGGCCTAGGCCTAGGCCTAGACAACTTTGCTTAATTCAAAAATATGCTTAGCCCATTTCTTTGATGTACGACTTAACAGTATTTCACTGTGTGTATACATCTATATAACCAATACAACAACACAAACTTCAGCACCGTGAACCATGAAAATCTTGGTTAGACATATTGGTAACGACAATAATTGTGTAACTTGGGGTGTTTTTCTATTTGCGAACAATCCGGTTCAATTTCATGCCAGAACTAAAATTGACTCCGGGTTTAGTGTAGCCACCATGCAGAAGCGGACAGCCGAGGCCATGTATACGGGGACCGCGCGACGTTCACCCGGGGCAAAACTACGAAGACAAACCCCCAGCAGTCCCGTGAGCTCAAAGGAAAAATCAGCCAGCATTATGATCATAATTTGGGCAGAGAAAAGGCTGACGCCACCATGTCGGGATGTTGGTTTTCAGACGGGCGAACAGGCCCGCAAGGTGTGTGCACTAACCCGCTTTGGGGTTGTAGTTCTTTATCATGAAGAATACAAAAATGAAAGCGAAAAGTGTGACCCACTTAAATTATTATCCGTGGAATGAAGAGAATTTGATGGAACAGACAGGGAAGGGAATGAAATAAGAAAGTTTTGCATAAGACCGCGTTTTTGGTGTCGTAACATGGAAAGCTCAGCAACTTAAAATGTTGCACTCCAACTGCACTTGCATTCTAGACTACACGGAGTCATTTAGACTCGAAAATACAAATACATATTGTGTAGACTTTATGCAAAAAGTGTGCATACAAGGTCGACAAAAATGGCTAGTCCTCGAAAACTGAATTCACAAATCGAATAAGACCCGTCTAAAATACCCAGCAACCAGGGGCCAATTTCATAAAGCATGTTAGCAGAAATTTTTGCCTAATCAAAAATTTGTGTGCTTTATAAAAATGGGTTAATAAACAAAATTGTACTTCAACTTGTGTTTTTAGCAAGAATAGCAGATATTCTTGTGAAAAACACAAGTTGACATGCAATTTCGATTATTGACCCATTTTTATAAAGCAAACAAATTTTTGATTAAGCAAAAATTTCTGCTAACCTGCTTTATGAAATTGGCCCCAGATGACTTATTACCCCAATTAAGAAGTTAATTAAGCCAGAATGGGAAAACGATTGTACACACTCATTAGCAATGAAATGCTAATTAGAATAATCGCAAGTTAACATGACGGGCGCGGGAAACAGTCGGCGCACAACATGCCACTTTTGTGCCAGAGTATACGAGTTTGAAGCCCAAGGACTTTCTTCGCCAATTTAGCGGGTAATTTATGGAACACTGCGTTACTAATGAAACACCTATATATCACGACTTGTGTCTCTTGTTTCGTTAATGAGCAGAGCTGTGAATTCGGTTGTCTCTGTGTTTTACGAGTTGCAGTGACGTTAGTCAAGCGAGACGGCTGAGCTAGCCGGAGCGATTAATACGAACACTAATATCTCCCAGGAACAAGGGAGGAATGACAGGAGGCTGGTGTCGCGATGTGATGCCATAGGATCGAGACGCGCGAACGTCTGGGAACCGTGCAACAACCACACAGAAATCAAGGCTATGTGTACATGTACATGCATTTGTCTACATATACGTTTTGAAATGAGAAACTCGGTTTCTTTTCGTTGTTTACGTCATGTTTGAGCTCATGTGCGCATGCTCAATATGACGTAACAATGAAAAGGAATCGGTTTGTTTGCGGTTACTTAGGGCGTATTTGTTTCATGACAGATCCGAATCCAGATCCGAAACTGCTCTGAACTCGGATCTCAATTCACGTGAATTGCAATTTATTTACCAAAGTTGTCAAATTTCGGTTCCAAATTTCTCCCACGACATTCCTCGTAAATAAACAACAAGCCTCCTATATTTGTTTGTATCGTGTGTTGCCTCTGAAAATGGAAACGACACGGTTTTACTCTCCACGATGTTTACGTCGCCATTTTAGATCTAGCGCTGAACCATCTCTCGAGAAGGATTCCACATCACAGATCTCAATCAGGATATGCGCGAAGTGAACGAGTTCACCTTGGATCTGCGCAGATCTGAATCTGTATCCGTCCGAAACAAACACGCCCCAAGAGTCTCAAAAGTCTCCCAAAACGAACACTATAGTGGCTATATCGTTTTGTGTGTTAGTACAAAACGTAGCCCACTCGGATGCAGCTCAAATATCACCAAATACACAACAAACAAAGAGTAAACATGCAACAGCCGTTCAGCAAAGCAACAAACAAGTATAATACCAACAAAAAGTCTGCAACCAGCAAACAGCCGTTAACTAATAGAAAACCAACCAACAACAAAGGCCACAAAGCTGTTAAGTATAGGACTACAGTTATAGGACTAATATCAAAAAAGGCAGATCATAAAATGTTAAGTACGAGGCTTAATATATATGTCATCAGATTTCGGACGAGATGACCCAACAAATTTTTAATCAAGCAATATCCCAAAAGGTTCAAAATAAAACAGACGTGCAGCGAGCCTCATGTCGAAATGAAACCGTATCGAATAGCCGCCATCTTGTATAGGGCAGTTTCTTTGTTCCATGAGGACATGTATGGTTGCACAATTTGTGCTTATATTGTTGAATAATTTAATGTCCAAAGTTGCCCAACAAGATGGCAGCTATTCGATACGGTCTATATCAACAATCACCAGTTTGCCGCTAGAGGGCGTACTCCAATGCAACAACGAGGCGGATACAACCACCGACCTCAATGCAATGGAGGGATGTACAGCTACAGATCCACACGGTCACTCTTGTGAAGTCTGTCTAAGTAAGGCATTGCTGTATAGAAAGATTGCCGATGGTTGCTTCATTCAGGGAGTCACATACCCAGTCCAATGTAAGACCGTATCGAATAGCTGCCATCTTGGAGGGCAACTTTTGTCATTGAAATTGGTCCACAAAATGTGCAACCATGCATGTCCTCAATGAGCAATTCGCAAAGAAACTGCCCCACAAGATGGCCGCTATTCGATACGGTCTATAGGGCCTAACAGCGGAACTGACCTTAAACCCACGCACGGTCAACACACGGTCAAGACCAATTCCACCGCCAAACACGACCCCCATGATGAGTAACTAAACACCCCAGGATTAGGTGTCGGATTACCCCCAATGGCAGTGGCCAACAGCCTCGGATTACACTTCATTATCGGCTTGTGTCAACTCGAATACAAGATACCCCAAACAGTGGAGAGAGTTTCTAAATTGACCGGAAGATGGCTAAACAGGCAGAGGAATGACGTCATGCACGAGGATCATCTTGCATAGTCTGTTTTGAATACTGGAGAGACTTTTTCACCAGGATCATAACTCTGTGCAATGCCATCTATCTTCTCTCAAAACAAAAGAAATTTCTTAAGACAGATCTAAGAAGATAACTTAAGCATCAAATAGTGCAATAACATACCTTTCTGAAAACCCTGTGTACAAATTTCCTATTTAACGTATGTAACATAGGACACATACCTTGTGACATTTTTTGGTGTCCTTGTTACATACGGTATATTGGATATTTGCACACAGGGCTTTCCGGAAGGTATGTTGTGGCACTATTCGTTGCAGTTTTTTTAGCTGAAGTTATCTCCTTAGATCCATCTTAAGATATTTCTTCTGTTTTGAGAGAGGATGAATGACATTGTACAGAGATATAATCCTGGAGAAAAAAGGTCTCTCCAGTATTGAAAACAGACACATATACACAAACACATGTAAACAACCAGTAAATTGCAGACGGCTTTAGAGAAAAATGGCGTAGAAGGTTGTACTTCTGTTAAGGCATAAAGTCCTCAGCAACCATGCAAATTCTGACTCCAAAAGCCCTATACTTATAGGAAAACATGTGTTATTCTGGTGTATGAGATATAGTGCCAACCCCTGCCGAAGGCAATACACAAATAAGCATGGAATATCGGTGATTTTCCCATTGTTTTAGCCAAATTAGTCTAGTTTCTTGAAGATATGTTTTACCAAAACATCAGTGAAGAAAAAAAAAACTGTTTTCTGGTAGTATTTATTCACTTAAACTTCTTTAGGTGATAGATGGATATTTAATAGGTGGCCTCATGCAGAAATCCTATATAGTATCAATAAAAAATGCCCTACTTGACATGCATGCATAAATTAGCCATTATCTCAGTTCTGGCCTGTGCGACAAGCGCCTACTTTCGGTGGAGCGGCTCCACATAATGTACATCCACCCAAAACATCTCACAACAAATCTACACCAGCTTTAACAATTTGCGATCCTGCTAAAACTAAATCTCACAGATAAACCTTTAGTTGAGCGTATAACCTATCTCTATGGTATAACCATGAACATTTTCTTTTCCTGTGTTCTTCGAGGCAAAGCCCGTCGCGTCATGACCATTTTATCCGCAAGGTTGCCGTCAAAAACGGTACCCAAATGTTTCACCCAAGCCAGGTCAAGTCCATCGGCCTCAAATATATCAAGGGGCATGAGTGTTTATGTTAGCACCTGCTGGAGTTTGCTCACTCATCGAGGGTTAGTCCCGACGGAAACCACTGGCAAAACTCGAGTCTCGACGGCACGGAGTGATGGGGCAGACGACGGCCAAGGGTTCTCGGCCCGATGGGCTGAATGGTGTCAGGGGGCCGAGGGTGCTTGCAGGGGAAATTGGGGATATAGAGTGGGAGCTCGGAGGGCTTTGGATGGAGAATGTTGAGTGTCAAGGATCCAGGGCATGTTAGGTATTTCCTGACTTCTCTCCTTAACCACCTCCTCCAGCAACACCCCCTCTTCCTATGTTACGTGAATGATATGGGTGTAGCACAGGGAAAACAAGTCAAAATATCTAAGCAAGCTCATTAAAGATGTAGATTACAGGATTGGAAAACTGTTATAAACAGCGTTATCTCTATGCGTGATTGAGGATATATGTGATAAAAACCAAACTGTGTGTAAGTTATAGAACAAAATTATGATGCTGCGTAGCACTGTGAATTCACACCAAAGTTGAAAAACAAAATATAAACAGTGCTCACCGAGAAAAAAAAACATGAAAGATGTGTGTAAGTTAGCTCAGTTTCAAGAAAACAATGAAAAACTGTGTCCATGCTTTCAAGAAATTGTGCGAAACCATCGTCCTATTTAGGCTGGTTTCCGAGCTAAACCTGCACGGAAAACGAAGCCACAATACCGGCATAGTAGTCGGGGCTAAGTTTCGTTCACATAAGAGCACCCTTGTAAAAATGTATTTACATGTATATAAATTCGTCTTCGGTTATGTATCGTTTTCTGATTAAAAAAGGTGTCATCTCGGGCAGGATCACTGCATTGGATCGACCGTTGGAACCGCTTCTCTTCCGTTTGAGTAAGGTTTTTCTGGACAAGTGATGGATTAAAATTTTGCGACATTGCAAAACCTATATTAAATAGGGCTTGAAAGAAAACGTACCTTAAATACTGAAAAGCAAGTCTCTCAACGTTCAACTTGACCTGAAAAAAAAGTCTGATATTTTGCAATCTCTTCGAAATACTATACCAAACCATACCGCGTCATAAATAAAGCAGTCTGATTCTGTGCAATGGCGGCCATATATAATGCAATCCCCATAGCGTTATACTGATTGGCAGTACATCATAGCGGTCTCTGCTCATAACAGAGGATTTCAACAGCCAATAATTCACGTCTATTGCCTCCTTTGCCGCCATTTCTATCTGCAGTTAACCCTCTTTTGCCTGCTTGCAAAGCGAGGTGTGTTGGCCGTTTTCGGCTGATGTGTGTCAAAAATAGGGGTAATGTTCCCGCCATTTTAGGTTTGGCCGGTTTATGAGCGTGTGCCGAGCTCGGGAGAAAATGCCTTTGAAAAGTTTTTTTTAAAGAATTTGTATGGAGTTGGCAGGCCTCTATAAAAGCAATCTACCACTTAATCTATAGGTCTGAAAGGGAAACCACAAAAAATCAAAGAAACGATCTTCATATTTCGAGTACTGATAAAGATCACATGATTTACGCAATTAATAATGGCCAACGTAAGTTATGCATATATAGTGTCATGTTGTGTTTTGGTTCTCAATTTCATCGACTTGCGTTACAATGTCGATTCTCAATTACATGTAGGCCTAATCGATTCTCATGTAATCATCAGCATGCACCTTTCACCCTCACATACCGTCTTTTAGAGGCGGTTGCGGTGTATATCCGCTTCCACTAGTCATTATAATTTAGGTGGAACAGGCGAACAGGTGAATTAATTAGTTAATGGATTTGTGACTCACAAGATAAAACCAACGATCTGTATAGAAATGGTTCATACGTGTATACGGTGTAGACGTATAACGAGATACATGTATGCTTGAGCCAATCAACTGTGGTGGAGTCGATTATATAGAATCGATTCAAAGATAGGAATCGAAACAATGATTCCATCTTTTGGAGGCTAGGAATCGATTCCTATGATCTTGGCGATTCAATGAAGTTCCAGGCACCCTATGATCATGACACTTTGATCCATTTTTTTGATATGGGTAACTTTAAATGTCGATGCCTTGTCGTAATAATAAACATCTAATCCTTCGAGAACCGCCCCTGTTTTTCTATAAAAAAATCGTGCAACAAGTCCACAAAATACCCTCTTTTGTACTCGAAGTCCCACAAAATATAAAACTTAATTTGATTTTTAATTGAATTCTTATGGTTCTACTTGTCAATTTTGTTATTCAAACTCGTTTTGGCAACTATACACGAGAGCCGGACAGGCCCCAGTGAAACTAATGTAATAGCCATTGTGGGTAACAGAAACACACAACACGACAACAATTCGACTCGAATACTTCCAATTCGAAGCCAAGGGTATTCGAGGGACCCCAGAAGCCGCTGGGCCAACAATGCCTAGATTTACAGCTTATTCTTATACAACGCCCCGGTATTATGCTCCAAGTTGATGAAAATCCCCAGATATTGGCTTTATACAAACACGACATGTCCGCTGTGTGTTTAAGGATCAGACGAGGGGGCGCGTGTTTCGCAAACGGCTCCACGGTATTTGGCTGTTTTGGTTTTGGCACGAAGTGAAGAAAAGCCTACACTGCACCCTCGGGCGTCAATTGAACTTCTTCCATTTTTGAAATCTAAACCCCATTTTTCCCCCTTCTCTCTTTATCCGGCTTGTAGTGCCTTCAGCAATGCTTTGAGTAAGAAATCCCTTTTGACGCGGCTATGACAATAGCGGGGCATTGGACTTGGTGGTGTATGTTGTATGGTATTGCGCGCACGGTGTGCCCTAGCCACGGGGCCCAGACCGCGTCGTCAGCGTGAACTTTACCGGAAAGTGGGGCAAGGGAGACGGGGCTGAAAACCCGTCCACAATGGACCAGGGTCCCGAGCCGCAAGAGGCAGGGACAATGTCCGCCACAATATCGAGAGAAAATAAAAGGCTTTCCGTACGAACAACTCCGCTGAAATGACTAACGATGACGTTTGGCCCGATTATTAAAATGGATGGCTCAATAATAATAAAAAAAGAGAAAACTCAATAAAAAGAGAAAGTTATATACCAAGGACCACCCCCTCCCCCCAATTCAATCGACCTTTTGACAGATTGGATCACTTTTTTTCCGAACAAAATTGAAAACGGCTCGAATGATTACTTGAACTGTCCTGTTTTCGAAGTATAGGAGCAACGTTGCATATCTGTGACCGACTCTGGCAAAACCTGACGCTTCTCGGCATTTCCCATTACGTGATATGGGCCCACAACCTTAAAAAATGGCCTCTGGGACCAACTTGAAAATTTGGCAGAATCAACATCGGGATACATTCAAGATTTGTTTTATTGTTTGAACCGTCTCAAAATTCTTCATATTATTGACAACAAATTAAATAATCAACTAGTTTGTCAAACTTTAAAGACCAATAGCTCCATTTCACTTTTTCTGATCTGTCATACTTTAATTGGTCATAACTTCGCCAAAAATTATCAGATTTTCCTCAAACATGTTTTAAAAGATACCTTTTTGTATGCACACTAAGCTGATACCAAAACTTAAATTTTGAATTTTCATCACAAGTGTTGGGTTTTGCTGGAGCCGGTCACATTTTACAAGCAAGCAGTGCTGCATGGGGCCTGTTTTTGCGACCATACGTAGAAACATGTTTTAGGCCCATGACTGATTCAACCATCATCAGCAACGCGAAAAAAAAACAGGCCCCAGACGAAAGTCACATTTTTCAAACCAAAACCATTCGGCGGTTTTAGTCTTTGCGAAGAAAACATCAGTAAATGTCTTAATTTGTGGGGAAGTAATGGTTATATAATTTTGTATCGGGAAATATACTGGGTGGTTGCAGTAATGACCACTCACGATCCTTGGACGGCAGGCGAGTGCAAATACCAAAAGAAACAACATTGTCCCATGCCGTCCAGTATACGTCAATACACGTTCTGTGCCGGAATGGCCGCGTAACGGGGTCCCTGGTCATAATCACTCAGCATTTAGCGGGAGCATAGGGCGGTTTAGTCGGCGTCGGCTCAAGGCAAAAAGCGGCCCTCACCAAACCATTATTCGTTTACGACAAAATGTTTTCATCCGGTCCACGCGTTTTTGATGAAGGACTGAGGACAGTATTACGACCGCCTTCTCTTTCGAAGAAAGAAGCAATTTTTTCCTTTTAAATACTCAGACAAATTGTCTACGAATTTGAGCTTGAAGGTCAAACCGCTCGGAAGCTTGAAGTAAACGCTCCAGTGCAATCTCACTCATCGAGATTCTAAAACAAATCTTCTCAAGGAGGAAACTTAATAAAAACATCCCGATATTTTACGATGGAATTTTAGCCCCGGACAATTAATAGTGGATAGTGGACGATGTAAATAAATAACTATTCTTGGTTCGCACGGAGCGTGGGGTTGTGTTTTATAGTGTGGTATCGACATTATCCATGAACCTTTCAATTCCTGTACGTGACAGCAATGCTCATCTCGTGACACTAAGGCCCGCTTCAAACGTCGCGCTTATGCCGCGTGTCCAACTAAATTAAACTTGATTTTTTAAATTCGACACGGCACAAGCACGACGTTTGAAGCCATTTGGCTAGGCAAAATGAGTTCGACACGGCAGAAGATTTGAGCTCGACAGGGTCTGCCGTGCTAACTCTATTTAGTGCGGCACAAGCACGGCTTGGCTTCAAACGTCGTACTTCTGCCATGTCGAATTTAATTCCAGTTCGAAGTTGGTCCGCAATTTTGTTCACAACTAGGAATGCGCATGCTCGCAGCGCGTATGTGAGTAAAGAAATAACCAACAAACAAGTGCATCAAAATAATAAAATGGCGACGTACAATGGACAGAATGGAAAATGCACATGTACAACGTCCATGACGTGCACAATACTCATCCGCCATGTTGGATGTAGTTAAGCTCGACTGGGAGTTTGCAATTAGGTTCGACGTTTGAAGCCACTGCCGTGCTTACACCGTACCAACGTCGTGCCAAGTTGAATTTAATTCGACATGGCATAAGCGCGACGTTTGAAGCAGGCCTTACATGACTTGTCATTTTGGAAGAGTATACGTGGGTGGGTGTGGCACAATTTCTGTATATTTTAGATAATTAGAAAACTAATTATCAAGAAGTGAAACACTGCACAGATACGAGGTTCCAATTTCTTTGAATCAACTCATTGTTTCATTTCCTGTGAGAAAATAACGTGCGAAAAGACAGAGAACATGGCCGAGTTATTCTTGGCTGATGACGTCAGATTCTATTCAGGAGATCACATTGACATTATGAATATTCATGAATCTTCGATAATTTTGAAGGGAACGTTTTACAGTATCTGACATTTTGTAACCATCAAAACCATATAGTAAAAACACCATGGACGGTTATATGACGATGCGAAATGGCTTCAGTGCCGACAGTTCAGACCCATAGGATCAAATTTTGTTAATGAGATGTCCTTGTGACTTTGCAGATTACCTTGTTATAACAGGAACCTTGTATTATCAGGAATGAAAACAGTGAAGAAGAATGAGCTGGGACTTAATTTGTCCTTGTTATAAGCGGAATACTGTATTAACAGTGCTCATACTATCGGGGTTCGACTGCAGTTTGTCTCTTTTCCATTAGGGTGCACCCAAGTAAATAGGCAGAATTCTTTATTAGAGAGAGTTGCGAGCTGAACGAGTGTAGTCTTGTGTAGAATGTGGCCATCGCCGTGATGTGGGGTATTTTTTCTTCCAACTATATATATATAAACATTTTGGACAATGTAGCTCCTAAAAGTGGCCCTATTTTGCCCAGTAGCGTATGTGCCTTTGTTCAAAAATGGACGCTGATCTGTTTAGCAATTTTCAATGTTGCAGGGGTAGTTTTGTTTCAAGTGGAAATTAGGGAATAAAAGTGACGGATTACCCTCATAAAATTGAACAGAATTGAAAAGATGAGACTTCAATGAGTATTTTGGTTGTTGTCCTGAGAAGCTGAGAGAGTTGTGAGTATTTTTTAATGATTTTTTTTAAATGGGGCATTCGGCATTGATTCCTATATGGGAGCCTTATTTACTTGGGTGCACCCATTAGATTTGTTCATCACGTTTGGCAATAATTATGGACCCTACTGCTGTTCCCTGCATGACCTATACTTCTGTTTAAAAATTCATGAAAAGTTCCGATATGGTCTTTTACTGCCATTGAACTAAAATAAATAGTGCCATAAAAGTTACATAGCTTTTGGGAGACTCATATATATCAAATTTATCGTTAATACCTCTCCTTATATCATATGTGACTCGCTCTTGAAAAAGGTAGAATGAGTCGCGCAGGCTAGGTCGACTTTGCGCGACCATAAGAAGAAATCTGTGGCGGATCCACGCTCATTAAAATACAAAAACGCAATGAAATTTCCAGGCGAAACACGGACACTCCAGGCGGTACCTGGGCACTGC
Organism: Henricia sp. BOLD:AAB3569; assembly: GCA_037783545.1. Classification (NCBI taxonomy): domain Eukaryota; kingdom Metazoa; phylum Echinodermata; class Asteroidea; order Spinulosida; family Echinasteridae; genus Henricia; species Henricia sp. BOLD:AAB3569. Next base: position 665,593 of record JBBELK010000397.1, read on the forward strand.
CAGGAATTTCCATTGTGTTTGTGTATTTTAATGATCATGGATCTGCAGCAAATTTCTTTTTATGGTCTCAAAACCCTGACCTAGCCTGCGCGACTTATTTTACCTTTTTTTCCCAAGAGTGGGTCACATTATGCATGATCATGTTTGAACAAAATCGACAGCCATCAACAATTTTACATCAATCAACTGCCGAAGTGAATCCGTCTTTGCCCATGCAGGCAATGGCTCTACACTAAAAATCACTGAACCGTGTCCTTGTGTTTTTGCAATGACAGGTATACTTTTTCCGATGGCCATGTTAGTTTAGAGGCAATTGCAATGGCAACCGCGTCACACTTCGGCTGTCTATACTTCCGAAGTGAATCCGTCATCTTGTGTTAGCTGCCTATAGGCAACGGCTCTACACTAAAAATCACTGAACAATGTCCCTGTGTTTTTGCAATGGTACTTTTTCCGACGGCCATGATGTTTAGAGCCAATTACCATGACATCCACGTCACAATTCGGCTGCCATTTCTATATTATGGTACACTACTACATTGAATTTCTGCACACTAAAAAGCCACAATGTTCATTTGGGGCTCCCAAACAATCCATATTTTCGGACTTTCAACCGAAACTTTAACTTTCTACAATCAGCCTTTGTCGGCATATAAAGTATACGCCGGGTCATCGAAGTCAAGAACTTTGGTTCACCAGCACAAAGGAGCGAGTCTTAAATTGTTTTTGTCAAGAGCGAAACTGGCGACGCGGACGCAACACCTAATTCATCATGGCAATCCCCAACGGGGTGAAGTTAATTAAACTGGGAAACCGAGTTGTCGAAATTGAAGCTTTCTGCTCGTAAAACATTGTCATGGAACCCAGTTAGCAGGTTCTTGCGAAAACTCGACCGCGGGATGAGGTGGGGACTCTCTCGGTCGGGACAGGTTGTCGGGACAGGTTATCGATAAGGTAAATTTTCAAAAAGCTTCGCTCAATCACTGAACAACTAATAATAATATAATAATAAATACACTTATATAGCGCCAAATCTATTTTAAGAGATGAAGGTATACAAATAATTAACTTAAAAATACAAATAAAATTTAATTTAAATTAAGATATAATCCCCACTCAAATCATGTCAATAATTTATACACAATGTAAAAACCATGGATTAAAGAACTAAGAAATTACTCAAAAGGCATTCAGTTAGGCCTACCACTTCTCAAATAGAGACATTAAAGATAGTAGGCCTATACATGATTGGTAAACTGTTACAAATAGTTTTATCCCCCTGTGTGATTGAAGATATGCATGATTAAAACCAACCTGAGTAAAAACCAGCTCCGTACTTCGTCTAACTTTTGAGAAAACAGTCAAAAAAGGGTTTGCAGTAATTTCGCCCCAAAACCACTTCGCCTTGAACCATTTCGCCCTGAACCACGGCCTGTGCACGAAGTGGTTTTGGGGCGAAGTGGCATTTGGGCGATGTAGTGTTTGGACGAAGTAATTTGGGGCGAAAAGGCACTCGGGCGAAGTGGTTTGGGGAGAAATGGCACTTGGGCGAAATGGTTTTGGGGCGAATTTAATTTTCGTCTCATGAGACGAAAACTAATTGTTTTACTCATTTCTCAAAGACTACAGCACTTATGACAAAACCATTTCAGGGGAACTTTTCTACGGTCATCATGTTTATATTGTGTAAGTTTGGCGTAAATCTGTGAACATTTCTGATTTTCGAGATTACCAATGGTGTATACTGCCTTTAAATTACATAGAGACTGAATTAGAAGATAATCCATGCACAGACAGCGCAGGAATGACTAGAATCGGGAATGTCAGGGTTTTTGTTTGAGGTCGTATACTGGATTGTAATCAACCATAATTATGATTAGAAAAAACCAAACTTAGGATGAGATAAAAATCGTAAATGGAAGATAGAAGTGGTTCCAACTGTCCAATGCGAAGTTTCCTCACCCAAGATATATTCTTAGAATAAAACGATAACGGGTGGTGAATACACGTGTAGGCCTACATTGTGAAACAACCAAACTTGTGATGAGAGAAAAATCGTAAGGGCCTTATCGGGATTCGATGGTGATCAGGCGCCATACCAGATGTTGTCTTCGTTACTTTGCAAAGTTGCGCTACCATGCAACACCGAGAGAAGAGTTGGGTATATAGGGAAAACCTGGGGGAGTACATGTATACCAACTGTGCCTTATAGCTCACAGCTAGTAGAGCATCTGCCTCGTGAGCCAGAGGTCTCGGGTTCGAATCCCGATAAGGCCCTTACGATTTTTCTCTTATCCCAAGTTCGTGATATATTGTATATCGTGGACAGGGTAAAATACCATGCCCAAGGACACAAGTATCATGACTCATCCAGGCCAGGAATAGATCCTACAGACTACTTTCACAACCAAGAGCCAACGAATACAAGTGATACGAATACAACGACCGACTAGTCAATCCATATACCAAATACATTACTTTTATCTTTTAAGAAACCCTAGGCTAAACTGTCATTTTTTTTCGTACTCAACGATTTTCATGGGTTCGTCACCGGCGTACAATGCTCAAATGACCCCGGGGTCACCGGCGTGGTCAGATGTCACAAGTGTCATTCTCCAATACTGGTAACCATATCTTATAACACCTGATGTCAGAGTATTTTTAGATGGAACAATTAAGAGGCGAGATCGGCTCTTTTTGACGTTGATTTATAGAGCTGGCACATAGTATAAGGCTCTTTTGGTTTCATTGTCAAGAACTAATGACTTCGAAAGTCTTGCGCCCTCTCAGAAGAAACATCTTGAAAATGTCTAAGCTAAAGGAGTTTGTCAATGAATATAGGTCATTACACTGCTGTACTGCGTTCTTGATTTTCAGAGAAAAGTTGGGTTTGTATATGGAAACCTGAAGGAGTATACCCCTGTGCCTCATAGCTCAGCTGGTAGAGCATCTGCCTGGTGTGTCGGAAGTCTACGGGAAAACCTCAGGGAGTACACCACTGTGCCCCATAGCTTAACTAGTATAGAGCATCTGCCAGGTGTGTCAGAGGTCTTGGGAAAAACCTGAGGGAGTATACCACTGTGCCTCATAGCTCGACTGGTATAGAGCATCTGGCCGGAGAGTCTATAAGGTCTCGAGTTTGAATCCCAATGAGGATCCAATGATTTGTCTCTCATCATGTTTTACTATACATGTATTTTGTTACCAAAGCAACTTATAGAACGCGAAAACATCTTAAACCCAACGGTACACGCAATTATATACCAAGGAAATTCGATTTAGATCGCAAATCTTTTGGCCGACAATACATCCTGGTCTTTTTTCCTCTCAAATCGGCTTTTTCGTCGGATTGTGTAATCATAATCATTCCTATAGAATGTGTTCGGCGAGCGCAAATAACCGAATTGATAACGCCATTAACACGGGTATTAAGAGGCACGGCCGATTTCCAAATAACACTATTAGATCTGGAAACTCCCCGTTTCAATATCTCCGAAAGACCCATTTCGAAAACCACATTATAGACACTCAAAGGTTGTTTGTGTTTTATCAATTAGCTGTTCGTGTCCTTTAAAAGCGTGTCCATAAACTGGAAAAACAGCCGTGTACTTGTCATCACTTAGCTATCATGTCTAACAAGGCGCAAACATTACGAAGCCTTTTGGTATTAAGCTAGTGGTGCGCACGGTTGATGAGTGTATGAGATACACGATGGACCATCAAAGGACACGCGCCGCTCGCCGGGTCTGAGTTTTTGAACGATTTAGGGGTATTTCTGGACTATCAAACCCCAAAAAATTATTTCATCGAACGCGCACACTGTAAACACAACACCGTTATTTTACAGGAAAACACAGAAATTATAAAATTATTATTATTATTATTGCATGAAGCTTATACAAGTGTGTTCCCCCTAAACATCGAGATACATAGGTGGGTGGCGCCATTGGCAGCCAACGGCCAGAGACACCGAGGAATCCCCTCACTAAAAAACGACTCAAACGTTTATTATCTTCTATAGTTAAAATGTAATTTGACTAAAATTTAGGGTGCAAAATTATAATTATATCTCAATGTTATAAGATAAAACATGCATATTAGCTGACAAGGCGTGCCACTAAGCGAAAACGGCGACGATTTTCCTAAAACAGAAAATCTGCTATATCTTAAGAACTGACGGCCTTTCATGCTACCGAACTTGAAATATCCCCATGCACTTCTGTTTGAGTAAAATTTTACTGCTACAAATCAAGGAAAGTACAAAATTTCCTGAGGGAAGTTGGATTGAACTGCACATACAGGCCTACTTCATATACTAAAATGTGTCGGCACAGACATGTATACGCATAATGGACACGTGCAACGCGCCTGAAAATTTCCCCCGAATCAAAAAGCACCGCCGACTTAATCTAAAGTCATTCCTTCGCCTTGCACTTTTGCTTAATTACAAACGCCGCATCGCCGTGCATATATAATCATTTCCGAAGCACGGGCTGTTGAAATCCTTTGATTTACGGACGGTATTGGGACGCGAGAAAGCAGACGAAAGATGAGCCGCTCTTAATGAAAAGAGCCACGGCTGAACGAGCGATGCTGGTTACGGCAATTTGCACGGTGCGTACAGGCGGGGATTGGGCCGCTACGCATGGGTAGCCAACCGGGGTAGTGCGCTGGTGCGACACGGTGCGAGCTACTACGCTGGGCCGGCGTGACATGTAGAACCGTTTTGCTTTCTAGGATTTGCTCGCGAAGCGGAACGGAACATCGAATAACGAAATTCAACTTGGGCGACAAATTGCCTTTATTTGTTTCGTTTTTTTGGAGGGTCAAATTCGAGATGGGTGAGCGACGGACAAAGATATTGTCAGTTGTTGACTGACAACGATATAAATCAAATTAACCGGGCGAGCATGGCAACATGGAAATAACTACAAATCATGAAATAGTGCAAGTCAAATTTGCTAACCCCGAAATTTATTTACTCAAAATAAGAATCCGTGCTCAGAGTCATTTCAAATACAGAAAAGAACTGCGCTTACTTAAAAGTAATCAAAAATTGAGCAAATTCCTCACAAGTCTGCTGACTTTGCTCACAAAAATGTCAATCTACTTGTAATGATGTAAACTCGCATTCTTTTTCAAGAACTGGCCGACATGTAATATAATCCATACAATGTGTATATTAGTTCGGCCAGGAGGAATTTCCCGCAACGTCAATTTTGTCAAATCTGCAAGATTACTCAATCCGAATATTAATGGCGGTGGGTAGTTTCACACAAAGAAGGCACGTGCCTTTATATTATTTGATCAGAGAGGTCAATTTAATTTGAGAAAAGTAGAATAACCCACGAGACAAACACGGCATCAAGGCCACAATCAAACCTCGTTAATAAGGTCCTGGAGAATCTGCAGATTATCATGTTATAACAGGAACCTTGTATTATCAGGAATGAATTGGGAACTTGCTGTCAAGCATGACCTTGCAAATTAGTACAAATTTTGCACGACAATTTCTGGATGATGTACAATGATCATATTATAGCCATGCACCCTGGCATATTTTCACGTGTATAATACACTCGACCAAAAAAAGTTCTGTCACCAGTAAGACATTTATAAATATTTATTATTAAATTGAATTTAATGTAGGAAAATAATTTTAGCTGAACATATCCCTCAAAGGAATAGAGCTCAAGAGAGATCATGATGGCAAGCTTCACTGAACAGGAATGCAACAAAGGAGTGTGGGGTCAGAATGAAAAACACCAAAGAACAATGCAACTTGTGATTTGGGCAATTTGTGTGTAGACAATTAGGAAATTTTTAAGTGAGTTTGGATTTATCAATGTCTTGTCAAAAACATCTAAATCAAAATGGTTAAATTGTCCAATCTGAATCGTGCCATTGCATTAGGTATGGTGGAAGCAAAATACTGAACTGTAACTCCCCTTGCTTGAGTGCAATAAAGTTGACATCGTTGTTTTTTTGTGTTTTTCATTCTGACCCCACACTCCTTTGTTGCATTCCTGTTCAGTGAAGCTTGCCATCATGGACTCCGTTGAGCTCTATTCCTTTGAGTGATATGTTCAGCTAAAATTTGATATATTATTTTCCTACATTAAATCCAATTTCATATTAAATATCTACAAACTGGTGACAGAACTTTTTTGGTCGAGTGTAGAAGTCGCGCAGGCTCGGTCGAGTTTTTGCGAGCATAAGAAGAAATCTGCGGCAGATCCACGCTCATTAAAAAACAAAAACACAATGGAAATTCCTGGCGGAACGCGGACATTCCAGGCGGTATCTGGGCCCCGCCAGGAATTACCATTGTGTTTTTGTATTTTAATGAGCGTGCATGGATCTGCCACAGATTTCTTCTTATGGTAGCAAAAACTCGACCTAGCCTGCGCGACTTATGCTACCTTATTGCAGAGCGGGTCACAATTTGTTTGTCACAATAATCACCAAAATAATACAAAATACTTGTCCTCAAGTGAAAATCCATGCTCGAAGTTGCGATAAAAATCACTTCAAATTGTCACCGTTATCTGCAGAAACTTCCGATATTACTTACGGTTGATCTGATTACGAAAGTCTGATATTGGTATCAACAACAGAATGTCCGTGTGTGTTGCAACCTATACGCCGCGTATCACACAGGTCACGATATAAACTTCGAGAGGAATTTGCTTTATATCAACACGATTTTCGGACAGAACCAGCTGTGACATTTCAATGTAGCAGTTTTCACAGATAAGCTTGGGTGTTAAATTCGCCACACCTGGGCTCATTATACCAGCAACCTGCTGGTAGAAGCCGACCGGGCCTTGGGCGGTTCAGACGGCCCGATTACATGCCAGTGGCCGGTGGGAACATGAAAAAAGGAGGCATAAACGCGGAATGTGGTTAGTACCGTTTTAGTTATCGACTCTTGCCGGACATTTTACAACACAAGTTTAAAACGTCTTAAAAACAGAGGCTCGTCAATGCGCGCGTGAGACCAAATTCGTGCCACGAAATACGCAACTCCATGCCTTTGCTATGGAGCTGCGTATTTCGTGGCACGAAATTGGCGCCCGAGCATTGCTGACGAGCCTGTGCCTTTAAACTGAATAGATAACTCTTCTCCAATTCTAAACTTTAAGTTAAAAGCAAACTAAATGTATCCATACAACACACGCAAAAGCGCGAGGTCCTTGGGATACTCTTGCAGCCAAAATCCAACATCATCAAAATATTGGCACAGAACAGTTATCAAGACTGAGTTTTTCGCACAGCAAATAATTATGTTACCAAATGCGTGCACAATTAATGCTTATGGACCGAGTAGGCCTATATACACTAGCTATACCGTATAACGTTTTCTTGCGTTGGAATAACGCGACGACACTAGGCCTATATGATTAATTGTTCGTAACAATCCCAGATGTTGCATGATGCCAACTCCGTGCATGACCGTCATATATCGGCCTTTTTAAACACCAAATGACTACCACATGTTGACCGGACAAGAAATACAGCTGTGCGCGAATTTATCTTATAGTACCCGGAATATCTGACGTTCCGAAAAGTTTCTTAAATGTTTCGTTCTATATTTCCAAACGGAGAGCATAATCATCCACTTTTAAAGGAGATTTTTCCAGAAAATTTATTTTGTTGTATTACCTGACAAAGATATAAAATGCCTCCCCAAAATATTATCCATGGGAAGAAAACAGGACATTTGCAATCTCCAATTTAGATGTGTAAGCAAAACGGTTGGTGATGATGCACTGCTTTTTAAACCGGATAAATTAGTTTACTAAACTTTGGTGTTTTTTTTGACGATATCCCCATAAATATACGGATTGAGGGCGCGAAATTTCAGGACGGCAATGAGAAAAATATGGCACATGATGGTATCAAAATCTCAACACCCATGGAAAAAGGGGAGGTCAAAAAATCACACCGTTTGTAACAGTTTACCAATCGTGTATACTACCTTTAATATACACCTAAATGGAAATCTACACGACTGACATCATGTAGGCCTATATATATACCGGAGTCTCTACAGTACTTTGTTCCAAATCAGAGCCAATTGAGTTCTTTTCCCCCAGTTTAATCTGAGAGCCGCGGTCTTGGACAATCGTAATGCTCCGTATCGTATTTCAGACGCCGAAAAAAATATGACTTTAGCCGAATGCTCGACCGTATCTACCGAGCCCTTAAAAGCCATTTTAAATTTGTGCAAATGCCGAAGGAAAACTGACACCGCCATCCATGCAATGCACGAGGGACAAGCCAGATTAACTATCCAATTCATATATTTTAAAAGCTTGGAGCCGCGGTATAGAGGCTGATTATTCGCTGGGAGATCGGTGGACTAAATGGCGTCTGCGAAACTGGAGTAATAATGCACGTTATATACGTTACGTAGCCAGGTAAAAGTGATGCACATTACGGTAGCCGAGGAGAGCCATGAGAGTTGTACACTTCGGGCGCGTATTGTGAGACGTTACCTTTGTTACATGTGCGCTTTGTTATGAGAGCCTTGGGGAGCCTTGGGGAACCGGGTAGTTTGTAGTTTAAAAGCGCATATATGTAAGTACAGAGCGACGTCGTGCGGTCGGGTTGGCGTAGTGGTTCTTTCCTCGCCTTTCACCTCTGGCGTCCCGGGTTCGAATCCGGGACGTGTATGTGGATTGGGTTTGCAGTCCCTACTTGACCGCGTGGGTTTTCCCCTGGGGCATTTCTCTGGGGGTTTTCCTCCCACTTCTAAAACTGCAACTCCTTCTTCGTCATCTCAAGTTGATAATATAGTATAGTTAAAGCTAAAACTGTATAGTTGATGGCATAAAGGGCCTTAGTTGCCGAAGATGCCATAAAATATACAACAACAACAACAGAGCGACGTCATTGCAAAATAGTCGTGTGATGTGAGGTGCGATAAAGCGGGCGATAAACCATCGCACGGACATCGTACATAATGTTGTTAACAATTTCCTGTCGTGTTGTTTCGTGCTGCATGGTTCGGGCAATATCGGGAGCATTTGCAATTTCCAGTTAATATGTATAACCCAAATATTCCTTTGGCCTTGGTGTATATTGTAACTTTTCGATGTATTAAGCTCTTTTTAATTCGGAATTGTTTTGCCCTTTCCCGACGTAAACTTCATTGCACTGCGGTGCTCCCCCGATATATTACGAGAAAAACTTCATAGCAAGCTCGGGTGGGACTCGAACCTACGACATCTAGCAAACCAGGCAGACGTATTGGCACTCGACCACTGGCACATAATAAATGTATGGATTGATTCAAATATGTTCTCTATGCAAACGCCAAAAATGCCTTTCTTGGCAAGAAAAATGTCAGTGTCCCCAAAGTGTCAAAATTCTTCGAAAATATCGCCGTATCGCATCGTCCGAGAGCCAAACGATACCGATATCGCAGACCAAAACCTTGGTCTTCGCCGAATTTTGGCTCTCGTGGGCCACCGTCGACCAAGCCCCCAATACTGCCTGGAAAAGCAATCAGGGTTGTATCCCCCACAATGTGGCGTCATTACGGCATGGTCCGTAATGCGGCGGCCGCGTTTGATGGACTCATCAAGGAACATAATACGCCGTATAAGACTTGCTATAGTCAGTCTTTATTGTCTTTATGCGTATGAAATCAAACCCTTATACCGATTTACGGAGAGCTATAGCTATACGGGAGTGCAGATTAGGATAGACGGTAAGGCTCATGATGAATCGGGACAAGCCACTTAAGGGGACATAATATAGGGGGAGGATGGAGGTCGGGGACTTTTGGGGGTAATTTTAATAAGTCCTCTTTTTATGACAGATACGGGGCAGAAATCTAAAACGTACCTTATTAAAGTTTTATGTCTGGCCTAATCGGTATTTCCTGATTACGGGCGGGATGAGGGAGATGAGTTCTGGGGATTGAATATTCAAATTTGGACGAGCATTAGGGATGTGGTTGATTGTCTATACAGTGTTCTTGGTAGATTAAATCCGTGAATTCGTAGTGCAACAGCACCAATTGAAAGAAGAATATAAGTCAAGTTGGCAAACCGGCCTGCGGAAATTTTAGCTTTACAAAATGCAGCAATGTTTCGGGAAACGTTTGAAATTCATGCATGGATCTTGTGAAAGGCTTAGTGAAGTGAAAATTATCAACCATTTGTTTTTATACACGAATCAAAAGATCAAAGTGTTGCAGAAAAAGGGGCAAACTCAAATTTGTTTTCATTTCAGAAAGAAGTGACCTTTTCTCTACTTCAAAATTTTCTTGACAGACGAGGGCGCTGTTTATTGCTCGTCGTGAGGGAACCCACAGTTGAAAAACAAAGAAAGAACATTACATTTCAAACAGTAACAGTGGCCCGCTGATCCATTTCTGACCAAAAACAAACTTGTTGGGATATGACATACTAAACAAACTCAGTAAACTGTTACAGATCATAACACCAAGAAGTCACTGAAAATGACAACTTTTGTACACAAGTCAATGGAGATTTCCTCTGTTGTCCTGAGATGACATCACAGATTTGCTCATGAATATGGAAATTCTCATTAGCATTAAAATAGAAAACTTGCAATTACACCAAAACGGAACAATCAAATTTTCTGAAATTGACCGAAATGTGTAAAACACACCCTACTATATTATTATATTTAACAAAAACCCTATTTCACACGTCCTTTAAAGGGCCTGTGACATGCTAAACAACTTTGTGCCTAAGCTTTGCTTCATAATGACGGATTACTTGTTCAGCAAGACATACTATTGTTCGTTTGGATGTAAAATCAATAAAAGGTGGCCTTTTTCAACTTTGAAGATTTCATTGCAATAAATCACAGACAGAGGGCGCTGTTTTGAGTGCATCACATAAGGAAGACAGAAGGGAAAAGTTAAGAAAAAACATAAGACTTCAAGTTGGACTTGTGGCAAATTGCTGCAGTTTCTACCCCCAGTTTTGTCATGGCTTACAGCAGGCAACATGTAAAACAAACCCAAACAGCCATGGATTACAAAAGTTTCAGGAAAATTGAGAAAAAAGTGGAATCTTTTGTGCACAGTTGAATGTAATTTTCCTGTGTTGACATCGTGACCTTGGTCATGAATATGCATATTCTCATTAGCATAAAAACTAAAAACCTTTGTTTTAACCCCCAAAGCAAGCTCCAAATAGGATTTGTATGACTTTAACTGAGTAAAGTGGTTTTAAAGCATATATTTCATTGATAACAATCCTAAATAAGGGCCCTTTAAGTGAATGGCTAAGTGGACACACATTTTTGTTACGTTTTATTTATTTATTTATTTTAATGTTGCTGTGTTTGGTACCATTGCTATTAACACTTTATCGTGACAACTCAAAGTAAAACGTTGGGTCCATGCACTGCAGCAGATGTCTTTCAGGTCAAACTATACGTCGTACAAAAGCATCAAAATATCATCCAAGTCCAGAATAATCGAACATTACGTAGAAAATACAACTCATTGAAACATGAACGCGATCTATTCCTGCAAAAATATTGCAGTTATGTATAAATTCAATGGAAGTATACTTCAGCCAAACGTCAACTCCCCTCCGACACTCAGAAGCAGACATGCGCACTATATACACGCAGAGACTCTTTCGGGTGCCGTGCACAATTTCATGCAACACTGGTTCCCTGATCCGATGACTTAACCCCCATGGGAAATCGCGGGTAAACCACACGGCAAAAATCGCGTATACAAAGAGCTTATAATGAGTGATTTAATGATCCGCCACACCTACCAGATTACAAAAACAAAAAGCGCGGGAAAGTCACGCGCGAGTCTTGGCGCGCTTTGAGCGAAAGGGAGTTTTTGCGCGGGAAAGCGATTACTACGATGTAAAATTAATGACATTTTAAGCCGATTAGCAGAGTCATCTGGGGTAAATCTTGTAAAAGTCCGACAGATTACAGGCATTTAAGGCGGCCAGTCACGCCTGGAACTTAGAATATTAAAATCGCACGTTGACAATGGAGTCTGCGTTCGGTACACAAAGACATTTCTCTCCGACACGGGCGCGCGCTCTATTTCTAACCGTCTTTAAATTAAAAACCTGAACGAGATTAAAATGCATTAATTTAAAACTAATTTGGAAATAATCAACCTATATCGGCTTTAAATTTCCACCCTCTCCTCTATTCTTTAAACGACCGTATTTCATCGCACCACGATTTGATAAACAGTCTTTTGGAAAAATATCCCAGTTGGTTTAAGGTAAAACCCGCCTGGGGAAGACCGTATAACTAGATCACGGCCATCTGTGGTGTTATTTAGAGGGGTCGCATTTTTCTTTCCGGAGTTTTTTTCTTCTCAGATTTCACCTCTTCTGGCATAAACCAAGAAAAAGTATTTCAATTATATTATTATTATTATTATTATTATTATTTACTTCTGGTACTGAAACCAAGGATTCCTCAATAGTGCCCATTGCACTGTCGCTCGCGCGGCAAGCGTGAGGAAACCCAAGATGAGACACCGGGGAATCCCTCCCCTTCTCTTCACGAAGAAATGCTCTGGGATCTTTAAAGTGCGTTACTTTACCTAACACACCGGACCAACGGCTTTACATCCCTTCCGAAGGATGGAGAAAGTGTGATTAAGTGCCTTTCTCAAGAGCATATATATCATACGGACAGACGCAATAATTTTCGTAGTTTAAAGGGACACACCGGCTTTGTTGGGCTCGAAATAGACCCATACATTATTCTGAAGCGCTTTCCAGAGTAAATTAGATATATCCTGAAAAGACGCCGTCAAATTTGGCCGTTTTTGAGCATTTTTTTGAAACATTCATGGTCACGTGACTTATTCTGGTTCCGTAAAGTCACGTGGTCTTGTGAGTTAGTTGTATTTCCAGCCGTAGAAACCAGCCCGAAGTGCGAGTTGCTTTTGTCATTCGCGGTTGGTTTTTCTTCTTGTTGGAAAAAAATGTCCTACGAACACTTATGTACAGACCGTATTTTCCAACATGTACACAAATCTGCCAACAGATTTCATAAGGGTTTTTGGGTGTTGATATGGACGAGAGAATCTCTCATATTTTCGTGTCTTCGCTTCGCGTTCGCGGCGATAAATAATATCCGAAGAAAAAAACAGCATAGGCCTATTGAGGGCGCTAAAGACACCAAAAGGTTGCGTTCGAGTTGCTTCCTCGAGTCAGCGCTGACCTCAGGGATCATGCAAGGTGTGACGAGTCAGGGAAAACAAGGAATCGAGGTTAAACACGTGTCGACCCATATCGAGCGCCACCTTTATTTACAAACACACGATACATAATACATCGCGACGGCTGGTAAAGCGTATAGCCCAACATTTGTCTCTTTTGTTAATTTTAAACATTTCTAGTTAATTACGTGACATTTTGATAATTGTTTTTCACAACGACCATCGAAAAATTATTGTCAAGGATGCTAGATTGCTACATTATGTAAACAGTAAGCCGGTGTGTCCCTTTAAGCAAATTCTTTTGAATACTTTAATAACAAAATATTGTTAACGACCACAAAGCTTGTTCGGGGCTTGGTTCTACCTAGCAACAAATAATGTCTGCAAAAAGAATTCCAACAACAGAAATCGAGCACATAGGCAATGTCACAAGAAACATCCATGAAATCGGATATATTACGAAAACGACAAACAGTCGGCTTACAGACACACAACAATAGAGGGCGCTGTTTAAAATCATTTTATGAATTCCCCCTGTTCATAACATGTAATAACCGACAATAAATAATAAGATATATGATGAAACCGAGATCAAACCTTGAACCAGACGTTCAGTCGCCAGTTCGGGCTGATTTAATTTCAGTCTCGACCAATATCGTGCGTCGTAAATCAGAGATCGGCCAAACGGGGATATAAGGCTCGTTCTGATTGGCTGGTTGTACTTTACGCCCCAGCTGATACGTCAACTTTCGCCACGGGGTCAAGCCTCATAACTGACCTCGCATGAACTATATAATTCCAAAATTCGGCGCTACGTTTTTAGGCTTTGTTTCCGAGTGCCTTTGTGTAAAAATAAACCAGGTTTTGACCCAGAAATCTCATTAACTTCTACTCCAGTGATCTGGAAGTATACCGGGAGTTGCCCGAGACTTGCTCAGTGCAAGACACCAATTCAGAATTTAGTACATCTAAAATGTTGCTACCATTTGAAAATAAACCGCGCTCTTTGTGCAAACCGCATGGATCTCCCTACAAAAATGTTTTGAATGGAGAAAGATAATGCCTGAGAAATGCCTGTTTCTTCGGGTAAGTCGTAATATAGCGAGTGGGGCAAAGAACGAACATTATGGGCTTAATTTGAGTCAGCGTAGCCCGGGGTAATCCTATACAGGATGAACCTTCGTGCACCTGGTTGCGTCTACTAGGTGAGCTCTGAGTCGAGTACTTATACCGCATCGGCTACCATCTAAGTCGGCAAGCTCTCATTTGAAGCAAGACCCATCCGGGTTTGGCTCTTTGCAATGCCGGCCGCGCGCGGTATAATACAGAGATGAGACTGGCATTACCAAATGGCGTCGTATTACACGGTAAGTAATCACGGAAATGGCCATTAATATACGGAGAATCCATTAAGACAAATGGAATTGTTATTCCGTTATTAATAATCCCGGTGTCTTGCTCGAAACTCAGAAATGATTTGTCAAAAAAACTCAGTTGACGGCAAATTTTGTTCGGTCGAACTGGGTCAGGCAAGGCGGTGTGTTTTAAAGGAACAAAATGTGTTTTTATCTGCATGGTGTATCTTTTGATTTAGGCTACGATTTTGTGCAGTTACTACTTCAGTGGTCCAACACAAACACCGAAAAATAAAACCACAGGCCTTCATAATGTTTGTTTCATTATTTAGCTTTTTTTGTCAGACTTATTTTTTTTTTTAAACCCACAACAACCCTGACCGACCACGTGATAAAGCACACTAAATATTCAAGACTTTGGTTAAATCCACGTGTTGTGGGTTCAAATCCCGGTCAGTCAGCAATTCGTGTGTCCCTGGGCAAGGCACTTTGCCATAAGTTGCGAGGATTTTGGCGGGTGGTAATTAATATGTTTGCATAGGCCGTAGATGTATACTGAAAAGATTATTTTATTTACTAAAATAAATTCGAAAATCGTCATACCACTTGGTATTTGTATTAAGAGAAGGTGACGACGAAATGCTCAGAGATGTGGAAAGAAAGCTCATAATTATACACAAGAAAACCCACGAAATCAAGCATGGCTTGAAAGGTTTGCCTGATCAACCCACGTTATGATTTAGAAGGGATTCGGACCCGACCACAGAGGTGTATAAGATCATAGAAATCACCAAATTAACCAGGGGGCAATTTCATAAAGCTGTTTAGAAGAAAAAAATTGCTTAATCAAAAATTTGTTTGCTTTATAAAAATGGGTTAATTGTCAAAATTGTAGGCCTTTGTCAACTAAACTAAATAGCAGATATTCTTGTGAAAAACACAAATTGACATGCAATTTTGACTGAAACCCATTTTTATAAAGCAAACAAATTTTGGATTAAGCACATTTTTATGCTGAACAGCTTTATTAAATTGGCCCCCTGGTCTCAACTCTTAAAAACCTGAACTCTTAAAATGAACCAAACTTCAATATACGTTGAGGGCTATGTCCTAAAGTAGCACAGTGAACGGAACCATCTTGGGCCAGACGTGAAGGGGGTTTCTTTCACTAAAAGGAAATTACCCCTGTCAAACTCAATTGTCGAGGGTTTTACCGAGACGGCATGTGCAGGTTGGCTATTACGTTTTCAATTGTCGGGGATTGGCCAAGGTTAATACAGTGGGGTTATGGGTTAAACTCGGGATAAAGAAACAAAAATCATTAACTCTTTGACCGACTACGCCATATACACAAGTCATGTTGGGAAATTTTTACCAACAGAAATCGCCAAGTTACAAATTACATTTTAGGTCTATTTTATGACCGTTAATTTACTCTTGCATGTATTTTAAGAGTTGTCGTTTTTAATAACCCGGCAGCCATTTTAAATGGATAGGCTACAACACTAAAATCACCATTAATATTTTGCATTTCAAAGGTAGAATTTAAATTAAAATTTTCTATATTTTGTATAAAAAAAAGAGAGGAAAATATCAGATAATAGGTGGTTAGGGATTGGCTCATATTTATATGGAGTATATTTTCTTAACAGCGCATATTTTACATAATTTTGCATAATTTTTTGGAGTATAGGGGCCTACATAATGCACAGTCTCAAGATACAAATCATATTTTCAAGGGGACACACTGAACGTCTTTGAAACATAAACACACCAGTTGTTTCCGCTCCAAATTAAATCCCACTCCAAGCAGCTCAATTAACTCCGAGTAATTAAGACAACCATGCCAATTCCTTTCGGCTTCTCCAGGAAAAATCCGACATATATTTCGCTTCGGCACCTTCGAAACAAGGTGTTGAACCAATACTGGGATTACAACTATACAACGACAACAACGGAGAAAAGGCGGGGAGCAGTCGGTCTCCGGAGAATTCAGAGCCGCAGCGCGGACGCGGAACCGCAGCGACGGGGCCAGAGCCTCGAGACACCGGTAGCTGGTTGACTGGGAACACGGTGCGAGAACTGCCCCGGGCCGGCCGGGTTGACCGAGAGTTATAACATCTCGATGCCTGGACACCTCCACGCTCCGCTTGCAGCGACCGAGGCGCATCGTGACATGGTGGGGGAAGCAATGACTCGTGTCCGGTACAACTGTTCGCTGGAATTCCCTCGATGGCGTACAAAGATACCGCTGAAAACACACACTATATATGCTTATGATGAGCGTAATCACAGACAAACTCATGCACGGGACGAGGTGTGTTCTTGATGTCTCAATCGCCCAGGAATCAACTTTCGAGAAAAATTCTATTTCTAAAACCAAAGTCATCATCAAAAGAGGATTTTCGCAATTTATGGAAAAGGTTGCTATCTAAGGAGCGTGTCCACATCACATTTTGAGCCCCCTATTTTCCCATGCATGGGTGTTAAGATTGCCTATTAATTGTCATATTTTTGTCATTACCGTTTTTGAATTTTCGCGCTCTCACCCCGTATACATATTTTCCAGGTATCGTCGAAAACCACCAATGTTTTGTAAACTAATTTATCTTCCATAAAGCAGTGCAGTGATTACACCGACCCTTTTGCTTCCTCATCCAAATTTGGAGATTGCAAATTTTCCGTTTTCTTCCCATGGATAGTATTTTGGGGAGGTATTTTATATGATTGTTATAGGTAAGAACGAAATTAATTTTCTGGAATTTTTTTTAACAAAGCTTATCAAGAGCTTGTCCCATATACCTAGCAACAACTAATGTATATAGGATGCAAAATAAATTCCAACCATAGAAATCAAATTTAAAGTAACAGATTAATAAAATAGCTCATCATTAGGCGATGTCACAAGAAACATCCATGAATTTGGATATACGTTAGGAAAACGGCATATTGTATGTTTGCATAGGCCTATATTTTCTCGTAGGGCCTATATATATTTTTGGTGTCATTAATTGAAGACAACAAATAGTGATTATCGTGAGGCTGTTTGTAAGGGGGAGGGGGGATGACTTTGGCTTAGTATATAGGGCCTAGATCTCGCAATTTCCCAAACCTCGCGAGAAAACCTGCAGACAGCTTTTTTTAAACAGGTCACTCTATATTCCAGGTCAAAGCGGAATCTAGAGCACGCCTTCCGAAATCTGACGAAGATAGAGAGCGTCTATATCCTCTACAACCATCTCGGAAAAAATAATGATGATCATTCATTCCACTTCTGAAAGTCCTGACAGCACGAGTTTCCCCGCCAAACTTTCAACAATAATATTGCGCCAAATTGCTTGTGACGCGCTGGCGCGCGCGTAATTTCGTTGTCCCATTCGCGGGTTTTTGTAAATGAGGTCCCAACTCTCCCCCAGAGAGAGCCGAGTGGAGTTTATTACAACTCAAACACGGAGGTAACTTCAGGATGGAAGGGAAAAGAATGAAGATGACACCAATTCAATCCTCGTTAGTTTGCAATTTTTGGCCAAAGTGAGGTCTCGCGCGGGGCTCGCGCCGTTCGTGTAAACAGTGTAAATGCATATTAACGATAGCTCGCCTTGGGATCGGGCCTTGTGTATAGCACACAGTTTGGACAGTGTTAATGTTACGAGGGTGTTAATTTAGCTTAAGTGCGGTATTTATCAAGCTGAGTACGAGATAATGCCCAAAGAATGATGACTTGGTTTTTGCTCCGAGCGCAGAGCATGCACGAGGGTATCATATCTCGCAATTTTTCTAAGCTCATGCTTCCTCTAACGTGACAACCAATTACTAAGGACTCCGTTTCCTCCGCTGTGTTTTTTTAATCAAGTTGAAACCCCCTTAATCTGATGTTGGAGAATTTTTGTAGCCAAAGAGCCAACATTTTGATAGATGGCGGATGGAGAGAGGGGCACACGGGGCCCGGAATTAGCGTGGCGTGTGATACGGCATGCCGGGCAAACAAACCCGTGCGGTTTGGGGCTCGCGCGCGCTGCAGCACGCACAGCGCAAACAAACATTTAATTTTCGCTCCATCAAGAACACTTGTCTCGCAATTTTCAAGAACACCACTTCAAGAGAGATTGGTCCCCGGACGAGTGGTTGGGGTATTTGCTCAGTTTTAACAAGCCCTCGACCGCTCCGGACTTGACTTTCCAATCATACCGTCAACAATGCTCCATTTACACGGGCAAGCTTCTTTGGGCGAAGTGGAAGTTATACACCGCGGTAGTTGTGCGCAGATTTGTTAATTGTCTGTGTGGACGCGCATATGCGGTTTTCTTAAAATGCCAAACAATATACAAAATGTGTATACTCCAGGTTTTCCTCCGACTCCTGTTTCAATAAAATAACTTTCACACATCAAACATAGGGCTTTCAACTGTAGTCAAGACTTGACATTTTACGTTCATATACATGTAAATCACAGTTTGGCTTTGCTGTGCACGTTTCCGGTTTAGTTCAATACAATATTAAAACGACGCATTTGGTCATTTTCTCGAACTCTGCATATCATGCCCTATACGTTACAGTGTTGATTTTCACTGCAAGCGATTGGTCATAATGAATTTTGATTTTGGAATATTAAAGACATTTTATAATTTCAAAGTTATTTTGTGTCCATTTGTGAATTTTGATCCATTTGTGAAATAGGTCAGTTGTATCAAATTTGAAGATGAAATCTTCCCCCTCCCCCCATTCCTTGATTACACATGCACAGAGGAATGTTGGTAAACCAGCCATTAAAATTACAATTTCAACTGCTAACCATTAAAATTTTACCTGCTTATATGCAACCGTGATTCAGAAATCCTTTAAAACATATGCTCCAAAATAAGCGTATAGGCCTAAGCTCATTTTTAAAACCACTTCAGTTGTTCATTTCCAGCAGAAAGGTGCATTTTGGACAGAAAAAATGTGATGTTTGATACCATTGCTGGCATTTTGAGGAAGTTTTTTTTGTCTTGTCAACTCTTGAAGTAAAATGAGGGAAATTGCAAATGATACAATGGACATTTAAATTAAGCATTTATACGTATATGAATTCACTTGAAAAGCGCAACCATGTATGCACTCGTTCTGCATGCATGGCACTTGGACGCAATGCCATCGGCTAAGTGAATTTGCATTACTGGCGTCTGGACAATCAAACCCTTTGCCTCATCTCAATGAGTCATCACGGACTATAGGTGTACAGGATAATAAGGGAACTTTGGCTCCACTCCGCATCCTAGCTAAAACTGATGAAATTCACGTCTTGATGTCGGTGAATCAAAGACCGTGCGACCGCACCGCAGTTGCCTGAGGGAAGTCACAACTCACGGTGTTGTCTCCGAGTGGAGTTGAGAAAAGGAGTATCACACGGGACCACAGATCGCCTTCACAAAATTAATCAGTTCTTTATTTTTTTCTGAGCCGAGTTGCTCAGCGCGACGACTTTTTGACTGGGCCGACTTTCTGACAAACACACTGGACAAAAATCCACCGAGGTTGTGGGAAATACACCGAAAATGTGCCCCGAGCAGACGGAGTTTTAAGGGAAACTATACGGTTGCCGCGCTCGATGGCGCAGAACCATAAACCCGTCTACGCGGACAGCGTATCTCGGGACATGTTTACTCCGGGGAAATCAGCGAGATGGCCCGCGTCATTTCATCCACATTATCCCGGCACGGTTTGCCGGCCTCCCGGCCGTGTATATACGGCGCTTTAATCATTCCAAAATGAACATATAATCGCCAAATAATGAGATTAGAGTTTGGCCAGGGAGCCGGAACAGAAAAGAACCCGAGAAAAGAAAAGCAAAACCCGTGGAAGTAATAATACGAGGGAGACGGATAATTGAGCGAACAGTGAGCCGAGACGAGATTCTAGCACGAACGGGGGAAGATAAACAACAAAATACGGGGGGATCTGCTTGGGAAACAAGGCATAAAGCTGTAGGGAAATGATACTGTACCGTAGGGAGCGGCTTATCAGCAATTTGGACGATTATTTTCTCGAACTTGGAAAGGACAATTGAATTAACTGTCTACCACCGGCGATCAAAAGGTAATAGCCCGGTTTTAGGTTTTCGGCTTAATTCCCCGTTTGCTTTATATAAATCTCTCACTTTTATACTTTTTAACAAGATTACCTAAAAGCTGACGTTAGCATAATAACATAAGGGCTATATTTAACGCATGCCTATTCTGAATAAAAACTGTATAAAACCTTATATTCGCTTACTTATAACATAATTGAAACTATTTTGACATTTTCTTCAAAACGTCGATATTTAAAGTTAAAAAAGCCGGCCCTCTTTAACCACGTGACCCCTATTGTAGGATAGAAGCCGTTGAAAGAATATATTTCACGTCGCAAAGCCACGACTTACTCGTGTTTTTATTCGGATTATCTTTGAATCCGATTTAAGTTTAACCGCGGCAATCACTTGATCGAAGATTGCAAAAGCTAGGTCTTTAGAAAAAGTTGACTATGACATTGCGTCAGATAGACGCACTATACAATAGTTTGATACACAGTTTTGGGTACTAATCGCACTATTTTAAGCATGTTAGATGTTGCAACATTTCAGATTTAAATGAGTTCTTAAAGGCAGTACACAATGATTGGTATCTCGAAGAATCAGAAATGTTCACAGCAGATTTACACATAACTTGCACAATATAAGCCTATATAAACACGATGACGGTAGAAAACTTCCCCATATATGGTTTTGTCTGAAGTGATATAGTCTTGAGAAATGAGCAAAACAATAATTTTTCGTCTCGCGAGAAGTGCCATCTCGCCCCCAAACCACTTCGCCCAAGTGCCATTTCACCCCAAATCACTTCGTCGAAACACTATACCTCGCCCAAAAGCCACTTTACCCCAAAACAACTTGGTGCACAGGCCGTGGTTCAGGGCAAAGTGGTTTTGGGGCGAAATTAATGTAAACCCCTTTTGACTGTTTTCTCAAACGTTAGACGACGTATACAGAGCTGGTTTTTGCTCAGGTTGGTTTTTATCAAGTTTTATACTGTAATACTAAAAGTGCGATGTGCATCAGCAAAATGCAGGAAGTCACGAGATCGCTCAAAAATACAGAAATAGGTCAATTGTTGAAGCGAGGTGTCCCACTTTCACCTGTTTCATCTTCCTATATACGGAATGTGATGTATCATTCCCTGTATATCATCCCATGGATGTCGAGTGAACCATCAATCATTTGACCGGGATACAGCGATGAGACCTTCCCCTGGATGGAGCGATCAAAGACACGCCGGTAATCGGGATAAGGGAAACGGGGACAGAGGAAACGCTTGGCCGGGATACTACGGCAGGTGTGCCGGTTTGGTGTCCTGGTTTAGACCGAGGTGGTCGTTTTATATAGCACCTGAGACCACTCTTCGCTCGCTCTGCGCTCAAGACGACAGGTGGTTTTGAACTAGGCTAGTTTAATTGAAAAAGTCGAACGACGAATGTGGCAATTTTTAAGCATAAAAATGTCAGATGTTGGTTTGTAACTTTACATGTTGTTGGTGGTATACATGTATTTCTTTGCCTTTCGCCTCTTTGGCCTGGGTTCGATTCCCGTCCGGGCTACTTTTCTCGTTTTCCAGCAATAACTAAAGCCGGCATTTAACTGTACTATTTTTGCTACGATTTTTTCCACGATTTGTTGAGATTACCTGCGGAGAGGTTCTATAGACAATCTAAACAAAGCTATTTCCGACAGAGTCGCTTTGAACCATCAATGCTCAGCCATCCATGAATACCCCGGGTTTCTTTGGTGTCATAAGAAAAAGAACACGGTGATGCAATGGATAGTAGTTGTTGTTTTCTGAAATTCTCAGTCATTATACCGAGTAAATGGAAATTTAATACCGGTTTTCCTTTTTCTATAGGACACCCCGTTTTTATATGGACGGTCTTAGGAACACGTGCTAAATTCAAACCACTGAAAAGGCCACGTTGTATGTGCCTTATTTCTCGTTAAGCATCTGTAGAGATGCTTTTTTGACTCCAAAGATATTTCTTTTAATCATATCACGTTTTGACGTGTGGGGAGGCATCGATATACGATTCTCATTTGGGCACCATTAGGGCCTGATCCGGAACGGTTTAATGATGCGTGAGACCCAGTCGCACATCTGTCCAACCCCCGAAACTTCCAAAACGTGACGTGCGGTGACTTGTAATGACATCCCTATAGTTGTCAGCTCGCAAAAATTGCTAAAAATCCACTGTGGATTTTCGAGTCAAATCCCTCTAAAATTGGATAGTTCCATGGCAAGACAAGATAAGCTAAAAACAACCGTTGATTCTCATTTTGTCAATCTTGTGCGTCCGGACAAATAATTATTTTTGAGGGATGCTATTTTAAGGTCTATTTTGGCAGTAGCCTATTTTTCATTGCACTCTTGTGCATCATTGATCGTAGAAACATGTACTACCTAAACCGCAGACTAAGAACCGGAATAACTCATCAAACCCTTGATTAAGCTAACAAATTTGGTTAAATGGCTTGGAGGAGTCCCGCCCATCGTTCCAATCAGCGTGGTTCCCATGAGATGTCTACGATTTCTTGAGACCCATGGTGTTTTGTACTGGTCTGACTGAGACGCAGTGGCAATATCCCCCAGCCCCGTCCTGACAGCCGTCCAGTCTCCCGAGAGTCTCAGTCAGAAGTGAAAATATTTATCCCTCGATCAGATAAATAGCTAGTTTTTATGTAACGCATTCCATGTCTCCCAACATTTCAATGTGCTTTACAACTGCCAGGAACCTCCTAAACATCAATATACTTGGACGCCGTCAACAGCCAAGCCACAAAACACCGAGAAGATCCAACCGACTTATATTCCAACATACATGTATTTATAACATGTTCCAACAGGTTTCAATAAATTGACAACTGGTCCCAACAGATCGATATTGGTTACAACAGGTTCCAACAGACCAATAACCGGTTCTAACAGATTTAAACTGATAACCGGTTCCAACATGTTCCAACAGATTGATAACTGGTTCTAACAAGTTTCAGCAAATTGATAACTGGTTCTAACAAGTTTCAGCAAATTGATAACTGGTTCTAACAAGTTTCAGCAAATTGATAACCGATTCCAACAAGTACCAACAGGCTGATATCCGGTTCCAACAGGTTCCAACAGGTTCCAACAGGTTTCAAACAGATTGGTAACCGGTTCCAACAGGTTCCAACAGGTTCCAACAGATTGAAAACTAGAATATTGTCGGGTAGTTGTGGTATACCTAACGCCAAACAAGAACGAATGGTTGCGATATTCACTATAGTGACAGTTGAAAACAGTCTATAAGGTTATCTAGTGCTCCAATACAATAGGCATAGAATATCGACAGATCTCATTACTTTTGGGCAATATTATGAGAAAGAACACGGCTCATCAAGCCAGACACCGAATTAATTTCCTTTTCATCAAGAACCCCAAATGGATATGTTCAATGGTTATGAGATCAGGCGAGGTTCACAGCTGTTCAGCGTGCCTTAATGTGCACTGTGCCCTAGGTACATGCACACCACAATACCATGCAAATTGTGTTTTATGGTGCTATAGAGATACGATGGTTAATGATGCGAGACAAATTCAATTAAATTTTCCCAGGTCCTCTGAATTTTTTCGTTCTTTTCGAGACGAATGAGGTTGCCCTCAAAATGCTTGGAGGGGTCAGCGCATAATACATGTTGGCCTACATGTATACCAACCATGAAATTGACTTGATCTGCGGATTAAAAGTACAACTTACCACTTTGGTAACGCCATCACCGCAAAGGCCAAATTGGAGGGGAAATAATTTTCTGCATTTTTATCATATGGGTAATTCGTAAAATTAGGGGTCCAAAAGTGTTTTTAATGATTGTGGTTTCCCAGTAGAAAATAATTATTTTTATTTGAACAAATGCCACTCAAATTTAATGTTTGTGTGTAGATATGGCACCAAGGTTAATGCAAACTCATTCTACAGCCAATTTTCATTGGCGTAGGTAACCCGGGACACCAAACTCCTATTCAATACCATGGAACAAATTATAAGCCTTTATGGTCTTTTGTTTTAAATATTTTTCAGGAGTCAGAAAACAAAATATTGAAGAAAATGATGCTGCCCCCTATAATCAGTCCATTACTGAGAATTTGTGGTCATAAGTGGTGATTTTTGAAGCAGAGAGTGTCGTACGTAACTGGGACACCAAACATTTTGGACCCCTATTTTTGGGAATTACCCATGTGTGCGCTTTCAATGACTTCAACCATTATAGCCTATATTCTCGCAAAAGGTTGAGAGGGTTTGTTTCAGTTGTGTAGCACAAAGAATTTTGTCAGGTTTTAGCTTTTTTGGGAGGTAGGGGGGAGCCGAGGCGTTGTGTCAAAGCTCACGGATGATCAGAACTGTATGTTAAACGTTTGTGTCTGACTTGTGGAGTTTCCGCGACACAATGTGGTAAACGTTAGGCACGAGTCTTATCCAATTTCTTGTCATTCTGATGTCATACCAATTGGGAATTTGGACAGGGGAGACGAGATCGGTGTAGTTATTGGGGTCACGAATTGTACCCGGACTATTCCCGTGATACAACAGTATGTCTACAGTATGCGCATGCGCTGAAACCCCATGCGCATGCGCTGAAACCCATACGCATGCGCAATGGCACTCTTAACAAATTTGTCATGAGAACAAATAGGGCACGTTGCAGAACAGCCAAGGACTATCCGGTCATTACATAAAGTTGCGTGCAACGTGTGGACAGAACTGGACCGTGCCTTTTTCCTCCCCAGGGACTAAGCTGGAAATGTCATACGCGGCCCAATCAACAATATAATTACTCCCATGTAATTTTTCAAACGAAGCTGTCGGTCAAAGTGATATAAGCCATGCCGGCCGGTAGCGGGTTGATTGAGAGGGGGGTCCGGCCCCCGTCCGAAGCAAGCCTGATCGGCAGATAGCCCTATCTCGACTTAACTGACATAACATCAACGCATAGATCTACCCGAAATCCCTCGGGGGATAACTCACAGATCAGTCTTCATTCAATGTTAAGTGACTTTTTACAACTTGTTTTGGCCTGGGGGCAATGTTATTACATGGTATGTAAACCGATATCAGGCTGGGCTTCATAGAGGAGACATTAGGTGGACAGGATTCGCCGTAATGCGGTCCAGATTCCACCGAGGTGAAGCCACAGTTCGGTTCTCCCCGTGTGCCGTAATGCCAACGCGGTGGCCCATGCACAACGGGCCGGCGGAAATCACCTACAAGCTGTCGCATATCCGCGGTTAAATGCTCACATACGTGGGTCTTCCCGTGGACAGGGCCAGGTATTAAAGGTTCGCTAAGTTAAGATTGAAAACCAAGCCTTTTTTGTGTAATTTGTTAAAGAAATTTTATAATACAGAAAAAAATGGCAGATTAAAACTTGTCTTGCTCTTTCAATGTTACAAACACTGACAACTGCAGAGGAATGAAGCAACGCGTCAGCCATCTTGCTCTAGGCAAGCCAATGCTTTGCTTAGACTGCTCCATGGTCCATACGATTACTTGCATTCCACTCTGTACATGTACTCTAGTGAAAGTAGTGTAACCACTCCAGGCGAGGCATTGTCTCCCCTGGAGCAAGATGGCAGACGGTTGATTCATTCAGGGAGTCGCTTTCCAGTCCATTGTATATAGGTCAGTGGTCTACTCACTTCATCATTAAATAAACAGTTTAAAACAAGATCCACAAAATCCCATCGATTTCCTGCACCATCTAATGATATACGGTTGTTGCTTGGTGAACGTACCAATTTGCTCATGCATATATACATACATGTCAATTTTATAAGCATATTATTACTATGCGAAAAAGGTAGACAGAAGTCGACAGAGGGCGGTTTACATGACAACAAAAGTTACACAGCCTATGGGGCTTTTCCAAATATCGGCTTCGTCTCCGTCTCCGGCTCCGTCTCCATGTGGTTTACATGGAGCCGGAGCCTGAGCATGAGCCCAAGTCGATATTTGGAAAAAGGCCTATGCTTCAGCAATGGGGAGACAAAAATCTAAGAGTTCGACATGGAGATCAATGGCAAAAATCTAGTCACTGCCCCAGTTATTCGTATACGACTCAATGGCATTTTGAGAGAAAAGGCGGCCTGTTTTAGCAGCCACAATCAGAAACATGTTTCTGACGTGTAACCAAAAATACAACTTCGGTCGTCACAAATGTGTTTCTGGTTCTGGTCACGAAAACGGGCCCTGCATTGATGATAATTTCATACAACACTAGAATACAAGACAACCTGACCCAAAACTGAAAAATATTAAGTCGTCAACATTTTTATTCTGCAGACTTAAAGACAAATTATATGATTGGAAAAGTGTTAATTACGGCGTTATCTCCCTTTTGTATACCCAGCATGATATGGGGCCTAGGACTCCCCGCCCCCTAACGCCCCTATATGACTCAACACACTCTTCCCTTTTGTTAACGCACCAGTCGCCTCTAAAAACTGAAAGGAATTCCATGTATGTTTGAGACACAGTGGTAGGGGGGTACCCTCGGCCCCATATCTAGCTGCATAATTATGTACTGCTATGACAGCGGGGCCATACCACGGAAGTCAGGGTGCCAGTTTCTTTCACAAGGGGTGCCCTAATTTTAAAAAAATGAGTGTGCACACGCATTTAGGCATTTATAAATTTATCTTAATTTATTTGTTTGTAAAAATATATCATCTTGGGCGGATTAACTGTACATGTATTGGACAATATTCGAACCACTTTTATATTTCATTTGAGTAATATTTGGTTTTTTTCAGTTAAATGGTTGATTAATTTTTGGGACACTGCAAATCATGTAGGCAATGCGGGCTTTAAATATTGTATCAAGCAACATCGGTTTCATATTAATACATATTACTGTGACATCTGACCACCATGATAGAAATGGACATGTTTCGTAATTGGCAACAATGTTCCAAGCCAGAGTATGTGGAGTAGTACATAGCATTACGATGGCTGGGAATGATTTTACCGGCTGTGCGACCGACGACGCAGGACCGGGCGATGATGTCAGCGGTATATACGGGGTCGCGGCCGGGTGACACGGGGACAAGAAACCCAAGGGCGCGCGGTGGGGAATCCATCTGTCTCCTTCACAATTGGTATTTTTTACGAAGATTGTTGCTGAATTGCTCGGAATTTCAAATGTATCCGGTGCAGTTGTAGTCAGAAGTTTACATACAACTGTGTTAAAACTGGTGTGCTTAAACTTGCGTTGTCACCATTTTTGTAACAGTCTTTACTAAAGTCGTGATTTTGTGGAATTCCTCACGTGCTTGCAGTACATAATGCACACATAATGCACACCTTGCAATGGTTCGGGTAGTCCTGTTTACCATTTTGGGTGATGATGGTAGTGGTGTACATGTATGTAAACTTCTGACTTCAACTGTAGATTAGTATAAAAAAAACATTTTGAAAGAGCTTATTGTTACTGTTCGGGGCTGATTCCATCTAGAATAATAATTTTTAAATTTATATTTTAAAAATAATTTGTTATTTAATTGAGCAAAAAATGCACAATTTGTCAAACATCAGCACCCTTCAACGGTTATTTTTTCGTGGTACTGAAGCCAGGTATTCCTCATAAGCACCTGTGGAAAACTGTGATACGAAGATGACGAAATGCTAAGTTTTAGAGGTGGGAGGAAAACCCTAACACACGTGTATATAGGGGAAACCCATGGAATCAAGCAGGGACGGAGAACCCAATCCACACACTGACCAAGGCGGGATTCGAACCAGGGCGATGAAAGAACCGCTACAACAAAACTGATTCCCCAAAAACCAGAACACAAGCGGAATGGCACAGAATAGAAAATAGAAAATTGTATAGAATAAAGCCTGTACGGTCAATTGTTCCCAACAGTTGGACTGGTCTGTGTATTTCAGTTGGTAATAATGTGAAACATGCATGTCTATTACCGGGAACGCCTAATGGTATGTGCTAAGAGGAAAAACATTGCCTGAAAAGCGATCAACATTACGGTCCAAACACGCCAACAAATTTCATTACGAAGCAACAGGTGTTTAGACATTACGCAGGGACCACTGCAAAAAATAAGACATTTCCCCAAGTCATGCCCGCAACAACATACATCGGGCCGTGTATAAAACCAGCCCTTTTCCACTCGCGAGCCGTGTAAAAACCGTTTGTTGTTTGCCGATGAATGAAAAGGAAAATAAGACCATAAATACATCATAGCGTAACAAGGTAATAGAAGTATACGGCCTGGAGCAAATCCGACTGGCGCCTGTATACCAGAGGCCTGGGGTGAAATCGGAGTTTTAAACGGGAGCTGTGAGGGAAGGAATTGGGTCTGAGATTGTGAGACTTTGAAGCGGGCGGAGTGTTGACGGAACAGGTCGCATGTGACGAGAATTTGATGGCGGCGTTGAAGGACAACTGGGGCGCGAGGCGCCGGTAAAACGACCGTGGAGTCCCGATAAGGATGGGGGAACACACGGCGACCAGATCAGGTACGGCCCTGGTATTAAACTGGTGTTTGTTGCTTGTTTTGCCTTGAAAACGTCGCCCGAATCTTAAAATGATGTCCGTCGTGGTAAATGAGGTTGACACCGACAATGTCCTTGCGCGTGATGAGCGGAACACCGGGTTAACATCGAGCTTTTCCCCCGTCACTCTCGCAGTCGCACCGAGAGCCCGCTCTTATCTCGCAGATTGCCCGGACCTTACCTCACGGCGTATGCGTTGGCCCTGTCTCGCACAGCGGGGCGGCATGTTATTGCGCTCATCCCGTGGTAAAGAAAACACGAGAAAGCTTGTCAGAGCAACAATCGGGTGTGGAAGTTATTAATTACTGTCCATTGGCAACAAAAACTAGATAAGGGCGATCATTATGAGTGTCTATCACAGAGTAACTATACAGGTGGGCAATGATCAAACGTACGCCTAAAGACATGCAACACGTGTATACCACAAATACGATGCGAAACCGTCCAACCTGCGTGACTGACACATTACCGATTACGGGATTATTGCCAACCTTGGAGTGTTGTTTCTTCTGTTTGCGATTGACGTATCAACCCATCATTCAGATTCAACAAGTTGTAACTGATAATCTATCACATGTAACCGAAAAAAAGGCACTAGTCTATTCAACACCGTACAAAAATCGGGTCTATAAAGTCAAAACAGCCTTTCATGTTTTTATAGGTAGGCCTACATGAAAAATTCCCTCAGAAACCCCTCACCCAAAACTAGCTTCTTGAAGACAAAAATGATGTGGCCGAAGATGACGCCGAAGATGACGCCAAGACGACCCAATAAAGTTCTTATATACTTTTACAATGGAGGAAGGAAACAACCTCCTCCATGCTTTTACCAAGAATTCTTCTCAAAAGGCCAAAGCGGTCATTACAAGCAGAGGTTATAAGCAGCCACGTACAAAAAACACACACAAGCCGTATATACCATTACCATGCCATGTGACATGCTTCCCCGAGTTAAATGGGTAATCTAGCCGAAGAGACACATTCAACCGTGGCAGAAATATATTTATCTTTCAAAACCTGAGAAGGTATAGCCTATAGTGTCAAACAGGAATGCAGGTATGTAAATGAAATCCGGATAACGAACAAAATACCTAGGCATACAGTTGAAGTCAGAAGTATAAATACAACTGTATGCAACCAAGACGTAAAAACTGGTGTGCTTACACCATTTTTGTAACAGTCTTTACTAAATTCTTGATTTTATGGAATTCCTCACGTGCATGCAGTACTTAAAACATAGCTTGTACACCTTGCAATGGTTAGGGTAGTCCTGTTTACCATTTTGGGTGATGATGGTAGTGGTGTACATGTATTTATACTTCTGACTTCAACTGTATGTACACGTTTCTGTACGCAGACAATGTTTACTTCCTCAAAAATGATTGTCAAAAATGATTGACACGTAAAAAAAAGATTGTCTATCGAAACAAACAATATAATATTAAATAACAAACACACAACACGTAGCGGTTGCCCCCGACCTCAATATGGCTGACCAATAACGACATATTCGGTCTAATCAGGTAGCGCAACATCACAACACTAAACAAGAAAAGGGGATAGGTCACAATTACGAAGCGGCGCGGGTCGGACGAGCGATCCCGACCGCAATAAATTGGCTGAGTGGTTTATAAAAGAATAATACTGTCATTTTAGAAGGGTTTAGTAACTAGATACAAAGGGTACAACCTACAAACAGACTGAATGAAGACAGTCAACCCTGAACTGCGATGAAATGAATATGGTTCTATAGTCGAAACCTGAACGAGGTGTTGAAATCGCTTATGGTTCAAAGACCTAACTTCGTCGTCGAGTTCCATAAAAAGGTGCACACGAACAAGGCCACGTATGCATATATGCCAATGATATACGTTGTACGCAAGGAACGAGGAAATTAGGATTATATTTGGTAAGTACATGTACGAAGGAAGGGAGGGCACGGGCAAACCATTGGGAATGTTTTTTTAAAAAGCCTCCATAAGAGCCACTGAGGCAGGGTGCACCACTCTGCCTGACGTGCCTCCCCGAGTGTACTTCAGAGCTATATCATGGAAGACGCGCGGATCCAGAGGTCAGCTCATCCCAAGCAGGTTAAATCAGGTCGAAAGCCAAACAAACTTGATTTTCTGAGGGCCCTAACTGCAAGATTCTCATATAGAAAGAAAATGTCACAATTCACTCTGTGAGAATCATGTAGGCCTACTTTGTTCAAACAGGTCTTCTTGGACCTGGGCAAAATCACTGAAGTGGAAGTCTTGAAATCGATTTTAAAGTGAAAGGTCGATCAGTGCCTTGTTATCCACATTCTCAATGTTCTTAATAACAAATTTCTGTTCAGATCAAAACTCGATATTTTATGAAATATGCGTTTCGTTTTTGAAACCGTAAAATAAATTTATTATTTTGGTCATTGAAAGAACGAGCATATCTATTTTAAGACCATCGGAACTCCCAATTCCGTAGTTTGTTTGTTTGATTTACATTAGCCAACAGGAAGCTACCAAACTACCCTAAATAAGCAGTCTGAGAACTCCCTCAACGCAGCAACACCGGGTATGGTCATGAGTGACGAACGGACCCTGATGGGCCGTAAACTACCCACGACCGGTCGGTCCGAGACGGTCTCTACGGCACGGCCACGGTCCCAAGGCTGATGGGTTACGGAGCGCCGACTCCCCCCGGTAGAATACTGGCGTCGCCTGCCCAGCTCGGACGAGATGCGGCAATTTAGGATGATTTATAGCCTGGCTATTAACCCTAACATACCGCTAAGACCTCAAAGATATGTTTCCTTAATAAGGAAACATCGCGAGATGTGGGGCAGTGGAGTGGTTTTCATGAAGCAACGACCACGTAGACTAGGAACACCGTGGGAAATACACTCACATATTCTACATTGTGCGACTATAGTACTACTTTTTTCAGACGAACTATTAAAAGTCATTTTTGCTATATATACTATTTCTACTATGTCAGATGACCAATTTAAAAGTCATTAAAATATCTGAAGTGCAGCATATCCAGCCATTGCAAGTGTATGAACAAACTACCTCGGGTACGATTTCTTAGGGTGGCCTATTATCACTAGACTAAAACAATCAAATCAAGCAATTTTTTTTAGGTATGTAAAATGTTAAAAGGGACTTGGAGCAAGATAGATATGAATAGCAAACTGAAATGAACTAACCACATGTTTAGTGCTTGCTGTTTGTAACAACAGAAGCCACGTACATGTGTACACGAATTTCTGTTTTCGTTATCGCGAACAGAAACATGTTTCTGAAGTAAACACTGATTCCACAATTAATTACAAAGTCACAAACACGCACATCTTTTCACTCATGGACGCAAAAACACCGCCCTGGTAAAGGAAAAAAAAACCTGTCTGGCGCCACCAAGAGACGAATTTTCCATGCAACAAAGCATCATACAAAAATCATATTTGTATCAGCTAAATCCATTGATCTCCATTATAGCCAGGACAGCCGGCGGAACAAATGACCATCATAAACCACCCGAGAACTAGTTCCTGGACTATGTCAATTCATTTTCCCTGCATATCGCAGCGGGCCCCAGAGTCCTCCGGAATCTTGCTAAATCATGGAGGATTTATTGTCATAGTTTGGTTGCCGACCTAGTTTCCGTTGCACTCTCCCTAATACGTTGCACAGATCTCCATATGATTAACATTTGAAAGCATACATAAATATCCCGTATATCTGTACATGGACCTGCGTTTAGACGAAACAGCTCCGCGAGTGATTTATTTCCGTTGCGACTGGGCGCGCTGTAGAGCGACCTCTACTGTCATGAAATGTCGCAGGGATATTTTGGACATTGAAAATAAATGAAGAATTTCCTTTTCTGTGTCATGATTAAACATATTTTTGAAACGAAAAGGTTAAACAAAAGGGAACCACATACCTGATGTAAAGCGTGATGCGAGGAAGGTGTCCATGTGCCTCGAAAATGCAGGTTCTCGCTCAATAATAAGTTTTAGTTTTTACACATGAAATCACAACGAACATATATCCCCTATAAGGTGGTTTTCGCGGTGAAAATCTGCCGGGATGTTCCCATTTTTCTGAAGAACATCATTTCAACAAACGCACATAGCAAAACGGATAGATCAGAAAGTTGAAAATGTGCTAAAATAAATCTATAGACCGCATCGAATAGCCGCCATCTTGTAGGGCAGTTTCTGTGTTCCTTGAGGACATGCATGCGGTTGCATATATTGTCCTTACATTGTTGAACCATGGAGGAATGAAACAAGTATTGTTTCCTTCGTCCATGGTTGAACTGGTTCAAGCAACAAAAGGTGCCCCGCAAGATGGCTGCTGTTCGATACGGACGTCTACAACCTCCCTGCTGACACTTGAGGGCAGCAGTCATGTGAGGCTGCAGCCATAGCTATGGCTAGATATTGCACAGCATAGTTGCCATCCACAAGCATGTGATATTTTCGGCCGTAGCCATTTGGACACAGCTAATGGCTTTCTGCTTCGACGCCATTACGGCAAGCACCTTATTGGGGATATGAGACCACACCACAGAGAACCACACACACAACATGAAGCACACGAAATGCCATAATACTGGATTTGAATGGCTGTAACACCTGATGCCAAACAATACGACCATTGTCATATCTATCAGATATAACAATTTAGGCCAGACATAATAAATTTATGTCCATGATATCAAATATAACAATTTATATCCATCAGATATAACAATTTATATCCATCAGATATAACAATTTATGTCCATCAGATATAACAATTTATGTATATCAGATATAACAATTTATGTATATCAGATATAACAATTTATGTATATCAGATATAACAATTTATATCCATCAGATATAACAATTTATATCCATCAGATATAATAATTTATATCCATCAGATATAATAATTTATATCCATCAGATATAATAATTTATATCCATCAGATATAATAATTTATATCCATCAGATACAACAATTCATATCCATCAGATACAACAATTCATATTCATCAAATATAACAATATCCATCAGATACAATCATTTGTATCAATAAGATATAACAATATTCACCAGATATAACAATCTTATTATAAGTAACACCCAAAATTTAACAGAATAAATTCCACTATAACTAAAATATTCCGAACAATGTTTCCATAGGATACGGCCATTGCACTATACAATTATGAAGTAGTTTTAACACATTTTGCAAACCATGTCACTTCGATTATTTCTCACACGTAATTTTTATCCCAGCAAGAGTACACCTTTGTTGCCAATCTGGACAGGCAAGTCAGGGCAAGAACCTCTTGATCTAATATGGGAGCGGTTCCCCTGGGGTTTCATCGAAGAGATTGATGCTGATGATTGGATGTTTCAGTGAGAGAGGAGGTCATATGATCAAGGGGTCGCTGGGTGCTGTTTGAAACGGTCCATTCAATGGAGGATCATTGTTACATCTTCAGAAAAAGGTTACCATGTCTGTGTCTTTAGGCAAGACACTTGATCTCAATTGCCTCATCAACCCAAGCGATATTCGGGGAGCTGTTAGCGGGAATGCCACAATCTAAGTGCTTATGGGGTTGTATGCCTTGTCCGTGCAGACATATAGTTGAAGCGAAATGGTTCTGGTGATTCCCTGATGGCAGCGATAGTGGCAACAGCGCCAGGAGTATCCGTGCAGGATAGACGCGTGCTCTACGAGAATCCTTATTAACCCTTTGGTAGCAATGTACTTCATTTGAAATTCTGGATGGATCAGTACCTCACTCAGTTGCCAGTTTTGGTGTTGGGCGATAACCAGCGTTAGGTATTTGGTTGCAATAGGATTTCAGAAATTATCAAACATTGATATTGGTTGTATTATGCTAGGTGGATTTTGGTGAAAACTCTAAAAGGTTGAAACTCCAAAGACGACTCCTGAAGACAAACAGAGGACACTGTTCCAAATATTGAGTCCACTCTCACAGGTTCTTTTCAGGACCACGCATCTTCTCAAAAGTGATGGCACAACCACAAACCTCTTACATAGTGATTTCCACCATGCATAGCCTCGAGTCTTAATTCTTAAGACATCTCATGTTCCAGTTTGGGTTGACTGATAGAGAGGGGATGCCGCAGAAAGTACAAGTAGTACTCGGAGATCTGCATAATGAAGAGTTTAAGGATTAAGCATCCATTGCACTAGTCCTGAGGGACCCATCTCGGTTCCTGCAAAACCTGGTCTATGTAGCATATCCACCATCACCTACACGCTACAAGGTGTGTGATAAACCACTGAAGCGAGACCGACCGCATCCTGTACTGGGTGTTGCCCATCGCACATCATCAATCGCGCGTCGCACACGACGTGACAGCGTCAAACATGAAGAGGCGGGTGTGAAAGCTGGGATATGTCACTTGTTCCGACAACTTGCCGCTCCGTTGGGGTGGTGCGATTGCATTGGTGTATACCGAAGGACACTTTCTGGCTTGAATAAGTTACATTATTATGAAGGATGTGTATCACGCTATTATTTGTATGCAAATTTATGCAAAATTATCTCTTAAGTTGGCATTATATACATAGCATTTATCAAGCACATTTTTACAAGGTTAAAAAATGACATTTTGACTAATGCTGTAACTTGCTGTTTATTTTTATATGCATTTAACCGTCAATTTCATAGTCGTTTAAACGTTTAAACGATCATTATGAAAATAAAAACCACAACTATAACACCAAGCAGGTGCTAACACATGTTGGCTTTGTATTTGTCAGTTATCCAAGTCTCCACAGCCCAATACTGATGTTGCTTTGTAAGTAAATTATAGTACATCGTAAGATTGCTTTTGAAAGATGAAAACACAAGGAATTGGAAAATCTAGATGCCTGGTCAGCATATTGGCATTCCCTCACGGTCACCCATAGTGTATCAATAGTTTTGGCCAAGATTACCATGATACTGTCACAATTATGGCTGATGACAATCCATTCAATTACAGTGAAACCTGCTATTAAGGCCATCTTGATAAACAGGCCACCTGCTTATAGTGGCCACCTGCTTATAGTGGCCACCAGTCTTTGGTCTCAAATGCCATGTGTATAGTGCTTGAGAAACCTCTTTATAGTGGCCAGTTGTTTACGGTCCGTGGGTGGCCAGTATATACATGTACAAGTTTCACTGTAAAGTCTGTAATCGATTTGTTTCATCATAGATCTTTCACAAAAACCTGGTTACATTTTAGAAACACCCAAACGAATAAACTAAATCTAAAAAAACCAAAGCGACTAAAATCAACAAAGTAACAATTTAACTGTCTAATTGCCTCAATGCTTTCTCAAATATCTCAACGACTTCAGGGAAATGTCTCATGTGTAGACAGCAGCCAATTCGCACTGTCGCCACGACTCTCGTTTCCACACTCGATGTGCCGAGGTGTCGCGAGACACCAGGTAAATCCATCATATGTCGGCATCCGGGGCAAAACGGGGAGACATCCAGATGGAAGCACAGGTGATTTTTTTTCTCCTCTTCTCTTTTTAAGCATTGATGTTTTGGACAAAACGAGACTGGCGATGCTATTTGTACCGGCAATGTCACGTCATTAATCTTTCTAGACAGCGACAGTGGCGGAAGAGGGAGGGCGGTTTGCAGTATCGGTGTAATGATGCTACAAGCGGTCTTGTTGAGCAGGTGGTTTTCAGCCAAAACAGATTTTTCGTTTCGCGACCTCGTCAAGTAAAACAATGACCCCAAAACTAGAAGAAAATGCTTTTTAAACTGCATTTGCCAATAATCTAAGCAGTTAACACATCTACAGAAACATTTGTATACTGATTTGTGAAATACTAAGTCTAGAAATGGGTAGTATAATGCTTCATAATTAGTTATCCCACAAGCGCAAGTGGAATACAGCATAATGTATTCCACGAGCAACGAATTTATCTTCAATCAATCTTGACGCACACACGTGCGGGTGAGGGCGAAAAGCGCAACATGCAGAGAATCATGCGCATAACAAATCGCATGAAACACACACACGTCACGTTTGAATTCGCAGATATGTAGTAGGGAACGCAGCGTGTTTGGAATCCAGGGCGCATCACGCAGAGTGCGATAGAGAAATTGAAGGGGTACACAGTAAAATGTCACACTGTTGTTGCCACGGATTCAAGTTTGTTTGAAGATAAAATACATTACTACAATGCTTTATAATACATTACATGTAGTGGCAATGGTGGATACAGAACCGGCATTTTTATTGCGACCACGTATGCAACAATGTGCCGTGTTTACACATTGTCTTGGTAAGGGTGCAATTTGCCTCTCCAAATGCACTTGATTCGTTAATTATTGTAAAAGTCACTGCTAATTGTGCACGCAGTACATGAGTGGGCTGTTTTGAGAAGTGGAGCTGGCACTGGATTTTGTCAGTTAAATTTACCACATGGCGCGCACTACACAAGCTCTGCTCCAAGGGCGCTCAAATTGCCGAATCTGTATTCCAGTAGAGTCTACACTTGCCACTGGATCAACAATAGACCGATCCAGTAAGCTCTGCCCATTTCGGAATTGACCAATCACAGCCTCTACTTTTTGGCTACCCGAGTCCTCAAAATTTTGTGCACAGAGCTACGGCGAAATACAGCACGAGTGACGCAAAAACACCATAAACATCATTTTTATCAGCGCAGAGGACCCTAGCCGGTTTAAAACAGATTGTTTAAGACTACCCAAACCTACTTTTAATCCCTTCATAAATGTGTTTTTGTGTAAAAATGTTGTGCATTCACTGCGTTCTAGATGTGTGACGAGATGTTTTTGTTCGATCGCGCGCGTTACGCGTAATGCAGGCGTGTTGTACGTGCACACACACGACCGGGTACTTAAGTGCACATTTTGCTTTCGAGCGTGCAGTTTCTGTGTGTGTGTGTGCGTGTTTCAATACGCGCTGACCAGGGCGCGGACGCTGACGCACGGCGCGGCCACGCGACTCTACTGCACACGTGCCTTACATGTGTGGCATGTTGCTGGGCAATTTCTAAATGGGCGGAGCTTACTGGATCGGTCTATTTGCAGGGTTTAACTCGGCATTTGCCGGATTAAACCAGAGTCTGATCCACTTCTAAACCCAAATCTGATTGACTTTTTCAATCCACTTTTTGTCTACCTTGCTTCAACTTGCATTTAAAAAAAATACAAGCATCTGATTCGGCAAAACCGGACTGAGTGCGAACAGGGTATGGCAATTCACTACATACAGAGCTAAGTACAATTCTCATCTATGACTCTACAACCATGTGTCCTTTTACATCAATGACATACTCAATAAAAACTGATGTCTATATCATGGTGTGGCAAAACCCACGGTACTCTGTCCGCAGACACAGGTGTATGTATGGCCATTCAAATCCAGTTTAACATTGCGATTCAACACGAACACGATGACACAATATGTCACAGAGAGTTCACACAGTTCTGTGCAGAAGAAATACAATGTGCGAGGATATCACTTCCCCTCTCTAGGTCATTCAAAGGTGTGCTCTTTTCACTTCTCGCGATTGTGATTGGTCGTCTGCTATTAAAAAAGGGCCAACCACAGATTTGTTTTTATTTGTGTTGAATTTTTGTTTATTATTTGATATAGTATGAATATAGGGAATATTTTTAATATATTTAATAAGAAAAGCAACTGCAGTTGTCATAACGCCCTTCCTTTGAAAAAAGTTAATATCCACGAAAACAAAAACAAAAACATTTTCCAACACAGAACTCGAAATACGCTTTGGATCAAGTCCAGTAATTTGAGCATCGATTTAGCACTTTCTGTGCTGCACGAGACTACTATTTATGATAGTGCTTTTTGCATTATTTTGTCCCACAATTTAAGAAGCAAATGTATAATTCTTTTCCAGCTGTGGTCTAGTAAAAATATCTTTGGTTCAGTAAAACTTCAGAGTCACAAATTTTTACCCGGAATTTGAGAACTGCTTGAACATCCGACAAATTTGTACCCGACAATTTACAGCCGATTTCTTCTGCACAGACGTCACGATTACAATCAAACTCACTTCAAAATGAAATAATCTGACCTTTGAATCCATTTCTTTGTATGCTGGGTCGTCCTCGTCAACCTCAAAGTACATCTCAGATGACGTGATTGACAATGATCCCTTAGCTACAATGCATGGCGCAATGAGTGATGACGGAGTGCTGTAGACAACGGGGCCTGTGTGGACAAAACGGTTGGACTCAACAAAGCTGCATTCGCATTGGACTTAATTTTTGTAAAAGATTACAATCTGGATTAATTTTGAGCAATATAATTCACTGACTAGATTTTTGGTACAAGGTTTACATTTAATAAGTACAGAAAGGTCACTCCATGAAAGCGAGACAAAATGTCCCACTTACGTCGTGACACTTCTTGAATTGATTTTTATAAATACCAGGCTTCAGAGAACTATTACCCCGGTATGGACCACTCTCACAGACGGCCATCTTTGTAGGAAGAGTGTAAAGAGCGTGATCCAATTCCGTCCCTCACGTGAGGGACGGAAATCAGGAGACAAATGCCTTTCCTTAGTGAATACAACAAACGAAAACTAAAGTGAACCTGTTTGTTTACCTGCCACTGATGTTAATACACATACCCAGTTTATGAAATTGACTTTACAGTTTTATGCAGAGGTTGTTTTTATGCGTGAGGGACGGACAATCAATACAATTTACAAAAACTACAATTTTTTACATGCATTTTCAACTATTTCTTGAAAATGTGACGGCACAGTGTGCCCAGTCAAATTTATTCTGTTAATTTTTGTAATATGATTGTAAAATATGGACATTTCTTTACTGTTCGAGGTATTATTTTGATTAATTTAAGAAATTTTGAAATTTTCATCCAGTGTTTACCAGTTTTGGATCACGCTCTAAATGCATATTAAACACCAGCTAGGATCGTGCACACACATACAAAATGTTCAAAACACGAGCGTGCGTTGCGCAATGTTTGTTCGAAATACAGCGCAGCCGATGCACGTCACAAAAATTTACGTTCAAGATTCTGATACACAGGGCATTCTGTAGAAAGTGACGTTATTTGAAAGAGGTCTCTATAAACAGCACATGGCTTTGTGAATCGAACAATTGATAGCTTTCGACCATGTGCAACATCCGGGAATGTTTGGGTGTCACCAGCCACGCGCGTACACGCGCGCCAATAGACGCGCGTGAACATGGGTAAAAAATACCCACCAGCATATTTTCATTTGAAAATGTCGCACGTGCGCGTTGCGATACGTTCAAATTATTGAGCATGTACTCAGCTTGTAAAAAACGAAAGTGTTTTTACTTGATCACGATTTAGCCTGAAGAAAGACAGTTTTATTTTTTTCACAACAGCCGTGGCGCAACAACATAAAGCAAGGTTAAGCAACAGAGGTAAGTGCAACCAATGCACTTTTCTTGCTCTTTTTGCTGGTTAGCACTGGGGCCACGTGGGTCATGATAGAGGTCAAATGACACCCAAAATGGTGGAAGGCGTGACATCACCGGAAAGCTATCAATAAACTAGTGCAATTTTCTAAATGCAAGTGTGACAACAGGGGTATGTTTAGACGGAGGGCTACTTTTTTTAGCCCCAATCCATTTAACAGACTTAGCGGGTGTTAGCTGGAGCTAAAGTGAGTTAGTCCAAAATGCCCTCCCATTCAAACGGTGATGATAACTCCGGAGCTACAGTTAGCTCCGGAGCTAAAATGTGGTCAAATTTGATAGCATATTAACATTGGCCAGATGCCACAGAGCGAGGTCAGTTGCGTTCAGTCAGTAAATAACGGTGGAGCTAAGTCATAAAAGAAACCCTGCTGTGCTGAAAGTGGGACTAGCCCCACAAATGTTTGGGGCTAAATTTGGGGAGGGCTAGAGGTGGAGCTAATTGCGTTCTAATGACAAGAGTTTGGGGTGGAGCTAGCTAGCTCCGGAGCTAACTCCAGAGATAGCCCCTCGTCTGAACGACCTCTAGGAGACTTTTGAAACCCGTGGTGGCAGCAAACAAACTGGTCCTTTTCCATTGTTGACGTCACGTTTGAGCTAAAGTGCGCATGCTGAATGACGTAGACAATGGAAAAGGACCGGTTTGTTTGCAGCCACCAATCGTCTCAATAAGTCCCCCATAGGTTACCTTCAAGTTCCGTCTCCAGTTCCACATCCTTGTCATCTTGCAGACTGGTGCTATCCTCCTCAAACTCACTGGATTGGGATTCGAACCTCCTACCACCAGCTAGCTGGGAATGTAGTGCTTCCTTGGCCTTCTCAATCACATCTTCTGCTTCACCTGTCATATCAACGAAAAGGTCCAAATATTAGAAGCATAGCGGCATCATGTTGTGCTTTGTGGGCTGTCAAATGCTTCACATCGGTTGGAGAATGATAGCTGTATAATCGACCCTGGTTCGCAAACATCTTTTGTCAATTTCTCGGCCAAACTTTGCCCTATCGCCAGAATTTATACATCATTGGAAAGCAGGGCCCCTTATTTGGGATTTTTATCAATTAAATCTATGCTACAAAACCCATATACTCAGTTACATTCATAACAATCCTATTTGGAGCTTGTTTTGGGGGTTAAAACAAAGGTTTTTAGTTTTTATGCTAATGAAAATATGCATATTCATGACCAAGGTCATGATGTCACAAGAGGCAAACGCAGGAAAATCACATTCAACTGTGCACAAAAGATTCCACCTTTTTTCTCAAACGTCCTGGTACTTTTGTAATCCATGACTGTTTGAGTTTGTTTGACATGTTTCCTGTTGTAAGCCATGACGAAACTGGGGGAGAAAACTGCAGCAATTTGCCACAAATTGTTTTTTCTTAACTTTTCCCTTCTTTCTTCCTTACGTGATGCACTCCAAACAGCGCCCTCTGTCTGTGGTTAATTGCAATGAAATCTTCAAAGTTGAAAAAGGCTACCTTTTATTGATTTTACATCCAAACGAACAATAGCATGTCTTGCTGAACAAGTAATCCATCAGATGAAGCAAAGATTAGGCAAAAAGTTGTTTAGCATGTCATAGGCCCTTTAATGGCCTTTCAGGTGATCTAAATTTTGTATTTATTTATTTCGTTCTTTTTTAATTGACCCCATGTGACTGGCTTTGTGCAGGAGGGTCACATATATAGAAATTGTCCAGTCTTACACCGCGTTTACACTTGAATCGGCAAAGGTGGATACAGATCCAGCATTTTTATTGCGACCACAAAACTGAACATTTGCCGCGTTTACACTACACCCCAAATCGCTTCAACTCGCTTCAGAAACCGCAAAAGTCACCACTAAATGTAACTGCAGCGCATGCGTGAGCTGTTAGGTGTTGCTGCACTAGTACCAGATTGGTCAATTAAATCTACTACACTGCGGGCACCGCCCCAAGGACACTCAAATTGCCGAATCTGTATTCGGGTAGCGTTTACACTACAAGCGACCTTGACGATTGCAGGGTTCAACCCCGCAATTGCGGGGTTCAACCCTACCCCAAATGTGACTTGAAAAAGGCGAATCAGACCCGGGTCTGATCCGCTTTTTTCAATTCACCTTTTGCGTTTACACTTACTGCCTACCCGGCTTCAACTCCCCTTTTTGGAAATTGCGGAGTTCGATTCGGCAA
The DNA here is from genome assembly GCA_037783545.1 of Henricia sp. BOLD:AAB3569. Classification (NCBI taxonomy): domain Eukaryota; kingdom Metazoa; phylum Echinodermata; class Asteroidea; order Spinulosida; family Echinasteridae; genus Henricia; species Henricia sp. BOLD:AAB3569. The sequence continues at coordinate 708,421 of JBBELK010000397.1, forward strand.
AGGCGAATCGAGTGTAAACGGGGTGTTACTAACCGTGTTCAATAGCAGCCATGAGCGTGGCCTCAGGATGAGTTGACCCCAGGGGGTTGCGTATTAGCCTGCGGTGGCGCCGGGTGTTGTCCTCCCACATATCCACACGATAGAACTCACGAGGCCTGTACAAGAAAAAACAGCTTGTTGACATGTTCTCATTGTTAGGTATCACTAGAAGAATGTTTTTATTCAAGAATATCAAGAGAAACTGGTTTAGTTCTCGTGGCAAAGCATCTGTCACGGATGTTCAAATCTTTAAAATAAGGTTATTATTGTGTCGGTCTATTCTTGGGTTTCACTTTTTTGACAACCGGTTGCTATCCGCCATTACTGTGTCCATACTATGGCACGCCAAAGCGAAAATAATTCAACACTGATAATTTAATGTTGACGCATATTTTCGCAAATGTTGTGCAAGAAAAAAACAAGTTAGCATGACTTTTAAATGTTGATAGACTGTTTGAAACTGGCATACCGTGCTTTTGTTGGCAAGTTTTTAAAAATGTTGAGACTTGTTTTTCAGGGTTGATGGTAGAATTATTAGTGTTGAATTATTTTCGCTTTGGCGTGCCATAGTATGGACACAGTAATGGCGGATAGCAACCAGTTGTCAAGAAAGTGAAACCCAAGAATACAGTGTGAAATTGAAGCAATTTTCTCATACACTATGTAATATATGCACTATATGTTCGGGTGGGACCCAAACCCAGAACATCCTGCATAGTACTAGTAGGCAGACGTCCATAAATGGGTAGAACGTGGGTCTAGTGGGTATCCAGCTGTGCTCGTGATCGAAGGATTGGGGGTTCGAGCCCCACTTGTGCCAACGTGTTTGTGTCTGTGGGCAAGACACTTCATCTCAATTGCCTCATCAACCCAAGCGATATTTTGGGAGCTGTTAGTGGGAATGCCACAATCTAACTGTTGATAGGGTTGTGCGCCTTGGCCAGGTAGCCACCTAGTTGAAGCGAAATGGTTCTAGTGATTTCCTGATGGCAGCGATGGTGTTAATGGCAACAGCGCCAGGAGTACTCTAGGGTAGACATGTGCACTATACAAGTGACCACCATTACATTATTATTATTAGAAATGTGGGCCTGTTTAATTGCCTTGTCTGCTATTATACCTCCCAACCCACACCACCACCACCCCCACCCCCCTCGAAGCATACCTAGTACCCTCCTACATCCCCTTCCCTACTTCTCCTCTGCCCTCCCAGAGCCAGTCCTCTGCCCTCCCAGAGCCAGTCCTCTGCCCTCCCAGAGCCAGTCCTCTGCCCTCCCAGAGCCAGTCCTCTGCCCTCCCAGAGCCAGTCCTCTGCCCTCCCAGAGCCAGTCCTCTGCCCTCCCCACACCCTTGTCCTTGGCCCCTCTGCACCTCTCCCTTGCCCCCTCTGAACCCCTCAACCCCCTCTCACATACATGTACCCCTCCCTAACTGCTTTTATTCTGTTCACCTTTCTGAAATGAGACATACAAATGAATGTTATAACTTTGTCTTACTCCTTACTTTCCTTTTTTGTTTCCCTCGACTTTGTTTCCATTTTCTGCTTTGGATGTGTTCCACAAAGAATCTTAGTTCATGCACTTTGCTTCAATGTTGGCAAAGACAACATTTTGCAGCTGTTGGTATCGTTGTATTCATGTGAAATATCGCACAGTGAAGAAGACAGCGACTTAGTCATAGAGAGATAGCGCTTACTCAACAGACGACTGCGCCATGAATTAATCGTCCAGGTCCTGTTACAATAATCATCCCTAGACAGATGTGCCTGACATTCGGCAGTAAAATGCCCCACAAACGTTGAGCTGTGATGCCGCCAAAAAGAGCCTGACAAATTGCTAAATCCCCACTGAACTTGAACTTCCGTGACCTACATGTGTGACTATGAGTTGTTGTTATGGTGCACTCTTTTTGAAGTGGTCCGTTAACTGTTTTTTCTGTTTACTGAAATCGTACTAGAACTAAAAGGCAGTATACATGATGATTGGTATCTCAAAAATCAGAAATGTTACAGATTTACGCCTAACTTAGATAATATAAACACGATGACTGTAGAAAACATCCCCCGAAAAGGTTTTGCCTGAAGTGCTATAGTCTTTGAGAAATGAGTAAAACAATTATTTTTCGTCTCATGAGACGAAAATTTAATTCGCCCCAAAACCATTTCGCCCAAGTCCCATTTCGCCCCCAAACTACTTCGGCCGAGTGCCATTGCGCCCAAAATCTTATCCAAACACTACGTCGCCCAAATGCCACTTCGCCCCAAAACTACTTCGTGCACAGGCCGTGGTTCAGGGCGAAATAGTTCAGGGCGAAGTGACTGCAAACCCTTTTTGACTGTTTTCTCAAAAGTTAGACGAAGTACGGAGCTGGTTTTTGCTCAGGTTGGTTTTAACAGTTTACCAATCATGTATACTATCTTTAAGCCACGTTCCCACTTTCTATTTCCTTACTTCATTGAAATCTACCGTGATCTGTACTAACATTCCTCCATATAATCTTACTCTGTATTCCAATTGAACGTTTTATTCTGTGCTTACACAGCAATTCTGTAAAGAATTTTCTCCAAGCAAGCCTATTGTTTACTACAAGCCATGTAGCTTTACTAAGTGAAACTGTTCAACCCACTATCTGACATGATAGTTGAACACCGAGCTCGGGATCAGCCCCGGATCACAAACTGAGTGTAAACGCTCTCGGAACCAACTTGGCCCCGGATCAGACCCCGAGATTTTGGTCTCGCGTTGGCGGAGGGTTTGATCTCAAGCTCGGGATCAGTTTGCGGTTAGATAAGCAATGCATAGTTCCGAGATTAACCCCAGTTAACCCCGCCCCTTAGATATTGTTGCTATGTGCTCACAAGCCATCGCAAAAAAATGGCGACACAACGTACAAAGCAACGGGACTCGGCATGGAAAGCACAGATTCATTGGAGAAAACTCAAAGGTATTTATGTTTTGGGGTCGACAGTTACCGTAGCACACACTGAGCGAAGGGCTAGTAATGCAGGGATGACATATATTCATAAAATTGCGCTTTCCTACCTTTGAACAGCGAATCACCCGACATTGAAACCAAAATTCACCCGGTCACTGGCGCATACATCATACAAACTGTATGGGCAGAAAATCGCGTGATTGTGTGATGATTGCATCACTTTGACCTATGTGGGCGCCGTCTGCCTAGCTCTGTTGTGATTGGTCGCGGGTTCGGCTTGATTGACAGGTCGGAACTATGCATTAATGTTTACCGCAACCTGCCACATCCGCTCCACAGCCGTAGCGGGGGGAAAAGCCCGCGAAATTCAAGTGGCCTTGTACACTGTACATGCACAACCCATGCACACATTGATCAGTACATACACACAGAGCATGACCTTTGACTGCAACTTCTGGCACTGCGCTCGTGATCAACTACAGAATGTAAACACGGCACTCAGGATCATTGCGGTTAACACTGACGCATTCTTATCAGGGGACCAATCTTGATCCCGAGCTCGGGACCAGTGTAAACACGGTGTAAGTTCATGAGAAATCCTGATATTATCAACAGTGCCGAGTTGATCCTAGTTATTTCATTCTTCGTACCGTCATTTTTGTTTTGCTCCAACAAGTTCAAGTTCTACTCCTAATACGGACTGATGAGTATTATATTTTATGGCTAATGTCTCAGTTCTGCAGAAAATGTGGTTCAGTCAAGGCTATGGGCATTAATATTTAACGACATTTACAGACACAGCATGTTATTTCAGATGTCTAAACAAAATGGAAAAGCAAAATACTGTGAAATGCAGCAAACAGAGGGCTGGTTAATCTCAGTATTCAGTTCTTATTAAACCTTGATGAAAGATGGTATCTCTGGCAGCTTTATATATTTCAAAAGGTTTAAAGGCCCTGTAGATGATCTGTTTTTGAGCGATTCTGCGAATAAAATTAATATAAATCAAAAGAAAGACATCAACAAACTCATCCGAAGAAATTTCAGCTTTGTCAAATGTACCACGTTTAAAAAAAACATGAAATTCCATATGTGTTTTCCTGGTCTTGGCGGGGTGTTTCAAATATTCGTTTTCAGTTGATCAGGTACTATGTGGCTTGCGTCATGCACTCTGTGGCGCACATCATATACTGCGTGTGCGCGTGATCCATAAAAATGCATCGGAAACCTTTCATTGGGTAGTTGCTATTAATTCAATTTTTACTTTCAGAACTTTTCCCCTGTAAACTCGTCGATCACTTTTTGGGGTCATTGCAAATGATACACTGGGCCTTGAATGCAGAAGCGGCTAACAAAAACTGTACTGGGGTACCATACATGTAGTTGAGTGGTTTGGGTCATTGCGGGTTCGACAATAACTCATGGCAACTGTGCCCTCTGGCAAGACACTTAGCTACAATTGCTCCATCCTTCGAAAGGGATGTAAAGCCATTGGTCCATTGTGTTGTGTAATGCATTTAAAAGATCCTAGAATACTCTTTTGTGATAAATTAGTGGATTCCCGGTGTCTCTGGCTGTTGGCTGCCAATGGTGCCACCCACATACTGTATGTATCTTAAAGGTACACACCGGCTTTGTTGGGCTCGAAATTGAGCCATACAAGATTCTGAATGCCATTCCAAAATAAACTGAACATATCCTGAAAAGAAATGACTGAATTTTGCTGTTTTTGAGCAATTTTCAAAAAACAGAGGTCACGTGACTTTTCGGAACCAGATTCTGGTTCCGAAAAGTCACATGGTCTTGCGGGTTATTTTTGTGTCCAGCCGCATGAAAGTTTCTTACTGCACCAAATTCAACTCTAATTTTCCCCCAATATTTATAAGTAATTGACAAAAGAAAGACTATTTATACAGGTATGAAACAAAGTTGAACATAGGTATGAAAATTCGAACGTAAATGTTTGTTTCGAGAGTCCGGAGAACGGGAGAGCGAGCGCGTGCTATACGGCAGGCTATTTGCCCCACGCAGCACGGCAAATAGCCTGAGTGCACACACGGCCGGGTTGGTGTGCTCCGGCGTACATGTAGGCGTTCGTGAAAAAAAAACATGATGCCAACTCCTTCAAAGAAAACGGAAAGTCCTATTCGTTTCAATCGTTTGTCCGGACTGTTGAGTGAAATCGTAAGCAGAAAATTGGAGATATCATGTGTAGGAAAAGAGCAAATCGTTTGTGACAAAGTCGTGCATCCTGAGATCTCAGGGAATTTCCACTCTGCAAAGCGACGTAACAATACCCTGAGGAAATCCACGCAAATCTGTGGAGTGAGCCGGCTGTTGTCTTGAGCCAACTCACGCCCAAGTCATTTTGATGTAATTTAATCAATTCGGTCATGTTATGCCGAAAAGAAATGATTTCTATACTTTCCAGAAATTGTATTGGGTTCCGTTCCTTATGACTGTCCAATTCCTACAAAACGACGATCTTAATTTACTCCGCAGTTTTTTAAATTAATAACAGGGATGCATGCTGACGAATGTAATGGAACGGATTCCCCAGTATCCTTTAAATAGCAGCCAATCGCCGACGCGGACAACGGCCAGCATTACCGAGTACATGTATCACATGCATGCACGGTGTTTACAATCTGCGCGCGTTACATTTGAATGCCTGCAATCATGCTGCAATGCACTGCCAAGCGTCCTGATTGGTCTAGCAGAGGTGACAAGATTTCTGTCGCTTGTTCCACCGCGAAATGGGGCCTGTTTCAACAGGGCCACTGTACGCAAGAGTTAGGGAGTGCGTTAAAGGGGCACTGTTGCAAGAGGATGAAAGTCGTGAGGCTTGCGCGTAGTTGCAACGGCTGGTAAAGCGTATAACACGTCTTTTGACCGTTTTGGTTAATTTTTCACTTGATATTTTGATGATCTTTTTTCACAACGACCATTAAAAAAGTATTGTCAATGCTGCTACATCACTAAATCATGTAAACAGTAGGCCGGTGTGTACTTTTAATGTTTAGGTTAAAGAAACCTTCACGTAATTCAGCCTACAGGCTGCAAATTGAAAATCTATAAACCCATTAACACAATAAATAAGCCAGAAAGCAGAGAAAAGGCTATGAACGTGCAGGAAAGACAAATGCTTATACTCATTCTGCAAAAAATGATGCGCTGAACAGGTGTTTTGGGGGAAATACTGAGACAAAGATGCAGCTGGCGGTATATCAATTAAAGAAATAAATGACATGGACATTTCCTGTGAATCTGCTGCTCTCAATAGGTCAATGGCTGCAAACCAAACTGACTTTGCTGTACTTCTAGAACTGCCTGTCACATGTCCTACATGAACTCTGATGAGTGAGTCATCTATTCAAACTGAAAGTTAGTTGGTAACTCATCGATCAGTTGTTAGGTTGATGTTTTGGTTTATAGTTAATTGGCTTTAGTGTTGAGGTCAAGGTTAGGAAATGGTTAGGAAATGGGTCAATAATTTTGGGGTCAAATTTTTCTGTTCCCATTACATTTGACATCTTGCAACTTTACAATCGAAACAGCAAAGGTGGATACAGATCCAGCATTTTTATTGCGACCACAAAACTGAACATTTGCCGCGTTTAATACACTACACCCTAAATCGCTTCAACTCGCTTCAGAATCCGCAAAAGTCAACACTAAATGTAACCGCAGCGCATGCGTGAGCTGTTAGGTGTTGCTGCACTAGTGGCAGATTGGTCGATTAAACCTACTACACTACGGGCACCGCCCCAAGGACACTCAAATTGCCGAATCTGTATTCGGGTAGCGTTTACACTACAAGCGACCTTGACGATTGCAGGGTTCAACCCCGCAATTGCGGGGTTCAACCCTACCCCAAAGGTGACTTTAAAAAGGCGAATCAGACCCGGGTCTGATCCGCCTTTTTCAATTCACCTTTTGCGTTTACACTTAGTGCCTACCGGGCTTCAACTCCCCTTTTTGGAAATTGCGGAGTTTGATTCGGCAAAGGCGAATTCATTGTAAACGGGCTGTTGTAAAATGTTGTAGTTTGTAAATTCAGGACATATTCTTTAAATGCTCTCTATTTCAAAGAGTGATTACATGAAGTACAATTCATAAAAACATGTTTTGAAGGCATTTTTAATGATACCTGTATGGCAAATAGCAGTATGTCAGGTGTAACGGGGACAGAAAAATGTCACACGTTGGACCCCAAATGTATAGAATGACCCACATTCATTGAAGATCATGTGATGTCTTTTCAACCAATCACGGTGCAGAATCCCAAAGTGAGGTGTTGCAATTCAAAATACATTGGTGCAAGATGCTATACACGAATCCAGTTGCTAAGGACTCGATCCTTCCCTGCAAGTCCGCCATAGCTGGGGGCCATCCACTGCCATGGACTGGGCGCTTTGTCTTGTTGTTAAATCGAACAGCGCACAACGCGTACGCGTACACAGGCTTCGCAAGCAAATAAACGCGCAAAATTGTTCAAAGTGACAACATAATGTAACAGCATATCATCAACACAAAACCCACAGTTCATGGCACTGGATGGCCCCCAGCTATGGCGGACGTACACGGACCATGACTTTGCAGCTCGGATTGGTGTATACTGTGTGGATTTGTCAAACCAAATATTGCTGAGAGAGGGCGCTATACATACTGGCAAGGTTAAGCACAGAGGTGACTCGGGACTTTAGCATTCACACTGAAATAATGCCTTTGCAAAATAGTGACTGTCTCCTCGCTATGACGTAGCGGGGTCAATGCATATAATTATGACGTCTCACCCCGTTTTTCATTTTTGCCTGTTGCGGTTGACGAACATGGTCTAGTTTTTCATTTTTCTCTCTAATATAAAGTCAGCAATAAAGATAAGAAAAACGCAACTTTATCAAGTTACATCCGTTTTATAAAATAACTTTCTTTCTCGCCAGGTAGCTCCAAGCTTTCAGCCCGGCTTTAAATAACATACCTCGGGAATCTTTGTACATAAGAAAAATAGGATTCCAAGTTATTTTGGAGACAAACAAAAATGAGGTTTTCCAAGATTGAGACTTGTTCCAAAGTGACATGCCTTAAGAACGTCTGTCAGCGCTAGCCTAAGTCCTAAAACAACCATGTCAGTAGTCATATCCTACATTAGTAGCAACAGCTGTGCAACGAAACAGGGATTCTTTTTAACGGCTGTTTAACGACTCATTTTTAAAGCTAAATAATTAAGAAAAAAATAAGAAACGGGGCCCAATTTCATAAAATGTTAAATGCTTAAAGATAGTATACATGACTGGTAAACTGTTACAAATAGTTTTATCCCTCTGTGTGATTGAAGATATGCATGATTAAAACCCACCTGAGCAAAAACCAGCTCTGTACTTCGTCTAACTTTTAAGAAAACAGTAAAAAAAGGGTTTACAGTCATTTCGCCCCAAAACCACTTCTCCCTGAACCATTTCGTCCTGAACCACGGCCTGTGCATTTGGGCGATGTAGTGTTTGGACGAAGTGATTTGGGGCAAAATGGCACTCGAGTAGGGGGTTTGGAGTGAAATGGCACTTGGGCGAAATAGCACTTGGGGCGAATTGAATTTTCGTCTCGTGAGACGAAAAATAATTGTTTTACTCATTTCTCGAGGACTACAGCACTTTAGACAAAACCATTTCGAGGAAGTTTTCTACAGTCATCATGTTTATACTGTGTAAGTTAGGCATAAATCTGTGAACATTTCTGATTTTTGAGATACCAATCATGTATACTGCCTTTAAGCGAAAGTTTGGATTAAGAATAGCACATAAATTTGCTTGAGCATTAAGTGCATCTCACAACTTGTGCTCAGTATGCAATTGAAGTGTATATGCAACATTACAGACCCTTTTCACCGGCGGCCATCACAGGGGGCAGGTTTAAATGATGTGACAATCAATCCACAAAGTTCCTACTCGTGTATGACGCACGGTGACAATGTGACTGCCCCCTGTCATGGCCACTGGGGCAAAGGATCTATTGTCTGTTGCATTCTGGCGCGGGTCTGGAACAATTTCCAGAAATCTTCAGTGGGTTGTTCTTTTGCCAAAAGGTGGACCAATGTCCCTCTTGCAAGGACCAATGCGTCATGACAAGAAGCTGAGGATGTCATCTAGAGAGGTACCGGTAATGACGTCATTGAAGTACACCCAAAATAATAATGAGTGGATCTTGGGCTGCAGATGCGGACTTCCTCTTCGCCCACCGCCCACCACCTTCCCCCCCTCCCTCCTCCCTCCTCACTCCCCCTCCCCTTCCTACCCCCACCCCCACAGCCCTACTGTAAACATGTCACCTTAGCAGGGGTGTGAAATCTCCGATTTTTAGCGGATTTCCGCTTTTTTGATGAGCGTGTCAGAATTAAATTTCCGCTTTTTTGTTTTGTGCTCCATATTTTATTTTCCGTTTTTTGCCCTACCAAAAGGCCATATTTTACTGAGCATAAACAGCGCCCTCAATTGATTCATTAATTTCGTGAAGCAAACTTGTGCAAGTCTAGTCGCCAAGCAAGTCCCATGGCATACAGCGCTTGTGTATGTAGTGTATGCTAAAGGTGCAGTGGTGCTGTTGTGTGACTGCAGCGAGTGGCTAAACAGATTTGTACAGTAACTCTAATCCCTCAGCAAGCGCCATCTTTTCCTGCATTGCAAACCGGCAACGGCTGTGCGTGCATCGCGTGCGCTTGTTCTCCCAAACAATCGTGGACGTTTTAGGGAGGTCTAACAAAGAGAACAATATCGTCCGCGATTGGCAAGCGAACGTCTGCGATTGGCAAGCGAACGTCCGCAATTCGCTCCTGTACAAAAACAACAAGAGTAAGGAAAAATAGACTATGTCCAAACAAAAGAGGAACAAAGAGATGTCCGCGATTGTCAGTGAGTTCACACCTGCGTGCGTGGGTTGTGTGATGCTAGGGTACTATACACTGCGCTCGGTCCCCGCGTGCGATGTGGCAAGCTGCGGGCAACAAACCTATTTTACTGGCCGCTTTCGCTTGCCTGTCTTCAACGATCGATGTTTCCTAGATTCTTTTTAATATTATCCACACTTGTACAAGGTAAACATTTAAAAGAAAACTGGATCTTATTATTATTTATTATTATTATTTCTTTTTTGGTATTCATACCAAGGATTCCTCAATAGTGCTCATTGCACTGTCACTCGCAAGTGTGAGGAAACCCATTTAGAATTAGAATTAGAAATGGCCAGAGACACTGGGGAATCCCCTTGCTCTTCACGAAAGAATGCTCTGGGATCTTTAAAGTGCGTTACCATTACCTAACACACTGGACCAACGGCTTTACATCCCTTCCGAAGGATGGAGCAAGTGTGGTTGAGTGCCTTGCCCAAGGGCACAGGTACCGCAGCCGGATTCGAACCCCGCAACCCCAAGTTTTCACCTTGTGATAGTTAAAATGTTTTTTAACATTGCACAATGTTGATAAACGATCTCAAAAGTTGAAGCACTCGTAGTCTGTGACGCCACTCCCTGCCCCCTCCCCCAAGGAAGCCACACCCCCAAAGCCACGACCCTTCCGTTTTTTTTTTGTAATTCTTCGCTCACACCCCTGCCTTTAATAGTCAAAGAGAGACTTAACCTTGATCAAGTCGTTGGGCTTGTCTTCTAGACGGCCCACTGAAGATAAACTGAACAAAGCGCTTACAAGCTACGGAATCTGTTGCACGTATTGGCTCACATCGCGCCGCGCTACGACTATGCACACGTACATGTATCGGTATGGTCCTAAACCCAACACCTTGATGGTTCTGCATTCAGCCAGCGAAACTCATCACAGTAGTAGGGAAACCACCCCAGCGTGAGCTGGGATTTAATTGGTCGACGCACGATAGGTTATGTTTGATAAAACGCTATGATCTGCGATCCCCAGTTTGTTCATCCGAGGCAGTATTAAGAGCTCCCACAAATCATTCAGGAAAGCTGTCATATTACGACCGTTGTCCCCCAGAAGTGTAATCAAATACGTAAACAGACGAGCACAATAAATGCTACAAACCCGAGAATATTTGTTGTTTTCGTCCATCGATCATGTCACGGTTCTCGTAACATGAGGACGCCATCACATGCATAATGCATGCATCGCATCATTACGTGCTACTCATGAAGCTCTTGATTGGCTCAAGACAAATGTTAAATATTCATACCTTGCGGGTGCATATCCAAAGCCCGCCCATTTTCGACCAAAACTGGCCGAAAAAAATAAAGAAAAACATTGAACCTGGAAGTGCAGACTCGTCAAGGCTGTCTTTCGAGCTAGGCCAGGCCGTACACAGCTAGTATGAGTATGTACGCATCCAGTGTGTTGCCGTACGGGTTTATACTACGAAAGTCGTTATCTCACAGTGGCTCGTTTTGGTGCTGTGTGCAGTTTTCAGGTGCTAGACCCAATATTCTCCCATACAGCAAAAAACCTGGAGACGATCTTGGTCAAGGCTAAGAGAGACTTGACAAATTTGACTGGACAAATTGCAAGGTATTTCTTATTTAGGCTAACTAGTTTAAAAGGGCTACATTACTGACCTAACTAAAGAAAACATTTTTGAATGGTGACTTGATAAACTAATTCCCCCTCATTATGACCTTCAACTCAATCGGCCAACAAAATCTCTTGGAACATTACACCTAATTGGGCCGACACGAGCTGGAGAATAATTGGTCACATTCAGTCCTTACTTAAGTACTCATGTCAACAGAAGACTAGGTGCAGTGTGAGTCACGCTCGCCACCTGGTCATGTTGAGATAATGTCTTAGGTTTAGATCACCACTCGGATGAGCGTTCAAAAACTCATCCGAGATCTGGGACAAGGGAAGTGCGGAATTTAGATGGTGTAATGTTCTGGGCTTCTAACGTGTTAAAGGAGCATGTACAGGGGTCGATTTCACAAGGATTTGTGATGCATCGCAAGTATCCAGATTCATCCCAACTCGCCGGACCTGTTGCAAACTTACAAAGGGTTCAGCCAGTTGTAATGGGGTTGTCATATTTTTCTCATTACCATTGAAGAATCGCGCTCTCAATCCGTATATATTCAAGGATATCGTCCAAAAACCACCGGTGTTTTGTAAACTAATTTATTCGGTTCCATAAAGCAGTGCAGTAATTACAGCAACCTTTTTGCTTCCACATCCAAATTTCCTGTGTCATTCCCATGGATAGTATTTTAGGGAGGTATTTTATTTATTTAATTTTTTATTTATTTATTCACCACATCCAACAGCGGAAGGACCGCCAATTACAGGAATGGTATCAATTAAAATCCCTTCCGAAGGACGGAGCAAGTGTGATTAAGTGCCTTGCTCAAGAGCACAAGTGCCACAACCCGTCACGGCCCGGAATCGAACCCACATTCTAGTACTGGCACAGGAACTTGAGTTCGAGGCACTAGACTGCTCGGCCATAACACCCCACAATTTAAAATAATTGTTTGGTTAAAACGAAATCTATTTTTCTGAACATGCTCCTTTAACTGGCCCTTTTTCCTGATAAAAACAAATTTCAACAGGTCCGACAACTAGGGCGTCGATGGAGCGAGGCCTTGTAGGGGGTTAAGAAGCCTTTTCTCGGGGATCATCGAGAGGAAATGAGATAGTCAGGAAGAAGTTTCAATTGCTTATTCATGGCCGTTATCGTTTCTAATCACTGTCAAACGAGGGATCAAGGAGCGGATGACATCTTGTTCAGGCCCAGTAAACTTGCAAGACGACTCAGGCTGTTTGGTCGCAGTCACCACAGGCTTGAAGAGTCTCGCTTTCTGTTAGTTCTAGTTCTAGTTCAGTTAACAGTTTTAGAATTAATTCAGATTACACTTCTAGGAATTGCGATATGATTTTACATTTGATTCCTTTTTGAAACAAAAATAGGCACTAAAATGAAAATGTTGGTCAAAAATATTTTGGGGGGTGGTATATTAAAGCCTAGCGTACATCGACATTGCAACTGGAAGCAACTAGTGGCAACTGGTGTTTCCGGCAACTAGAAGCAACTCGCAGCAACTGATCAGTTGTTTAAAAAGGTTGATGTACGCGCACTTGCAACTACTGGCAACTGGAAAAATCGCAGTTGCCGCGAGTTGCTCATGTTCTACTTGCTGGCAACTAGTTGTACCCAGTTGCGGTCAGTTGTGTCAATGTACGCGTACTTGCAACTAGTTGCTGTCAGTTGCACGCGTGTATCTGATCACGTGCGCGCACATTGATAGCAACTGCAAGCAACAGTTGCTTCCATGTCAATGTACTCTAGGCTTTACCGAGTTGCGGTTAAGATGTGCGCGCTCTGGAAATGTAGACATGGCTGGATGTTCCCAGTTGCCGCTAGTTGCACAACTGATCAGTTGCTGTCGATGAGCGCGCTACGCACACATTGAGAGCAACTGATCAGTTGAGTTGCTTCCAGTTGCAATGTCTATGTACGCTAGGCTTTAGCGGCCATAGAGTAGGAAGAGGGAGGGGGGAGGGGGCGGGAGGGAGGGGGGAAGGGCGCGGAGGGGGGGTTCGAGGGCCACGTAGGACACTGAAAAATGTTATTTCATGGTACTGCCAGAAAAATATTGATAATTAGTATTTCTGAAGAGGGAGTCGTAAAAAAACTGTGGACGGCCCCTTAAATTTTTTTTAAACAGTACGTTCACGCGTCCAAGGGTTAAGGAAAGTATATTTGCAATGGAGGATTACCTGTTAGTGACCCCGCCCCAGGCACCATGCTTATTGGTCAGGATGTTAATGGTCTTCTGCAGGAGCTGATTGGCAAATATGTGATCCCGTCGTCGAGCCGCTGTGATCAGGTGGTCACACATCTTCTCCTCTTCTTTGCATTCCATACCGGACTGGGCACACAGAGACTGCAAAGAATATACAGGAAATGACAACAAAATGCATTACATGCATTAAAGCCGGGATGAAAGCTTGAAGCTATTTGGCGAGGAAGAAAGTTATTTTATAAAACTTATGTTACTTGATAAAGTTGCATTTTTCTTATCTTTATTGCTGGAAATTTGTACACAGGGTTTTTAGAAAGGCATGTTGTCGCACTATTTGTAACCCTTAGTTTTGGGGCCTAAATTATCTCTTCGGAACAACTGAAACTTATTTCTGTTATTTCGAGACAGACAAAGGTATTTTCTGAAAAATATGGTCTGTGTTGCTAAAATGCCCCTTTTAACGTGGAAATACTCACATGCATTTATATAAATTTGTTTTTTTAATAAAAAATATCATCTCGGGCGAAATCTTTGCATGACAGTTAGAACCACTTTAACCTTCCATTTGAGTAAGGTTTTTTTTGTCAAATTTTGGAAAATTATCAAGGCTTTAACTATCGTCACTTTAAAGTACTCATAAAGAGTCCAATTTAAAGACAGCTTTAAGGCGAATTAAGACCATTATACTTTTGTTCTAAAATTCCATCCAACAAATGTATGACGATTTTCACACTTGTTTAAGGTCACTTTGGCTGCGTTCGGGCGTGTAATCGTGTTAACACGAGTACGACACTCGGGTCAGAGAGAGTATGCTGTCACTACTCCCCGACAAATGGGGAGTGTGTTCTTACTCCTGACGAGTGTCATGTGATTTGTACGATGATGGCGGAATATGGGTGGGATTTTTGGTGAATTTGCTCAACGTGTCAACTGGATAGCTGAAACAACAACCCACTAAGGTTTGTTTTAGACGGCATCAAAGGTTCTCACGACTTACTGTCTGTATTTTCTTTAGTTTCTTGTGAGCAGTGAAACAGCATTTTTTGTGCAGTCATGGCAAGAGACGGTAATCTTGACTGATGGCCATTCGCGCATGCGGACTGCCGACTTGCGTTCGCGTAATGTGACTCGAGTGCAATGCGCACGCATTACTCCCGAGTAACGAGAACTGCACGCCCGAACGCAGCCTAGCAGCTCCAGAGATTGTTCGTGAATGTTTTATGGATTTTGTGGATTTTCTTGCAACTTGAAATACCATGTGACCCAATTCTGTAATCTGGTTGGTTTAGAGCTCAAACATTGTCCAACATGTTCAAATGCCAATTTACACGATAGAACATTTTCTCCTGAACACCGTCATACAAATGATGGATGAAGTTCTTGAACAAAAGTATGATCACATAAATGCAATCATGTTTTGGTTATCCGCAATGTCCCTTTCCAACACCAAAGTTTTTTTTCCAAGTTTGTTTTGGCATCCTACCTCAAACTCTGAATGTTTCTGCACGTCTTCGGCCCGATGTCGGCTCAGTATAAACTCTGCCTCATTAGCAACCCTCAATAGATGGTCTCGCGTAGCGTGGGAGTAAATCCTGCCTTCGTTGACTAGCTCAATGAATGCCAGACCAGCGTGTTTCTGGATAGAGTTCTGCCATTCCTGGGAGCATAGCATCATGACGAGCTCGATCACAGAGTTGGAGGATTTCATGCTTACCAGACCTGACAAATCAATAATAATCGTAGTAAGATCGGATTCTTGTATAGAGCAAATGTCTACCCTGCAGGGCACTGTTGCCATTATTATTGCTGCCATCAGGAAATCAGCAGAACCATTTTACTTCACAGGGATGCCAGTGGCCCTCACCTTCAGGGCCGGGAAAAAAAATCTACGGCCACTATCATAACTGCATGTATATGTGCACATGGACTCGCCAGCACAGTATACTGTACTGTTGACAGTACGTACATGTATGTGATCCAACCACTGCTGTATGGATACAGCGCCCTCTATGTACTTCTGATCCATAGTCTGGTTTCGCGGTACTTTAGCCGAGAATGATTACGGCCGGGATACAGACATACTGCATGTGTGCAAATCATTGGGAAAACGTGCTACGTGTGTGTATGTACATACATGTACATAGGCTGTACATACATGACTTACATGTACGTGGCATATCCAGACATCGTTGATCAGTAAGTGAGACAATTTTCCACATTTTTGTTTTTAACTTGAAGAGTTGCAAATACATTCTCCTTATATTTCCAGCCGTTTACTTTGCCGGATTTATTTCCAAAAAAAGGAAAAAGCCGGAAGACTGGCATCCCTATACTTCAACTGGCCAGGTAATCCCCATACTCTTCTGTGATATTTTTAGTGCATTATGCAACACACTGGACGAACAGCTTTACATCTCTTTTGAAGGACGGAGCAATTGTGGTTAAGTGCCTTGCTCAAGGGCACAGGTACCACCGCCAGGTGTCGAACCCGCAACCCCAAGTTTTCACCTGAATAATGCAAGTCAATGACGCAAACCACTCGGCCATGGTACCCCAAAAGCTCATTGAGTGGATTCTACAATTGCTGAAGGTCCCACCAAAACTCACACTCCACATACATCGTACAAGATTTTTCTTGAATATTATTAAACTATGATACCTCAACATGTCTGTTTGCAAATTATATTAAATATTCTACACCGTTTCGAAATTGTACAGGAATTTCTTTTGAAAAATTGAAAACCTGGAAAAGCCATTTTTTACAAATTCCGATCACTAATGTTATCTAAAAACTTACCTTCAAAAAGCAGTTCTTGGTTGTAGCTTCCAAGTAGAGTCTTGTACAGAAATGGCAAAGATCGTTAACTATCATATCAATTCTACAAACTTTTTAATAGCCAATGATTAAAAATTGACAAAAACTCACCTTCAATAAGCAGTTCCTGTCCGTGACTTCCAAGTAAAGTCTTAGACAGAAACGGAGCAAAATCAATGAAGATCTCTCGGAGCAGCGGAGCAGCAGTCTCCAGAGCTTTGGTCA
Organism: Henricia sp. BOLD:AAB3569; assembly: GCA_037783545.1. Lineage (NCBI taxonomy): Eukaryota > Metazoa > Echinodermata > Asteroidea > Spinulosida > Echinasteridae > Henricia > Henricia sp. BOLD:AAB3569. Next base: position 725,181 of record JBBELK010000397.1, read on the forward strand.
ATCTCTCCTCAACGGTCCCTTCCCCTAAGTAGCAATCGCTGAAGGAGTTGACGTTCTGAACGCCCATGCTCTCCAGGTCGAGGTTCTTGGGCCGATTAGCGATGGTTGATGCGTTCCCTGGATCGCTGGTGGGGATGCCTGGGTTGTCCATGGCGAAGGGTACGGTTGCGTAGGGTTGCTCGTCGTTTGGGCTTTCTCGCACCCCATTTTGTTGGGTGGTGTCTTGGGATTCCTCTGCTGTAGAGGCTGTCCATGGCCAGGTCTGGATGGGTCTTTTTTCTGTTCAAGAATACAATTTTGCTTTTACAGTCAACATGCTATTACTGAGCTTGTGCAAATCACCGCACACGTGTGCAGACCGCCATTTTGGGAGTAAAAATTAAGGCATCTTATTGGTATTTTTCTGTGGATCTGCATTTGAAAAGGTGCAACACACGGTTAATGCATTGTGACGTAGTTTGATTTGACTCCCAAAACAACACAGAAAACGCACATGTGTGGTGATCCGCACAAGCTCAATAGCCACTTTTATAAAGTTTCCACTTACATTAAGTGGTCATATCTATTTAGTCCCAAGTCAGTTTACACACAATCATATGGAGGTACATGTAGCACCTTGGTTTTGTGGCTCCTGTCTAATCTGGCCACACACAGTACATGTAAATTGCCTCAATGAACGAAGATACTGTCAGAAATTCTAAGAAAGTTATTAAAAGATTGGACAAATTTCATCTTTTTAATGGTGGACACTTTGATGTAATTTATTTTTAGCTATTTGTCAAGTATAAACATGTACTGTAGTATGTTTTAGAATGTTCGCATATCTGTACGTATGTGCTCGTCACCTGGCCACCTGTTTGTTCTGGCTAGTTGGTGTCTTAAGTGGCCACTACTGTATCTACACTATAAACCGCACTATTAGTACATACCACACATTATCTATCCTGCTGGATACTTATGGTGTTTTACAAAATGAGGTTACAAATGAGGCTTCCAGCAATATAGCATTATGATTTTGTACACTGGAGCCCCCTTTCACAGAAGTTATTCTACTCGATTTTAACCCTGTTAAACCCTAGCATATTTCACAAAGAAACTTACCAACTTTCTCCGAGGCAGTAATTATTGACGATATCGAGGCAGTATTCAGCGGTCCACTAGCATCCCCATTATCATCAGGACTAGACTGTGCTGATCCACCAGACGCAGCAGTGCCGTTAGCTACAGCTCTCCCATTAGGCTGAGCGGATCTCTGGGTCGTTGACGCATCACCATCCTTCCCCTGGCCTTCGGGGGATTCACGGCCCCCGGCGTGGACGTTGGTCTCCTCATCGGTGTCTTGGGATGTTTCTTTAGATGGTAGCTCTTCTTGCTCAATTGCTCTCTTGTCTTCTGAAAATGGAAGATAGTGACGACGGAGTGATGCTAAAGCAATTGTGGCAGCAGATTCAGATCGACAAGAGTCACATGATCCAAAAGTTTGGAAATGCCCACCAAGGAAACCCAGCAATTTTGTGCAGTTTAATCATAATAAACCAATCTATTAAAGCAAAAAAATGTATTTGAACAGAGTTTAGCATGGGAGCTTGAATAGACCAGTTGCGTGATAGATTTGCATAAGTCCTGGAGTCACGCCTTATATTTACATAAATGCTAGAGTCCCGCCTTCGCACTATATGACGCTTGCGTACGAGTGACTCAAGCACCATACTATATCTGGCAAATCGGCTCCGTTTCCAGGGGGTGCACGCTGGCACATGGTAACCGTGTGGTACCTAGAATACCTCGCACATTACTCTATGTATTTGAACATGTTGATAAGAAACTTCAAACCAGTCACATAACCCAAAATCGTTTCTCTACTTTCTTGAATGTATCATTGCAGTTTGGAAACGTTCCAGCTTTCAAAGTTGACATCGATTTCAAGTAAAAAAAACATGTTCAATTTCGTTAATTTGACAAAAAATTCATGATGACTACATGTTTCAACATGTTCATTTCAACATGTAATTTCGGATGGTCCAGCTTAAAAATGCATAGAGTAATGTGCGAGGTATTCCAGGTACCGCACATACTGTCACGCCGGTTACTATAGTCCAGCTTGCACCCCCTGGAAACAGCCCGATTTGCCAGGTAGTCTGGTGCTTGACTCACTCACATGCAAGCACCATAGCATGAAGGCGGGAGTCTAGGATTTATGCAAATCTATCACGCAACTGGTCTATTTGGTGCACTAGACTACTAGGCCATAACACCCATCTTTAAGGGCACGCTTGCATGTGTGCTATGGTTGTTCACCAATACAGATAACTTGTTACAGATATAGAACAATATTTCACGCAATCTGACATTTTTGTACGACCTACGTACCAAGCTTCACGTCATCAAGCTTCACGTCACCAATCTTGTCCTCCCCGCTCTCCTTCTCCGCCAAATCTTTTTCCGCCGGTGATTCCTTAGAATCGTTTCCCGAATCCTCTACCGTCTCCGTTTCTATAATCCTCTTCTCTTTCTCCGTGTCCCCTTCATCTTGCTCTTGACCCTCGATGACCCGATTATCGACATCCGAGGGCTCGTCTTTGGGGGTTGGTTTTTCGTCTTCGTTCTGAGTGTCTTCTATTTTTTCTTGGACCGTGTCATTATCCCGTTGTGGTGGAGTGCTTGGTTTTATGACTGCTGGTGTCGGTTTTGTGTCAGTTGACGGCACTTCGATCTTTTCAGTAACATCTGTATTTTGCCAAACAAATTATATCAAGACATGATTATTCCTTTAGCCGACGTATTTTTGTTCAATGCAAAGAGTTATAAACTCCTCAAAAAAAGTTCGGAGAGTCAAGTTTGACTGACGATTTCTCTCGTTACTAAATCATTTTCCTTGAATTTGGTATCATTGGAAAGCCCTGTTATTCCTCTTTACAGTGATGTGTCATTTGTTATGATTAATCAATTGGGGGATGTGCAGTATAGCGGAATACAAAAATTATTTTGCAACAAGAGAGAAATCATCAGTCAAACTTGACTTTCCGAACTTTTTTTGAGGTGTTTAGTACAAATTTGTCCGATTGACAGTTAAAGGGTTAAGAATAATGTTTTTAAATTTTTGTTTCAAAAAAGCCAAGGTGTCGATTTCACAAAGACATGAGACGCGTCGAAAGTACCCAATTCCATCGCAACTCACCGGAACCGTGGCAAACTTACAAAGAGTTCACGAGTTGGGATGGATGTGGGTACTTGCGACGCGACCACAGATTTTGCAAAAGCCTCCTTGGAGATTGTTCTGATCTCCCAACTCCTAAGCACATCCAAGAATTCTAAAAAATCCTCCAGATTGTGAAATAAAAATATGAGAGATATGCTTAGATGCGACAGGAGATTGTCCTGTCTTCTGCAAAGTCAAAGTTCAATGTAAATTTGTAATGCTGGCATTACTAATTGTGACCCATTCTGGTAAAATTAGTTGGATTTGTGGAGTTTAATCCGAGTTTTTGAAATGACTGATCCAAAATGATTAAAATACAAAAACATAATGAAATATTTCGGGCGTTACCCAAAAAATCAAGGCCATACCCGGGTCCTGACCAAAATTTCCATTATATTTTTGCACTTTAATGGCCCAGATCCACTGAGACAAACTTGGTACAGACTGTGCAATATTTGACTCATTTCACCAGAAAGAATCACTGTTTTTTTGTTTTTTGGGTAATTCCCCAAATTAGGGGTCCAAAATTGTTGGTGTCCCAGTTATGTACGACACTCTTCAAAAATCACCACTCGTGATCACAAATTCTCAGTAATGGACCGTGGCCTGTGATTATAGGGGGCAGCATAATTTTATTGAATATTTTGTTCTCTGATTCCTGAAAAATATTCAAAACAAAAGACCATAAAGGCTTATAATCTGTTCCATGGTATTGAATAGGAGTTTGGTGTCCCGGGTTACCTACGCCAATGAAAATTGGCTGTAGAATGAGTTTGCATTAACCTTGGTGCCACATCTACACACAAACATTAAATTTAAGTGGCATTTGTTGAAATAGAAAAAATTATTTTTTACTGGGATACCGTTTTCAATCGCTAAAAACACTTGGAAATCTTAAAAAGCATGTCACACTTTTGGACCCCTAATTTTGGGAATTACCTATTTAGAGATACATTGTAACATGACAATTTACCATTTTCAGACACGGTCTTGTCTTCTACAGTCTTAGAATGAGTCCCCTCTTCTGAATTCTTCGTATCTTTTTCCTTCTCGACCTTGGCCACCGGTGGAGCAACCTTAGCCTCCGTCTTCTCTTCCCTGCCTGAAGATGCGGTTTTCCTCCCAAGACGCGTCAGAACCGTCTGGGTTCCTCTGTTCTCAGACGGCGCCTCCGAGGCGAGGGAGTGACTGCTCGAAGCGTGACTTGGCTGCTGGCGGAGGGAATTCTGCCGGGAGCGTGTCGAGGCGGATGAGGGGGTGGAGGTGCCACCCACTTCATTATCGAGGATGTCGCGGTAACGAGCCACCATCAGGACTGAGATGAAATAGACGATGGCTAGGGCCAGGAACTGGGCTTGTTTGCTCTCCTCCTAGTCACACGGAAAAAAGAAAAAAAAACATTTACAGAAATCAGCGTTCAGCTATCACGACTACAATCATGTTCAAATAGCTCCAGACTTGCTCTTTGTTCCCCTAATTGGCCTTCCACCCATCTTTAAGAAGTGTGTAGAAGGAACAATATAACAAGAAATATATAACCTTCTGAATGCAAGTATCCACCAACACACACAGCTGCCTGTCTTATTTTTGTGCGCTCCGGTTTTTAACTTTTTAACCCATCCTCATTGTGGTTGGTTTTACCGATTTTTATATTTTTATGCAACTAGTGTGTTTTGTGTGTACTTTGTGATATCTTGGTTCAAGTTTTGATAAAGCTGTGTTTCCAGAATGGTGTGATTTGTGACTTGAAGTTCTCGGACTGTTACCTGCTGTTACTGTGATAGTTTAACATGGCTACTGTAAATCGGCATGCATCGTATCACAAAAACTCGTATACTAGTACAAGTGCTATTCTTGTTTGCATGCTAGCAGCATGTCGTGAGTATGAGAACCTCTGTTTCGGAATGTGAGAATCGACAATGTTTGGCAGTGTTTACCGGTGCCCTGGAGTTCAACAACACGAAGACTAGTCTAGCTGCTTGTTCAACTCAAATCATGCCTTTTAAGCTCTGCACAACAAGTGTTTCTTTTCATCTAAAATGCCCTGCGCGAAATGGACAAAACATGGTCAGACTAGTCTGCACATTCCTGGACATGATCCGCCTACAGATAATACTGTTTACATGGATATTCTGAAGAACCCTGGTCCATCTTGCTTCGACTTTGACGAGTGTACGTTTTGATATAAGACCACATTGGATAAAGGTTATCGAACCCAATGGATTTAGGATCACGTCATAAGTACACATGTCAGGAATTAATTGTATCTCCGTGGAGTCAATTGCACTGTATCCAAGTCGACCTTTGGAATTGCCAGATCGTTAGAAATTCTAAAGCGAAGACGAGGGAGGAGAGGTGGCAGAAACAGTATACGATCCAATCCAAGTTCTCATTTCAACAAGAACCTATCTGGATGGTCCTGCCTAAGCTATCCATGGTGTCCCGTCACTATGAGTCTCAAGGATCATTGCCAGCTGTTGTTTTGCGTACATTGTTTACGACAAATGTCCAGTCATTGGTGACTAAATTCGATGATGCAGTGATTATTTTTAATCAACATAATCTTAACCATAAAGCTAATGCCACCCTCACCCTAACCCTATTTTTCAAGCTTGGACAACCTGACTGTGGACGTGTGCCAGTCCACACTACGTCACCTCCTCCTGCAATCTGTGGACATCCTTTGTTCGCCAGTTCACAGTAGGCATGTAATGTACGTACATATAAACAGACAAATAGCTCAGTAGATGGACCAACACACTCACCACATCCCTGTAGACCACAGCCCTCAAGCGATGTACATCCATGTCTTGTAAAAGCCGGCCAAGGTCCTTGATTGGTGATGTCGGACCCGCCAGATTCTCAACGATGTTCTGAAAATGGCAAGGGGAAAACATTTTTTGTTTTATAAGCAAGTGACCCTTAAAAGACCGGTAAGTCAAGCGCATAGAAACCAACTTTACATCTAAAAACTAGACATAGAATCTATTAAGAGTGACAATTAGTTTTTGTGGAGTCACAGTTCGTCTCATCTTCCAATAAAACGGTAAAAACCACAACCATCGTTGGTCAAAATGTACGCTACGATGACCCATTGCCTCATCGTAGCTTACGGTGCGTTGCCATGGCAGATACGCATCGTTACACTCATCGCAAGTTTCTTGAAATCGTTCTTAGGATGCATCACAGGTTACAGAGTGGTAACCCATCGCATCTCGAGTTACGAAGGATCGTAAACGTTAGTGAAATCGACCCCAGGATGTAGAAGTGTTCAAACTATGAAAATATTAATTCATACGTTACTGCTAATATAACAGTGTGGATATTGGACACCTCTTTTTAAGAATTTGCACAATTTTCAGGTCTTAGAAAGGTCTTAGCTATACACCACTGATTCTGACTATTTGGCATAGAACTTGACCTTGGTGCACTAGCTCAATAGAACACCCCACGTTATTCACCAATACTGTTACTACCAACTAATTTGTAAGGCTTAGAAAAAAAAAGAAGATATTTTAAAAATGGATTAGTTTGAATACGGTGAGCTATGATGGTTAGTAAGCTCCGTCGATATCAGCATTTTACTGATATTGATACATCGTCATCTAAATATCGAATAAAACCGATTTTTTTCAACGTACATTTCGACGGCCATAGAAACTTGAAGGCGCTGGCTGAAGCCGAGCGCCTCCTCTGCAGGGCAAGCACAATTGCTAATGCTGCCGATGTTTTCAAATGTCCACATGTATCCGTCTTATAATGGACATCCTAGGGCCACTTTTGCTGTGACTCTTAATTTTGTCGACCGCTGTCCTCGTTCCGAAACATGTACATCAAACGCACCTGGCGCATCGCGAGGGCCTCGGCACCGCATACGGCGAACAGTGAGGCGAGCACATACTCCCTCTGAAATGTATTGTTATAATGTATTTCCTGGGGGAGGAAAGTGGAGTTAACATGTGCCCGCACTATTTGTGGTACCAGCTGTGTCATGTGTACGAAAGGTTCACGCATACACGTACAGTAAGGTAAAGGGGGGGTGATGGTGCTTACCCATTCAGTGACACGGCCGTTCCGGTTGACTTGTTTTGATTGTTTGAAATAAAATATATTATTTTATTCCAAAGTTTATTTGTATCCAATTTGTACCGTTTTTGCTGCAGGTTTATTGTACATTGGTGGTGTGGGAGAGTTTCCCCGGTTTTTGCTTGTGCGAGTAAAAGAACGTTTTTCAGTTCCTTTAGGTTTAGCAAGAGCTAGCTTTCTGGGCTTCCGTCTGCCCTTCATCAGTTGCGGGTGGATTCAAAATGAATCGGATTATCTCGCATTTGGGTAAATCTTGAGAGCGATAGATCCAGCTTTTTTGTTTAGTTAGAGCAGGATTGTTTAGTGTTCAGTGACTGCTCTTTTTATAGTTCTGGTTTGTTACTGGTATTGTTTGGGTATTTAGGCAAAACGAACCACGTGTTGCAACCGGCTGAAATAGCAACTAACAAGATGCGCAAAAATATGTGAATGTCTAGTGTGTGCGCAGGCATGGTCAATAGACTGGTATAGGGTTTAGGGCTATGCAGTATGGTGTGTTTTGGATGAACAGCGTTGGCACGTTTCAACTTTCTTATTATTACAAAAATAGGAACGGTAATCAGTCTCGCTTTTTGTCAATCGAGAACGAACATGATGAACGACATCGCGCGCTAACGTTAGTGCTTCATTTTGTCACATGTCTGACTGTCCTTGCATGCCCGATCGTAAATTTTGCGAAAGATAAAGCACGTTGATTAATGCCTTGCGTTTGTGACTTACAGATTGTTTTTCTCCCGATAATTTATTTCAACATCAGAAAGGTACGATATTTCGATATGATTAAAAAAGTGATATCGCTGATATAGATATTCAATTTTAATCGATATATCGAATAATATCGAAATATCGACGCCGAAGGTTAATAAATAAATCAGCAATGTGCATTAGAATACCAGGGATGCCAGTGGCTCATAGTCTTACCTTCAGGGCCGGGAAAAAAAAATCCACTATCATAATTGCATGTATGTGTGCACATGGACTCGCCAGCACAGTACACTGTACAGTTTGTACATTGACAGTATGAGTGCAATGCAATGGATATGTCAGTATGTATGTGATCTAACCACTGCTGTATGGATACAGCGCCCTCTATGTACTTTAGCCGTGAATGATTATGGCCGGGATACAGACATACTGCATGTGTGCAAATCATTGGGAAAACGTGCTACGTGCGTACATGACATATATGGCATATCCGGACATCGTTGATCTGTAAGTGAGACAATTTTCCACGTTTTTTTGGACTTGAAGAGTTGACAATATATTCTCCTTATATTTCCGGCCTGGAAAAAGGCTTTGCCGGATTTCTTTTTCCAAAATAAGGAAAAGCCGGAATTCCAGATATAGCCGGAATACTAATCAATGTGGCTTTCAAAAATATTGTGAGTGCAATGTGGGAAACTAAAAAAACCGCCTGATTTAGTTTTTAAAAAAATATATTTGCATTAAAATAAAAGATATTTTGCCAATATATTGCCATAGTGCCAATTTTGTTTCGTAACTTTCAACAGTGAATTTCTGAAGGTGCATTTGTTTAGCTTGACCAAATCTTTGGGTGTTACCCTTTTAGGGACAATTTCTAAAACAACCTGTGTGTAACCATGGTGACGTAAGCGTTTGTTACACTGAACTGACTTCAGCAAAAAACGTACCACCGACAAACCAATATTTCAATAAATTTTTACTATCCACACACAACCTAGAAATGTTGTTAGTTCTCTTCCCACATTGGTGCCATAAATTAGCACTAAAACTACATGTGAAATTTATGTTCCACCATGTTTTAAGCACAACTTCACAACCCTTTTGACTGAATTAGGAGTATCATATAGGCGAACGGATTGATGCATTAAACTCAAGAGCGTGTCTAATTCCACGGTCGTGGGTTCGATCCCCGGCAGCGACCATGGTGCGTGTGCCTTTTGGCAAGGCACTTTGTCATAAGTTGCCTCTCCCCACCCAGGAGTAAATGGGTACCTGCAAGGGTTACAGCCCTTGAGTGCTTGTGTCAGGCTGCCAGGGCTGCATACTCTCCAGGGAGTTGTGCCCAATGACCAGGGTAATGATATTGTAAAGCGCCATGAGTATCCCGCAGGATAGATATGTGCGCTATATAAGATGTCACCATTATCATTATTATTATAAACGATTGTGATATGCTTGCATGACAGGAATTCAAAACTGAAGAACGAGGTATGTTGTCAAATTACAAGCCTTCATCAGATGTGGCTCTGACTACACCAGGGCTGCGTTCCACATACGCGAACGTTTGCAAACGTTGGCCAACAATTTCGAGTGGAATGAATTGTACGCGCACCACCAACGTTCGCCAACGTTGGCAAGTCATTTCAAAAAGGCGTGAGCAACATGAAAGATGACAGCCGATGGTTTGCAGTTTTGAAAATAACAAATAAATTGCACCTGTCGTAGTTTTTTCCCCTTATCGCTGGCGATATAGCAACGTGTCAAATTTGGTAAGCAGCAGAGAGCCACATTACAACGTCGGTACGACTGCTGTGACTGTGGGCGCCGCCATCTTGACAATGTATTTTGGCAAACAATCCATTCCACATTGAGCAAACGTTGGTGCCAACGTTAACAAACGCAGCCCAGTACTTAAGTAATTTGACAATGTACCCCCTTTCTTCAGTTTGAATTACATGTAAAATACTCTTGCGAATTAGTGACCGCAACCAAAGCAAATGGATATAATCCATTATTCTGAGATGTAAGCATTACAGTCTAAAAGTAATTCCATTTGTGTAGTTGGATTCTTCTGAAAAACATAAGACAATATGCAGTATATTAAACTGGATATTTCCCAAATATATAACTCTGTCTTGAAGAAATGACACTGAAGAACCAATGCTTAGTTCCGAGATTGCCCTTGGATATTGTTGCTACATGTATGCCTCACATGCTATCCTCAAAATGTCCACACACACTGCACAAACCAATGGAACTTACAACGGAAAGCACATATTCATTGGAGAAAACTCAAAGGTATTCATGTTTCAGGGTCGACAGTTACCGTAGCACGCACTTAGTAAAAGGCCAGTGATACAGAGATGTCATATATTCATAAACATTCGCTTTCTTACCTTTGAACAGCGAATCGCCCGGCCTTGAAACCAAAAATTCACCCGGAACGCCGCATACAATGTATGGGCAGAAAATCGCGTGATGTTGGTTTGTGAGGCAATGCACTTTGACCTATGTGGGCGCTGTCCGATAGCTCTGTTGTGATTGGTCGGCGGGTTCGGTTGATAGACAGGTCGGAACTATGCATTGCAATTCAGCTTAAACTTTGGGCATTTGTGGGAAAATTGTGTCATCCAGACTCTCCATCTTAGACAATTTTGTTTAGTTGAAATTAGAACTGAAATACAAAATGCTTTTAATCACAAACAATACTTTAGGTATCAATATCAGTTCATGAATTGATTGAACAAGATCTGACACAGACAACTTTCAGTTAAAAATGAAAGGGTTTGAAATCACTTTTCTGGAAAATTATCTAAAATATAAAACAAATTCAAAATACATCAATAAGCTTCTTATAAAGCAAGTTAGTGGCACCTTAGCCATTTCAACAACTAGTGCATTGTAAGTAACATGAAAACAAAGCAAATGATGGTGGTAAGTATGCAAATGACATGATGAATATGCATATGATTATGAACAACAAAAGCAGGAGTACTGATGCAGAAAGCCAATTAAATGTTAGTGATGCTTCCAGCATGTTGGTGCAAAAACGAATATATTAATAATTTATGAATAATGCATATGAATAATGCATATTAATGATGCATAAATATAAATGTTTGCATATTAATGAATGGATACAAATTCACCCGCACAAGCTAACAGAAAACTAAAATTGGAGAGCTGTGGAAATTGTACCTTAAGCACTGATGGTAACTTTCCCTGCAACTAAAATAGGGAAAATGGGGAGGGAAATAGTAAATGCAAAACGAGCAGGAAAAAAGAGGGAAACATGCACTGTGGAATTTTTTTAAAAATGGGGGAGGGGTAACAAATGCATTCCGGTTTATAGACCAATAGGGAATATAGATGGGTCTTTCCACAGTAAAGGGGGCATTTTAGCAACACAGACCATATTTTCGAGGAAATACCTTTGTCTGGTCTCAAAATAAAAGAAGAGAAAACTTACATGTAGGCCCAAAAAGGGTTACAAATAGTGTGACAACATGCCTTTCTAATTACTGTGTACAAATTTCCAATATACGCTCGTAACCGGGACGGACACTTGTGTTACATTTTAGGCCATCCCTGTTAAGAGCATTGGAAATTTGTACACAGGGTTTTTAGAAAGGCATATTGTCACACTATTTGTAACTCTTGCTGGGCTTAAGTTATCTCTTCAGAACAATTAAAACTTATTTCTTTTATTTTGAGACCAGACAAAGGTATTTTCTGTAAAATGTGGTCTGTGTTGCCAAAATGCCCCCTTTACCGTGGAAAGACTCAGATAAAGTCTATAAACAGATAGGGAATATAAGGAATTTCTATGGACCAATAAGGACATGCTTTCATGATTGACCTTTGACACTATTATTCTCAAAATTTGCAAGACCTTTTCTTGTTTTTTTTCATAATGAAATAGGCAAGTTGATATGTATGGTATCTGATTTCGCAATGAACATGATTCTATGATAAATATACAATAGTCTTTACAGCGCCTGACTTTTACAAATAAGTTTTCAAATTTTTAAAAATGACTCGTACAGAGCCAGTCTAGGATTCTTACATACATGTGTATTTATATTTCAAAAGGTCAATATGTTCATAACTGATATAAAAAATTAAAAAAACCAAAAACTTCTTATAATATGTATGTAGATAGTGTGAAAAAACAACAACAATAAAACGGTGTTGTAATGAGTTGCTACAAGACTTGAGTCACAGCTTTTGGACCCTTTTCCCAATTACAAACTGCTTAACCCGGAGATTTGCTGCCCCGGGTTAGGCTTTTCTTACCCCGGGGTTCGTCAACCCCGAGTTATGTTCCCATTGCGAGCTTGCCCCGGGAATAGCGCAGTGCAGTTTCCCACTAGACGGGGCATACATGTAGTCTCAAAATAGGGATTGGAGGAACAGAAATCTGCAAACATTTTATTCCGATTTTCGAGCAGTCCCATCGAGTTGTTACCATGCCTAGATGCGGAGCTTTATTTCTTCTTCTTTCCACACCTTTGTTCTCTTCTTTTCGTTATGAATTGAGATACACGGTGCTTGAGAAGCCATGCCTTAATTTGGAGAGCAAAAATGTGCACGTACGTATGTATATGATGTGTGTTAGCACAGCGCGCGCGAACCCCGAGATTGCTTGTGGAACACTTAAAGGCACAGGCTCGTCAGCATTGCGCGCCACCAAATTCGTGCCACAAAATATGCAGCTCAATAGCAAAGGCATGGAGCTGCATATTTCGTGGCACGAATTTGGCGCGCGCGCAATGCTGACGAGCCTATGCCTCTAACCCCTGGGTTTGGCCATTAACCCCGAGATTGCCATCCCTAACCCTGGTCGCTGGCAGGTAACAGCTGTTACCACGGGGTAACAGCCAAATTTTTTGTCTTAACCCGGGTCAGAAAAAGAGTAGTGGGAACGTTCGCGCTGCCCCGGGGTATCTCAAGGTTAAGGATTGCCATTACCCCCGAGTTAACCCGAAGAGTTTGTAGTGGGAAAGGGGTATAAAGCTTCCAAATTTTTAAAATGCCAAAATAGATTGAGTTGACTCGAGAAAACAACTCCTTACAACTTTGGAATAAAGTATGCATAAATATACCACATTACACATATTTAAAATACTATATAATTACTGCAGTGCATTATAATATGCAAAAAGCTTTGCCGTGCTGTACAATACACAAAGCTGATTATAATACTCTATCAATTCTGCACACACTGTCTATACTGATCGCTTCCAAGTTCCAACCCTGTTTTAAGTTGTGGATTTCTCAGTCAGTGTACAACTATTGTACACAAATTACATTATTACTCCTGTCACAGACCGCACAAGCTATGCAAAACAAAGCACCAACTCTACAGCTCGCTACCCACACAATAGCACCGACAGGTTTGTAATGACTCGGACTCGAGACTCGGGACTTGAGTCGACTCAAGTCTCGATTTTCACTGACTTGACTTGACTTGAGACTCGAGCCTCAAATGACTTGACTTGAGACTCGAGCCTCAAATGACTTGACTTGAGACTCGAGCCTCAAATGACTTGACTTGAGACTCGAGCCTCAAATGACTTGACTTGAGACTCGAGCCTCAAATGACTTGACTTGAGACTCGAACCTCAAATGACTCGACTTGAGACTCGAACCTCAAATGACTCGACTCAAGTCTGCCAAAAATTTCACTTTTTTCATTTTGAGGACCAAATTGTAATTCAACACTACAGATACACTAAGCTTTGTTTTAACATACTGTAGATCATTCTTAGCCAGAACAACACAAATACCCAACATGAATGCAAGTTTCAGCGTTTAGACACATTTTGAAATTAGCTTGAACAAATTTACTGTCGTCTCTACTTGATTTGAAACGACTTGACCAACATAACCGACTTGACTTGACTTTGGACTTGAAGGCCATTTGACTTGACTCTCGAAGGCAGTTTGACTTGACTTGACTTGGGATTCGAAGGCGACTTGACTTGACTTAGTTCTCAAAGGTAGTTTGACTTGACTTGACTTGGGACTCGAGCAGAGGGAGACTCGTTACAACTTTCAACACTGAATAGAGTCATTTTTGGCAAATTTTGAAACAAAAACAAGCATTTTTCTTATCCCCCTTTCCTCGCGACCCTTCATCCTTTCCAGGGGTGAAAACACCCAAATTTGTCAAATTTCTGTTCCAAATTTCACCCACGACATTCATAGTAAATAAACAAGCAGCCTAAAATTGTTTGTATCGCGTATATCGTGTTGCCTCTGAAAACTGAAACGACACGGTTTTACTCACACAAAAATCCTCGCGATGTTTATGTTGCCATTTTTGATCTAGCGCTGAACAATCTCTCAAGAAGGATTCCACAGATCTCGATCAGGATTTGCACGAAGTGAACGAGTTCACCTTGGATCTGCGCAGATCTGAATCTGGATCTTCGAAAATCTGAATCTGGATCCGTCCGAAACAAACACGCCCTTGGTGATCTAAACGCATTTCTACGTGGGCATGGTCTATTTCATGGAGCTGTTTAGCATACTATTGTCCTTTCAATTTACAGCCCTCTTCTACTCTACATAAGACTACCACCACTTCAACGCTTTATTTTATTTTCATTCAAACAACACATTGCAATTGAAAGTCAAACACTGTGAATGTGAATGAATATTTTAAAAAATTGAATTTCCTTATTCTAACCAATTGGAAGTTCCAACCAAAGTGCGAAAGCTTTTCACATCATGTGGAAATCAAAATACCCAAGTTGTGAAAATGGGGTTTCAGAAAATAGGAAAAATGTTTCCAACAGGTGAGAATAGTTTTTACACATGTTACGCACAACGCAAAATGTTTCACAATTTATAAAAGGAAAACAATTCTCATGAAAAGGGAAAGGCGTGAAATATTTCAATTGCAATGAACTGTACATTATTTCACTCTCGCAGTCCTGAAATTGTGTGCGGCAGCCACAAAAAAGGTGCAGTAATTAAACGGAATGCATGGGGAGCTTAATAACTGAACACTAACACACTTGGCACAAAACATAGTAAAAAGGCCAGTAAATTACCGTAACATTAATATTATTTTCTTTTTCCAAAATTGTTGCTCTCTGTATGAGTGACCTTAATAGACCGATCCAGTAAGCTCCGCCCATTTTGGAGTTGACCAATCACAGCCTCAGGATGAGGTAACCAAAAAGTGGATCTCCATTTTGGTGATCCGAGTTCTCAAAATTGTGTGCACAGAGATACGGCAAACTGCAGCACGAGTGACGCAAAAACAAAATAAACATAATTTTTATCAGCGCCCAAGGACCCTAGCCAGTTTTCAACGGATTGTTTAAGATTGGCCAAACCTACTTTTAATACATTCATAAATACTTTTTTTGTGTAAATCGGTAAAACTCACCAAAATTTGCTTGTCGTTTTGCCATATTTTGCATTCACTTTCCTACAACGCGTTCTAGATGTGCGTCGTTGAGTTGTTTTTGTTCGATCGCGTGTAAAGCTAGCGTGTAAGGCTAGCGTGTAAAGCTAGCGTGTTGTACGCGCACGCACACGACCAGATACAGTGCACATTTTGCTAGGCAATTGCTAAATGGGCGGAGCTTACTGGAGCTTACCTTAATAGACCGATCCAGTAAGCTCCGCCCATTTGGAATTGACCAATCACAGCCCCAGGTTGAGGTAACCAAACAGTGGATCTCCATTTTGGTTACCCAAATCCTCAATTTTGTGCACAGAGATACGGCAAACTGCAGCACGAGTTATGCAAAAACATAATAAACTTATAATTTTTATCAGCGCCCAAGGACCCTAGCCAATTTTCAACGGATTGTTTAAGATTGGCCAAACCTACTTTTAATACATTCATAAATACTTTTTGTGTGTAAATCGGTAAAACTCACCAAAATTAGCTTGTCGTTTTGCCATATTTTGCATTCACTTTCCTACACCGCGTTCAAGATGTGCGTCGTTGAGTTGTTTTTGTTTGATCGCGTGCGTTACGCGTAAAGCTAGCGTGTTGTGTGCACGCACATGACCGGATACAGTGCACATTTTGCTTTCCAGCTTGCAGTTTCTGTATGCGTGTGCGTGGTCCATACGCGCTGACCAGGGCGCGGGCGTGGCCGGAAGGCAGTAAACAAAATGTTATATTGCCACGCGACTCCACTGCACACATGTCTCACATGTGTGGCATGTTGCTAGGCAATTGCTAAATGGGCGGAGCTTACTGGATCGGTCTATTGGTAAAAGGTCATGGTTTAAACAAGATCAATTGCTGAATTTTTTTTTTTATATATTATAAAATGGAGAAAAAAATGCTGGTAACTTTGTGTCCAGAAAAAAATGAAATGTTAGCATACAAACTGATTTATTCAGCAGAAAATTTGTAAAGGTTTCCTATACAAGATATGGGGCGGATTGCAATAAAATCGACTTAGCCACTTGTCTACGACCAGTATCTTATAGCCAGCTATCCAACTTAGCCAGTCTTGGGTTAGTCACTGGCTTAGCCCATTGCTATAAACCAGTCTACATGTAATTGAAGCACGGCTGCGCCAACAGAAAAACATGAAAGTGACGCAGACGGCTATACTTGCATAATTTCAAGCCAAGCAAACGTCCTCACGAAGCCACTTGATGGCGCGTGTGCTTCGTACAGGATTTGCACAGATACTGACCGTGAAAGTTATCAAATAGCACTGAAAATGCACCAATGGGCATAATGTGCGTTCTGTTTCAGCACAAATTACAAGATGTAGCGCTGTGTCCAAAATTACAAACCGATTACAGCCTGCTCGCCGCGGGCTTCAATTTTAAGACTGGTCTTATATTAAGACCACGATATTGCAAGCAGGCTATAATTATAGACTGGTCTTAGTGGACGCTGCATTAGCTGGCTAAGCCTATAGACCGGTCTTAGACCGCATATTGCAATCCGCCTCTGGAGTTTCAACAAAGTAGTACTATTAATATGATAGGATTTTACTGGTACCTTATACCGTGTTTTGCGCCATTTTTTAGCCATGCACACTGCAGTGCAAAATTTCATTCGAAAACAAATTGGGGGTTGTAAATACGCCAAAAATAATGTGCGGAAGCAGAATAGTATAAATATGACCCAGAAATTTACAGAATAAAAAAAAAATTATTTTGTTTTAAAGAAAGCACACAGGGAACGGGTAAGCACTAATTAGAAAAATGGTCAATGGGGAAATTTAGGAACTTCAGACTGTTAGCAGCTGGGTCAAAGTTCAAAAGCTAAAGGTTAATCTGTAGACACACTTATAATGCTCACCCTTTTCCGGGCACTTGACGTTACTTTTAAACCGACTGGCTGCGTGTGGCCGATAAAATATCAAAGGCATAACGTCAACAAAGTTAGAAAGATATTTTAAGTAGGGGAATCATGTTTCGCATAATTCCGATTTTATTCACTTTCCAAAATCGGAATTCCCCTGAAATTGGAAACATGTTTTCTTAGTCATAAAATTGGATTTAAGAACAGTTCCGATTTCTTAAGTAGTCTTGGAGAAATATTGGGCAAACTTTTTTTTTAAATTTTTGCCAAAAGAAAAAATCCAAGATGGCTATCATTTTTGTGGTAACCGGATATACCCATAACTTAAAAAACACTTTAGTGTCCAAATTGATAATTTCATACATTTGTTTAAATATAAATTTTCCCCGAAATATTTAGTGTTGCTTTAGTTTATTATTTTTTCTTTCAACACTGATTAGCAGTCAAACCATATTGGTATCTATAGCAACAAAACGCATGCAATGAGATGATCTATTATTTGGGAATTATCTAATTTTAAAGGAAAATTTTTGGGAACTCGGAGAACAAAAATGTCCGTTACTTGATGAACACAATTTGATACTTCATGGAGCAGTTTGGAAAATTACCTTTAAGGTACATGGTATGATAGGCTCATGCTGGGGTGGTTTTCATGAAACAAACTTATTTTGCGATGGAAATGAAAATATAAATGAACTGCATGAAAACGGGCCATGGACCTTTTCCCACAAATTCAGAAGACCTTGAGGGCTTGTAATACTTCACATACTCAAGTTGTTTGATTTTAAACACATGTTCTTCAAGCATCATTGATGGAAGTGTAATTCCTGAAAATATGTTTTGTGATGCCATTCTTAAGGCCTGTCCGCATTGGACTTTTTTGGGGGAAAACTTACCGAGACGATGGGTACTTTTCCCATTTTAAGTCCAATGCGGACAGCCTACAACGTTTTTCTCTCAGTAATATTTTCCCGAGTCCAGCAGTTACTTTTCCTAGCCAACTGCCGCCCAGGAAAATTGACCAGTGCAGACACAGCGGGTCGGTAAAAGCGCTCTGGAAGCGTACGTCCGGGCCGTGAAGGTCAAACTGCGAAGGGACACTGCGCATGCTCTCCTACGGTCTTAATAAAATGTTCCGTGTCAAAAAGTATAAATGCGGACAGCAGTAAAATTTTGCAATTTTTTCATTTTACCATCGTCTCGGTAAAACCTCCCGAAAAACAAGTCCAATGCAGACACAGCTTTTGTAAGTAAGATACGTCAAAACCCTTGGTTTCAGATGTACTCAATGAATATGATTTGTTTTACCTGCCACGCCTATTATGAATGACACTACAATAAGTTTTTCAAGAATTACAGAAGACATGTGTGGTTCTTGACAAGATATGAATGAAAAAATCAAGTCAGTCACAGGGTCAGTTGAGTTGAGTTGCAGTTTTCCACGGCTTGTTAAATCTTTAAAACTAAAAACTTACCCTTGCTGAGGGCTGTGTAGCATTAATGAGTGTCTGAATGCGACCCGTTGGGCTAGTGGGCTCCCCCATGGTGTTTATGCTGCTTAAACTAACATGGCTTGCACTTGGTGAAGGTTGGGTTCGGAATCGACACTCCAGGACATTGCGAATTGCGCAGAACGTGGCTGGTGGCGAACAAATTAGTGGAATATTTTACTGACCGAGGGACTTTCTGCTTTTTAAAACCTTAAACCCTGTATAAAGGAAATTTTATTCAACTGTTTGACCGGAAAAACCTTTTGACTGTCCAATGCAATGGTTCCGTCTTTATATAAAAAAATAAACAAAATGTCTGAAGATAAACTTATATATAAATGCGAGTACACACATTTATTACAAGGGAGCACAACCATTAATGAAACTAGGCCCCTAACTGCTAAGATACAGCGTTCTCCACTACCGGTTTTCGGACAAAATCATCAGAAGTACCATTAGCGCCAGGACAAAAATTTGCCGCCCGGACAAACAAATTCCATTTTCCACTCTAAAACACTTCGAAAGTACAGCCAAGTCATTCAAAAATTTGTGTAAAGTCACCAAACTGGTGTCATTATCGTTCACTTACCACACACGTCTTCAATCACAAATGAAGATAACGCTGTTTGTAACAGTTTCCCAATCCAGTTATCTATCTTTACATATTTCAAAAACTAATACGATTCTGGAGCTAAATTCACACAAGCAAAATTCCTATTTTAAAGGCGGTAACATATGATTGGTATCTCAAAGAATCAGAAATGTTCACAGATTTACACATAACTTACAGGATGACGGCAGAAAACTTCCCCTGAAATGTTTTTTTCTGAAGTGCTATAGTCTTTGAGAAATGAGCAAAAACAATTATTTTTCGTCTCGCGAGACGTAAAATCAATTCGCCCCAAAACCATTTCGCCCTGGACCATTTTGTTCTGAACCACTTCGCCCAAGTGTCATTTCGCCCCCAAACCACTTCGTCCAAACACTACTTCACCCAAAAGCCACTTCACCCCAAAACAAATTCGTGCACAGGCCATGGTTCAGGACGAAGTGGTTCAGGGCCAAGTGGTTTTGGGGCGAAATGACTGTACATCCTTTTTTGGCCGTTTTCTCAAAAGTTAGACGACGTACGTAGCTTGTTTTTGCTCAGGTTGGTTTTTAGTATGAATATCTTCAACCACACAGGGGGATAAAAATATTTGTAACAGTTTACCAATCATGTATACTATCTTTAAAGGCCCTGTGTATCATTTGCAATGACCCCAAAGGGTAATCGACGAGATTACAGGGGAAAAGTTCTGAAAATAAAGATTGAATTAATAGCAACTATCCATTGAAAGGTTTTCGCTCAAAATGATATAATTTTACCAGAAAATAATCCGTAAAGATGAAATTATTTAGATCGTTTGCAAACGCTTTACTTATTTTTGGTTCGCACCTAAGCGGTCCAAAATGCATGGGCGCTGTGTACTCCGCGTGCGTGTTCCAACGCGATGCATTTTAATGGATCGCGCGTACACGCAGTATATGATGTGCGCCACAGAGTGCATGACGCAAGCCACATAGTACTCGATCAACTGAGAACGAATATTTGAAACACCCCGCCAAGACCAGGAAAATGCATATGGATTTTCATGTTTTTTTTAAACGTGGTACATTTGACAAAGCTGAAATTTCTTCGGATGAGTTTGTTGATGTCTTTCTTTTGATTTATAATGGTTTTATTCGCAGAATCGCTCAAAAACAGATCTACATGGCCTTTAAGACTTACTCAGTCTAAGACACTGCCTGAGAATTCCACCTCTTGGCATATTCTTCTCCACTTCTAGTTCACCAAAGTTCTGATTGCTGGCAAACACCAAGACGTCCACTATGTTCATGATGCGGTTTATGAAGGATATTCCTACTTCCAATGGCAGGCCCTGAGTGGGTTCGATCACGTCGGGTTCATGCTGGGAAAACAAACAAATAATAGACCGTATGAGAGATGAGGTCAACGCTGTAAATAAACCCATGCTGTGCAGTGGTTCATGGGATTGATTGGAGTACTCTATTGAAATGGAAGATGTGGTATTGTGTTGCTCTGTGGATCTGACGTGGTAGGCACTTCACTACCATAAACATCTAAAAATAAGCAAGCATCCATGTACACTCCTCAAAATAAAATAAGGGTCAAAAGTATTTTTGTGAAAAATTTCGACCAAGTCATGACATAAATTGTTTTTTTAGTAAGGGTAATGGGCTAAAGGTTGCTCTGCAACATTTTAAGCACTTTTCACATGGTTTGCATGCTATTGGCTTAGCAACTGACAGTTCATGTGACAAGACACACAAATGCTGATAACAGGTTCATGATGTCGCAATCAAGTTTGGCACATCTACTTTATTTTTCTTCAAGACTTAATGAGATTCCCCACACACAGGATTCTGCACTTGATAGAGTAAAGTTAAACAGTGGGTTAACCAGCATGGAAGCTGTAGGGATGAGGGGACCTCTTGAGCCCCCTCCCTATTTTGAAGGCTTTCCCACCAGTTGATATTCTCTCCCTGTCATAAACTTTGGCAAATCAACATTATTTCTGTATGTTTTGAGACTTTACTCTATCAAGTGCAGAATTCTATTGATTATGTGTGGGGAATCTCATTAAGTCTTGAGGAAAAATAAAGCAGATGTGCCAAACTTGATTGCGACATCATGAACCTGTTATCAGCATTTGTGTGTCTTGTCACATGATCTGTTAGTTTCTAAGCCAATAGACATGCAAACCATGTGAAAAGTGCTTAAAATGTTGCAGAGCAACCTTTAGCCCATTACCCTTACTAAAATTGTTTCTATGTCCTGACTTGGTCAACATTTTTCACAAAAATACTTTTGACCCTTATTTTATTTTGAGGAGTGTACATGCACTGTAGTATGAGATAAAATCTCTGATAACAAAAATAATAATAATAAATAAATAAATAAGCGTGCAGGCAAGAACATTTTGCATAAAATGAGCAAAAAGCCGATGTAGCTTTTCGTTTCATCACAGAATAAAAAGACCAATGTCCACATCATGTTATTTTTGGTATTTCATGCAAAACAATGTATGGTGCAACATTCTCAAATCTGTCCAAAATGTTCAGGGGTCGATTTCACCAAACTCTTCGTAAATTAAGGTCTTTAATATAAAGGCTTGCGATGGATCATAGGGCTGCAGTGGATTTCACTAAACCTATCCTAAGCGTGATGCATTCGATTATCGATTAGGGATATTTGCATATTTACTCTAAGGCTGTTTAAAAAGTCTCCGTGTCCGCTCTGCGTAGTGCAAGCACGCAGCTTATGGGACATGTACCATACATTTCGTGCAGTCGCCAAGCGCGTTTTTAAGTCATGCCTCCGACGCATGTAGAACACAAGAGCATCATTCAAATTTGTATTCCACGCGTACACAACGTTGAGGTTGACGTAGACAATGGATGGCCAACTACAGCGTAGCTTCTGTGTGTTTGCATGCAGCAAAAACATCGGACTCTGAACAGTTTTGAAGCGACACTTTTTGTCACCTGCTAAAATCGTATGTAAAAATTTTACATCTTTTCTCTTGTCTATAATCGCTTAGCATAAAATCTATCAAGAGTGGAAATCAGTTTTATGGAGGACCGTGAGCATTAGTGAAATCGACCCCAGGTATGTTTTCAAGCTTCATGCAAGGATGCATTTCAACCATACTGCATCAGCTAAACAACACACTTACAAGCCACCAACGATAGCATAGTGGATGGGCTATAGGAAGATGACCCTTGCAATTTTGGAAGAAAAACAATTTAGAAATTATAATTTTTATTGTTGATTGTTTGTAATAAGAAGACGTGCAATTTTTAAATGGAAACAAAGAAAACTACAAAATGTCAGAGACTATCTATGACTTATTTGCTACTTGAAAAGGAAAATAAGAAAATCAGCAACAGAGACCAGTCAATTTGTTGTGACCACAGATTCTTTTTCAGCTGGTAAACATAAAGTGCTTATTGCATGCAATAAAATTTCAATAAGTGCTAAAACCAGTGAGTTTGAAAGTAAATCTTTCACAAATAAACTACCCATCAAAACTTAGGAAACACCTTGAAAGTTTTTAGGTTTTTGAGAAGAAAACGTATAATTTTGTGAATGTTAATTTTGTGAAAGCAAATGTAGGTGTATTCTAACAAAAAGCAATATGGGCTTTATTAACAAATTGGAATGCATGCAAAAAGAAATGGCTAAACTTGATGTTCATCAAAGAATCCCCCATAGCAGCTATGACAGCTACACACAATCTCTGCATCCTGATTGTTGGTTTCTTCAAACATTCAGTGGAAATACGCCTCTTTTAAGACTCTCCAGGGGTTTTCTTTGGCTGGTTGGGCATTTCTTTCTGACCTTACGATCCAACTCCTCCCAGAGCAGCTCCATGGGATTGAGATCAGGTGACTGGGCAGGCCATTCCATGATTGACAGTACTCCAGGTGACTGCTTTCTCTCCAGATACCCCTTACACCTCCGTTTGCTTTAATAGCTTGGTTTATTATGAATATACAAAATAATACTTCATTCTAAAAACCCAACAATTTCAAGGTGTTTCCAAAGTTTTTATGGGTAGTGTATACTGATTCACACAGAAGCGAATCTAGATACATGTAGTGTCTCCTCTGAATCTGTTCAGGTAACTGTTCACTGAAAAAAAGTGCCACCCTGTATGCATGTATTCTAAGCCTCATTGCATAGACGAAGCTTGGTATGCATAATCAGCAGGTTATTACAGAACCGATTCAGGGGCATTTAAAAAATTGCCTCCACGTGAACAAAGTCCATTTCATGTACTTCTAGTGGCCTATGACTCAACTTTGATAACAGACCGATCCAGTAAGCCCGTCTAGAAACTCGTCTAGCAACATCAAAATGCGCACAATCATAAGATTGTTTGGATCACCAAAAGACTACGTGGATTACAACTGTCCTTCAACGTGATTGGTTGGTGGAAATTTGGGGGTGGGGCTTAAACGCTTCTATTGGGATACAGGGTGTCCCACAAAAAGAAATCACAATTTTTTTTATAAATTTGGTGTAAAATTATATATATTTTTGGGGTACATAGCATTTTAATGAGATCCTTACACTTCTGGACGTAGCGGACGACAACATAGGCAGTATCCCTCCCGATGAGTAGATGAGATTATCCATGATCTGAGACACCATTTGAGTCACATTCTGCACAAAGATTGTGTTTTCGGCAGCGTTTACGTAATCAATGACGGTCCGAGCGTTGTTGCTGTTAAGGATTCAAACAGTTCGTATGTCAACTTCTAAATTAACGACGTTACATAATATGATCTGAGAAACCATTTGGGTCACATTTTGTACAAAGATAGTGTTTTCGGCAGCGTTCACGTAATCAATGACGGTCCGGGTGTTGTTGCTGGTTTAAAGGAACAGTACATAAGTTAACTTATAAACTAATGATGTTATATAACATGATCCGAGGCATCATGTGGGTTACATACTGCACAATGATGGTGTTCTCTGATGATGCTGTACATAATCGATCACATTCCAAGTATTGTTGCTGAAAAGGTTTAAACAAACAGCTCTTTTTTTTTATGCAAGTGACCCTTTACAAGGCCGACAGGCCTTGTAAGGTAAGGGCTACCAAAGCTAATTCCAGAGAAACCAGCCTCTCGCACTGAAACAACTCCAGATTTGTGACCCGCTCTGTAAAACAAAGCATGTAAGCCCGCAGGCTAGGTCAAGTTTTTGCGACCATAAGTAGAAATCTGCTGTAGATTTACGCTCATTAAAATACAAAAACACAATGGAAATTCCAGGTGGAACACAGACATTCCAGTATCTGGGCATCGCCAGGAATTTCCATTGTGTTTTTATGAGCGTGGATCTGCTGCAGATTTCTACTTATGTTCGCAAAAACTTGACCCAGCCAGTGTGACTTACGGTTTTTTTGGTGCAGATCTGGGGTTGATTTCATAAAGATTTGCGACGCATCATAAATACTAATTCCATCGCAACTCACCGAACCCGTGGCAAACTTACAAAGGGTTCGGCGAGTTGCGGTGGATTTGGTACTTACAACGCATCGCATGTCCTTGTGAAATTGACCCCTGGTAACATTTACCAGTCTCTTTATCATGGACCTTGTTTGTCACAGAAATACACCCCATGAGTGTGCAAAGATTCTTATGTATTAGGACATGACCAGTTGCCTACCTTCGCCACACTTGTATATCAGTCTCAATAGCGAAGAGCAGATCCGACATCATGCGTTGATGCATGTTGGACCATGCATACTCCGGGATACGGTAGGGGGCTTGGTGGGGTCCTGGGCTGAAGAATCGAGCACCCTGCCTGCTTGGGGATGCCCCTCGAGCACCGTCTTCGTCTTGCAGTAGAGGGCGCTGTTTGGTGGACTGCGGCCATTGGGAGCGGCCGGATGCTGAGGCCCCACCCTCCTGAGGGGCGGGGTGTTTGTTGGTCGCTATGGGCGTCGGCATTGTGGAGCTGGTGGTGGTCGAGTCGGAGCTGGCGATGCTGGTTACGGACTGGTCAGATACGTCCTAAATATTGAAACAAATTTTTTAAGTAACTGGGTAATTCCCAAAATTAGGGGTCTAAAAGTGTGAAATGCTTTTAAATATTTTCCAAGTGTGTTTAGTGATTGAAAGTGGTTTTCCAGTAGAAAATATTTATTTTTATTTCCATAAATGCCACTTAAATTTAACGTTTGTGTGTAGATAAGGCACCAAGGTTAATGCAAACTCATTCTACAGCTAATTTTCACACAAATTTTCACACAAATTTCCTATTCAATATAATGGAACAAATTATGAGCCTTTATGGTCTTTTGTTTCAAGTATTTGTCAGTAATCACAGAACAAAATATTCAAGAAATTGGTGCTGTCCCCTGTAACCACAGGCCACAGTCTATAACTGAGATTATATACCTCATGCGTAGATTCCAGTCATCTGATTGGTTAAAAGTGGGGGCATTGAATCGGCTAGACCCGGCGCAGGGGTTTCCCTTAACCTTTTTTTTCACTCGCCCGCCGGACTAGTAAACCAACATTTTAGGTAGTCCGCAAGCTGTTTCACTAGCCCGCATGTTTTTACCCATTTTTTTTCTAAATTTCTTTATTTCGTACCAACATCTATCGAGTGTGGAATTTTGCAAAGAAAAGGCTTTGGTTTTATTTTCAGCGGTACAGAACGAATTATCAAAGCATCAGTAGGTGCACATTTGATGAGGAAAAAAATAATAGTGAAAAAAACAAATTGAAGATTTTACTATAGAAATTGATTAGAAACAAACAGAAACAACATGTAGCATGAATAACTTTACTAGGAAAAACTATGTTCTCATGTGTTTTGTAAAGGTCTGGTAATTGCCAAGTATTAAATTCTTTCCAAATGTAAAAATAAGCAGGTAGTTTTCCATTTCTTTTTCATCTATTACTTTTAAAAGCTTCTAATCGTTCCGAAAATTCCGTTTACGAACACCCCGTGCTGGCCGTGCGCACGTGGTTAGCATCGTGGTTAATGTGCGTGTGTACACATGTGTAAACAAACCGGATGAATGTCCGGACATGCATGTACCCACTGCATGTACATGTATCGATACATGTGCCATTGTTTCTTCCCCCATGCATTATGGCCGTACACATGGGTTGCATTCCAAACACACAAACGTTGGCCTAACGTCCGCCACTGGTTTCAGTGCTTTTGTGCACGCGTCTATGGAAAGCCTGGTACCTGTTGTTGGCCAACGTTGAGGTTCTCCCCACGTACAAACGTGCGTATCGGCCCGACCAAAAAACAGCTCTCGATACGGTACAGACGGCCCGGTGCTGCAGCCGATTTCACGAATCCACCAAGCGCCGGAGCGTGCCTAGTCTGGTTTCCGGACAAAAGATTCCCGGCTTTAGTGGGGCGGTAACCAGTCCAACTCATGCCGATCACCATTATTTTGTTAACTTGAACGTCATTGGCCAGAATTTACTTGCAACAGGTCATATTATTTTTATCAGCCAATCAGCATGCGTTTTACAACACGAGTTGGCCTCTTACTCTGATCGGGAAATCCCCTGAACGTGAAATCCCCTGCACGTGCACGGAGTGTGGTTGAAACCCGGAGGTCGGTCCGGAGGTAACGGAGAAACCCAGAGGTGACCCGGGTAGAATTGTTTGTTACCGTGTAGTACATGCTACAACCTACCTCCGGCTTGTTATTTTATTACCACGCAGCTCCGGAGCCACCGTCAACGCACCAACTACACGTTAGCAAAAACATCTACTTCCGGGTACCTCCGACTTTTATACATTTCCTACATGGCATAATGCTGAAATTGCGTGCGCGATCGCGAGCGGCCTTGTGGAAATCGGTGGCAAATGCGCCGGACTAGAGGCCCCAACATTATATGGATCACAGGAGAAATTCATAAATTAAATACACGTGGGGACTGAAGTTTTGTTAAATCCACCGTACATGCCTTTCTGAAATATGGACCTTTCAACCTTTTTAACTCGCCCGCCGGACTACAAAGAGAAGGGTTTTGACTCGCCCGCCGCTGTTTTCACTCGCATTTGGCGAGCGGGCGACCGCTAAGGTCGAACCCTGCCGGGCGCGTATATGCCCACCGGGCAATAGTCTTTGCCATGCCCCGGGCATAGTCATTTAGCGGGTTCCGGACGCGCGCATTACATGTGTTAGCATTGCTATAGCTGTGCACCAACTATGCAGCTGTACGCTTCACGTAAACATTCATCAGGACGGTAATGGCGGAATCTCGACGTCATTTTGTCGTCTGTCGTAGATGATGAAGTCCTTAAGAAAGTAAGAGAAGTGGCCTACAGTGAAAACTGTGTCAGGTGAAATGTGCTACTAAAGTGCCAGGTGATTATGCTACAATGTTTGCTGTAAATATACAACTTTTCCGCCGTAGACCAGCTTCCGAAATCGAAACGCGAAGGACCACTGTCATGACTGTATGATGTCTCGTTACTTTTAACCAACCAGATGACAAAAATCTACACATTCGGTATATAAAACAAATATTGACTGCTGGTTATTCGGGTCATGGTTAAGATTATAGGCCCTCGGTGATCTCGAAGCCATGACTATGCCCCTCGGCTTCGGCCTCGGGGCATAGTCATGGCTTCGAGATCACCTTGGGCTTATAATCTTAACCATGCCCCTCATTGCAGTCAATATTTGTATAATATGTGATCATGAGTGGTGATTTTTGATGCACAGGGTGTTGTACATAACTGTGACACCAACGTTTTGGAGCCCTAATTTTGGGAATTACCCAACTACAAGTATAAACCTTTAGTCAAAGAACAAAGAACAAGTTCGATTCATAATTATAGTTAACTATAGACGATGTGCCCTCTGACGTCACAACAAACCAAAACATGTGTGGCGTTATGCGCACGCATCATGTTTCACATAAATTTGGATCATGAATCGCCGGCACAGATTTCTATTAAAAGCTGGATAAAAAACGACCGTTATTGAATGACACCTCACTGTAACCGGTTTAGGTCGGTTTAGAATGCATGCGCGTATAGCGCATTTCGTGTTCGAACATACTTGATCATCACATATGCAAAGCATGATGCGCACAAGATTTGAATAGAGGGCGCTTTAGATATAAATAAAGGGCGCTTTAGATATAAACAGAGGGCACATCGTCTATTGATTGCTTTCCGGTGATGTCACGCCTTCCATCCACCATTTTGGTTGTCATTTTCATGACCCACGTGGCCCGAGTGATAACCGGCAAAAAGAGCAAGAAAAATTGCATTGATTGCACTTACCTCTGTCGCTTAACCTTGCTTTATGTTGTTGCGCCATGGCTATTGTATTGATAAAGATAACAATGTATTTCTTCAAGCTAAAAATCGCGATCAATTAAAAGGGCATGCTCAATAATTTGAACGTACGCTGGTGAGTAATTTTTACACGTGTTCATGTGCGTCTATTGGCGCGCGCGTGTACGCGCGTGACCGTTGACCACCAAACATTCCCGGATGTGCTACGTCACGGAAAGCAATCAATAGTTTGACTATTTTCAACCGAATGCAGTCTAATCAACGATGGTTAGTCATGTCTGGTCAACCATTTGGAACCAGCCCACAGGGCACGATCGTGCTGGTCACTGGTACCCAATCATGTATTGAGTTGATGCAGCATTTTGCGCAGAAGCAAACATTTTGCGCAGAACCAAACATTGATGTACGTAGGCGCATGTTTATTTTTAGTTGAACTCATTAACCATGTGCAGTAAAGTATTGTTGTTATGTCAACCCCAATGTAGTTTTGTTATAAACTGTTTTAGCTATTCACCTCAGGAATTACTGCATGTTTAGACGTCAAACGCAGTAACAAATGAGTTTCTCCTGTTTCACCTGTTCACTAGTCCTTCGCTACACCGATGAGGAAATCTTGGCGTGTTTACACGGCCTCCGGTGTCAAGTGGTTAACAATTTTTGTTTTTTTAAAAGCACTCACCTTACTTGACTCCTCTGGTGGTATTTTATCCCCAGGTGTTGTCCTTTTTTCAGGAGATGCCCCTTCACTGCCATCGGCCTCATCTCTTTCTGTCTCTCCTTCATCTAAGATGCCCTCTCCATCAACTTTCTTCAAGACTTCGTTTAGAACGCTTTTTAAGATTTCAGCCACAACATGTTGGTCGTCACTCTCGGCTGTTTCTGGTTCCTGTTTTCTGCAAAGCCCAAGAATTACATGTACATGTACAGTACCGGCAAAAAGTTTGAGTACAAAAGTTTGACATTTCACTTTACACCCGCCCCCGTATTCAGCTGTGCTGCACATCCCCCAATTGCTTAATCATAAAAAATGACACATCACCGTAAAGAGGAATAACAGGGCTTTCCAATTATATAAAATTCAAGGAAAATTATTTTGCAACAAGAGAGAAATCGTCAGTCAAACTTGACTTTCCGAACTTTTTTTGAGGAGTTTATATGGCTGAAATTTCCAGGCAGTTTATCATTATTATTATTTAGTATGTAATGCTGTAGTTCCTGTTGTTTTAAGTTTTCCAATCATGTAATCTGTCTTTGAGGATCCCCACCTTTTGTCTTCTTCCGTTGCCTTATCTCCGACCTCCTGGCTCTCGACCCCCTGACTCTCGACCTTCTGACTCTCGACCCCCTGACTTTCCCCCGTCTGCACTTCATTGTATCCCCCTGTCATGGCTGCCAATGGACTGACAGTAGAATCCTCCTGGTACAGAGTCTCAAGCTGTGCCGCATTGACGGCTGCTGAGATGCTGGCCGTGGCTGCTCCGTCGCCGTCCGCTCCTTGGGACTTCTGGTAGTTGGTGTAGGCTTTCAGGAGTTCCTGCTTATGCTCCTCAAAAGAAACCTTGGGATATAAAAGACAAACTTTATTTAGTCAATATCGCTAATTCAGAGTGCCCACCCAGTAGGGTTGTCGTCGAGTCCATCACAAGCCTATCACAAGTCAAGAGCCGATAACATCACAAGTCCGTGACAAGTCCTGCACAAGTCTGTCACAAGTGCAGTAAAAAGAAAGCAAAGGATGAACACGCACAACAGAATGCCTTTGTTGGAGTTCATTTGAATAGCTTGTGACTTGCGGTGGACTTGTGGAGGCTTGTGCAGACTTGTGATGGACTCGACTACAACCCTGGTGTAATTATTGTATCCATCTTATCGACGACCCCAGCTGCATGCATCCACAGACATGC
Source organism: Henricia sp. BOLD:AAB3569 (assembly GCA_037783545.1). Classification (NCBI taxonomy): domain Eukaryota; kingdom Metazoa; phylum Echinodermata; class Asteroidea; order Spinulosida; family Echinasteridae; genus Henricia; species Henricia sp. BOLD:AAB3569. Next base: position 755,728 of record JBBELK010000397.1, read on the forward strand.
CATCCATTTCAATAATAATGAAAATAATCATCCCTAATGCTGCAAACGGGCGACACACCGGGAAACCTTTCCCCAGAGACCACTGAAAATTCGGCAAGAATCACTCAAATTGACACAAAATTTCTCTACCCAAAGCTTCCAAAAATGGTTCTAGACCTAATAAAAATGGTTTTTAACCTCCAAAATATTGGGGCTACACCAAATTGTCACCCTAACCGACCGTGTCGCCCTAACATAACTTTCTACGCAAAAAGTGTCACCCTATTCGATAAACTAGAGATATAATGTATAATAATAATTTTACGCTATTATTATTATACCTTTGAGTGGATGATGGAGAGAGTATCCACCCAGACTCTCCAGCCTCCCCATTCGTATTTCATGGCGTGATGAAGCAGCATTCTGAGCAGAGAGTAAACCATCTCTGTTATCCTTTTCTCTTCGTCCGTTTTGGGGTAGATGTTGGCCATACCAATCAACCAGTCTTGCCATACTGAGCATTGTAGGAGAATCCTGCCATAGGAAAAGATCCAGGAGAAACAATATTAAAAAACCTTACAAAAATGGATTTTGTTCGAACCTAACAATCATATAAAATGCCTTCCCAAAATACTATTCATGGGAAGAAAAATGGTAATTTGCAATCCCCAATTTGGATGTGGAAGCAAAAAGGTTGGTGTAATCACTGCACTGCTTTATGTAGGGTGGAGACACCTACACACATACGTGCCGCGCACCATAAAAATCTCCCATTTTTCAAGTACTGAGCTGACTTAAGTGGTGTTCCCATTGGACTATTTTTGGTTAAACTCCCGAGGTTGTGCGGGAGAGTAACAAAATTTAGTCCAATGGGGGACGCACGGAGAATTAGCGTCCCTGTAAAGTTACCGCGACCACGATGTAAAACGTACAGGGTGAAAGAGGCCGCGGAAACTTTCCGCTCGACCGCGGGAGTTTTACAGGGCCCTCGAAAAGTCCAAATGGAACAGCGCCGCCCTGTAGAACTACCGCAGCCGCTGTGTAAAATGCAAATGGTGACGTCACTTCCTGCATCGTGCAATCCCACCACACATTGCGCGAAAAAATTATGATTATTATGTACGGGCCCTGTATGTACGTACGCACGTGTTTTTTCATGCCCTTTTTTTCGAAAATGTAATGGCAAGTTTAATCGAAGTTGTTCGAAATTTGATTGGGTTTCGTGCAGCATGCACACAATTAATAATTTCGCGCCAATATGTGTATCGCATGGCATGTCAAACATCCTGTAAACCACGCCCTCAATTGACCACATATGGCCAGCCGAATAGCTAAATTTTCCGCTCGCGTCGTGTAAAATATATGGTAAGTGGGAACGCACGGGAGATTTACAGGAAGGAATGTTTACAGGGAGTCGCGGAAAGTTCCCGCGAGGGCGCGGAAAAAGAAGTCCAATGGGAACACGTCTTTATACACAGGTTGGTTTGTATCATACACATCCTCAATCACACATGGAGATAACGGCGTATGTAACGGTTTTCCAAATCTGTAATTTTATCTTTAAAACGAAATGAGAGCTGACCTTCTGTTCTCCCTGCTGTGATTAAACAGTAGAATCATGTCTGACAGGAACAGCTTCTTGACTTCCATGGTGGACTCGTTGGGCACCGACTGACGTAGGAGACGGGCTGTGACGTGGAAAATGCCTGCAGGAGTGGGAAGAAAAAATGTTGTGAACACAACTGTTGTGTCGAGTACTGGGGCACGTTCAATAGCACAATACGTATGCCGGTATTTCTCTATACCTTCACCGTTGAAGATATGCTGGTATGTCATACGTATTGCGCCATTGAACGCACCTCTGGTGAAAGTTGTAATTAATGCCTGTATTGAATCAGCCAGGATAAAATTTAAATTACTAACGGTAATGCACTACATTAAGTATTTTTACTGCTGTAACTAAACCAAAATTGCCACCAAACTTTTTTCTTACTGTAGGTGGTCAAGACATCCTGATTTTTTTTGAAAATACCCATTCGAAATGCGCTGTGTACAGTTTCTATTGGGAGTGACCGACTTTGTACATACGCTGCGCCAATTCATGAAATTTGAGCCAGAGTTGTCTGGCTCAGAGCCAGGACCCAAATGGCCAACTAGAACAAGACATTTTTACTGCAGGTTATGGTTTTGGATTATATTTAAAGACTTTTTAAAATTAGAAATATAGCTCACTAAAAAGAAAAGGTCTGTATTTAACGTTATTGTGTATGGCAGCCTGAGCAGCCTGGACTGCCATGTCTCCCATAAGTTGTTTGGGGGGGGGGGGGGGGGGGGGGGAAGAGCTTGTCACATGTCACTAACTTTTTAGTACTTTACTAGAAGTCTTTGCATCTTTTGCGAAAACCTGACACCTGAAATCCAATCTTACCCGGGTTCATGACTTTGTAGCTCTTGTCTGGTTTAATGTGGATGCCGGTAGCTACTTGTAAGCTGACATGCTCCGTCAACAACTGTTGAAATAAAAAATTAATATTACAGTTACCTTTAAGACGCCTAATGCTACAAACATTCCAGAATAGGGAAGACTAACCCTGCTGTATTGTTTGTTAAAAGTGTTGCTCTATCACAAAATATATACTCTCCCAAAAAGCAAAGCTGTTTTCTTAATGACTCTTGGGGAAACAAAATTTTGTTGAGTTTTCAACCAGATTAAATCTGCATGGGATGAGCTGGCCTTGTGGAGCCGTGCATCTTCCAAACAGCCCAAGAAGTGCCGGAGCTCAGGGAGGCACTTCAGGCAGAGTGGCTTACCCTGCCCCAGTAGCTCTTACGGTGGCTGGTGCAGTCAGCCTTGCCACAAGAGGTGTTCATACGCGTTACTGACTGTTAAATGTTACATCTCTCAGCCTCCTTGATCTTTCGGTCAGAGTATAATTTCCATTTATTTTTTTGAATTGCAGACATACAAATAGACTTGCTATAGGGTATTTCTATAAATTAGGGGTCCAATGTTGGTGTCCCCCGTTACATTTTACATCTCTTTTTTGTAAATTCAGGACACATTCTTTAAATACTTTCCATCTCAAAGAGTGAGTACATAAAGTACAATTCATAAAAAAAAATTTAAAAGCCATTTTAATGATTTTTGTACGAAAAATAACACATATCAGGTGTAACGGGGGACACTAAATGTCACACTTTTGGACCCCTAATTTATAGAAAGACCCTATGGCTTTGTGACAACAGCAGCAGGCCTACCTCAAAGAGGCAGTTGTACATGATCATCGTGAGCGAGTTACTTGTGAGTAGCAGTCGCTCACCCAGGAGTGAGTACAGGTTGTGAGCGTACATCAAGTCCATCTTCCGCCTAATAGCAATTTGAAAAGGTAGTAAAAAGAGCCAAAATATAAGAAATTACCAATCACAATGGACGTATTTTTTAAAAATGCTATCTTTATGATTAAAGATTTCTGTGAAATAAAACTGTGGCATATACAGTTGTCATCAGATTTTTACATACAACTGTGTTAAAACTGGTGTGCTTAAACTTGCGGTGTCACCATTTTTGTAACAGTCTTTACTAAATTCTTGATTTTGTGGAATTCCTCACGTGCTTGCAGTACTTAAAACATAGCTTGCACACCTTGCAATGGTTCGGGTAGTCCTGTTTACCATTTTGGGTTATGATGGTAGAGGTGTACATGTATGTAAACGTCTGCCTTTTACTGTACAATTGGATGTTGCTGTAATGAACACCACTATGACAAACAATCTGCTGTTGTTGACATCACTTATTGCTTAACAAAATATATAAATAAATTAAAAAAATTCAGCGTTAGGTGAAGTGTCTTAAAATGACACACTGATGTTTTTTGTCATTCTTTACCAAGGTTATTAGGTCTACACAGAAACCAGTGAATTGTTTCAGGTAACCGTTTTTAGATTCAGATTACCAGCGATTGTTTAGACAGAGTTATCACTCGAGTAAGTGATGCGACTGAAGTCTAATTCAAGTCACAAATTATTCAACTTGACTTAAGCGGGCCTCCCACTGTGCGATGTTTACCACGAATTTCCTACGAATTGGTACGATTATCAGAGACTGTCCATAGACTCTACACACAATCGTACCAAATCGTACCTAATCGTAGGAAATTCGTGGCCAAAATCGCACAGTGGGAGGCTCGCTCTAAGTGTGACTGAGTGAATCTTACTTGTGAGGAAGTCGGCTGAGGAACAATGTGAGGACTTTGATGGCCATGGCACGGACCACTTCATCGCTGGACGCAAGAAGCTTGTAGATTACTCTGGAATCATTCAAACAATAAGGACATTATAACGCATATATACAGGATTAACAATGTCCCAGATTTGTAAGCAACCATTTGGCCAATAAAACCTCACTCAAAATCGAAGATACAAATGGTTCCAAATCTCCCATGACATTTTTTAAAACTCTCCAATGTCATATCTCATATGTCATATACTTTACAAAAATGTGTGCGCACACACATGTAAATGCATGTGTTCCGTTACCCTGTAGCGACCCGGGTATAATTGATAGCTTTCGACCACGTGCAACATCCGGGAATGTTAGGGTGTCACCGGCCACGCGCGCACACACACGCGCCAATAGACGCACATGAACATGGGTAAAAAATACCCACCAGCGTATTTTAATTCGAAGATGCCGCACGCGCGTGTTGCGATATGTTAAAATTATTAAGCATGTACTCAGCTTGTAAAAAACAAGTCTTTTTTACTTGATTACGATTTAGCATGAAGAAAGACAGTTTTATCTTTCTCGATGCAACAGCCGTGGCGCAACAACATAAAGCAAGGTTAAGCAACAGAGGTAAGTGCAACCAATGCGATTTTCTTGGTCTTTTTGCTGGTTAGCACTCAGGCCACGTGGGTCATGATTGTCAAATGACACCCAAAATGGTGGAAGGCGTGACGTCACCGTAAAGCTATCAATAGGGAACAATAAGGATGAAAAGGTCTCCACAAGGAGATTTCTATAGATGAAAAGGTCTCCACAAGGATTGCACGAAATAGAAATATGGATTTTACTCAAAAAGGAGGAAATTCCAAGGTATACTTATCTGTCGCAAGTTGAAGTATTTTAAGGGACATTCTGTGGAAATTTCAGCTCAGATAAGTAATTCTGGTTTAAATAGGAGCGTTTTGAACATTGCTTTCAACCCTCTAATCAATTTGTACATGAGAACAAAGGGATGTCTCCACAAGGATACAAGTTTGAGAATACTAGCACACACATGTTTTTACAAGGGCCTTGTGTGAACAAAACTAGGATCCTGACTACCGTCGGATTATAGCTTTGTTTTCCGTGCAGTATATCCAGGAAGCCAGCCTAAATACAACAGTGGCTTCGCACAATTTTTTAACAACAATTGACAGACAGTTTCAAGAGAACGTTTTCCTACCTGACGCCGTTTTTCCTGTCAAATGCAACAGCCATTCCATTGGAATTCTCCGCCATGAGCGACAGCAGTAACTGCAAAACATCCTTCAAATTGATGTCCTGAAAGAAGGAAAACAATGAAGAACATGAATATTCAAACAGGGTCATAAAACATGATCATTGGGCACAACTCCCTGGGGAATATGCAGCCCTGCGGCAGCCTGACAAGAGCACTGAGGGGTTACAACCTTTGCAGGTACCCGGTACACATACGGGATTCAAGGTAATTGAGGATGATTTCCAGTTCCTATAAAGAGCAACCCACCTCATGAATAGTCATTAGATAATTGAGGATGAATTCCTGTTCCTATCAACCTATCTCATGAATAGTCATTAGATAATTGAGAACGATTTGCTGTTCCTATCAACCCACCTCATGAATAGTCATTAGATAATTGAGGGTGATTTGCAACCTACCTCATGAATAGTCATTAGATAATTGAGGATGATTTGCAGTTCTTCGTCATTGGCTGATTTTTCCTTCAGGATCAGTTGTTTTGTGATGCGTAAGATGAGCGCCCTCAACGAAAGCAGGTCCTCTTCGCTTGGACGTGGGCCATCTGCACCAAAAATTATAAAAAAATAATAATAATACTGAATTTGACAGTTTTTCATTGTTTTTTTCCAGAAAGTAGATGAGGTACTGGTTTTTATCAAACACATCTTTGGTCATATATGCAGATAATGCCATTGGTACAGGTTTGATATCATGTGATCTATCGTTAAAAGAGTGTGACCAGATCACACTTTTGATGTCCCCATTTTTCATAAGGGTATTGAGATTTTGATACCATATCATGTGTTATATTTTTCTCATTACCATTCTGACATTTCACACACTCAATCCGTATATTTCCAAGGATATTGTCAAAAATTCACCAATGTTTTCTAAACTAATTTATCCGGATCCATAAGGCAGGGCAGTAATTTGTTGTGTGCCTTTTAATAACATACACATGTAAGGGCATATAAGTGCTCTGGTGCCAAAAATCAGTTACGCCCCTCTGCCAGGCACTGCTTTTTTTACACTAGACTGCATATATGCCTTTCTGCTAGGCACACATCAAATTTTTCTTCCACATCCAAAATGAAGATTGCACATTTTCCGTTTTCTCCCCATGGACAATACTTCGGCAATAAGCGTTAGATTAAAACGAAAGTAATTTTCTGGAAAAAATATGAACACGCTCCATTAAGCCTTACCGAGTCCCTTGGGAAGAATACCGCTGCGGTCCTCCGGGTTGACAATCCAGTAGTAGAACTTGAGTGTGTGCATGAGCTGAAGCACCGTGCTGACACGACGGATGTTGGTATAGATTGTGGATTGACCAACAAACTCGTTGGATAGGAATGTGTACAGGGAGATTTGGGTCTGTCATAGAATCACAAATAACAATGAGGCATTTAAACAAAGTATATATGATCCATTCTCTAGAAATGAGTTGGATGTTGCTCAGTGTGGGTTAAGTTTTTGTAAGACGCGAGGTCAAAATAGAAACGGTCTGTATACCAGGAAACGGAACATAAACAATACACTGTTGCACGGTTTTCAGTGAACAAGCAAACCATTCAACTTGTCTGGCCAGACGATAGATAATTGGCAATGTTTAACCTGACCCATGTTCGCTGAACAATAGAGAGCTTATCGGATTACGGGCCATTGTGTGACCACCCGAACAAGGGTGTTTAACCACAACCCATTCATGCCCCGGGGTGCATATGATCCACTAGATGCACGAGTAGCTGAACACCGGCCGGTACACCGTTGTAATACTTAGCTAGATCCAGGAATAGACTAAAGGAACCATTGATACCTTGACTGGTGTGTGGATCCACAACACGGGGTTGAATAAGATATGATCCACTAGGTGCCCGAGTAGCTGAACACCGGCTGGTACACCGTTGTAATACTTGGCTAGATCCAGGAATAGACTAAAGGAACCATTGATACCTTGACTGGTGTGTGGATCCACAGCACGGGGTTGAATAAGATATGATCCACTAGGTGCCTGAGTAGCTGAACACCGGCCAGTACACCGTTGTAATACTTAGCTAGATCCAGGAATAGACTAAAGGAACCATTGATACCTTGACTGGTGTGTGGATCCACAACACGGGGTTGAATAAGATATGATCCACTAGGTGCCTGAGTAGCTGAACACCGGCCAGTACACCGTTGTAATACTTAGCTAGATCCATGGAATAGACTAAAGGAACCATTGATACCTTGACTGGTGTGTGGATCCACAGCACGGGGTTGAATAAGATATGATCCACTAGGTGCCTGAGTAGCTGAACACTGGCCGGTACACCATTGTTATACTTAGCTAGATCCTTGGAATAGACTAAAGGAACCATTGATACCTTGACTGGTGTGTGGATCCACAACACGGGGTTGAATAAGATATGATCCACTAGGTGCCTGAGTAGCTGAACACTGGCCGGTACACCATTGTTATACTTAGCTAGATCCTTGGAATAGACTAAAGGAACCATTGATACCTTGACTGGTGTGTGGATCCACAACACAGGGTTGAATAAGATATGATCCACTAGGTGCCTGAGTAGCTGAACACCGGCTGGTACACCGTTGTAATACTTAGCTAGATCCAGGAATAGACTAAAGGAACCATTGATACCTTGACTGGTGTGTGGATCCACAACACGGGGTTGAATAAGATATGATCCACTAGGTGCCTGAGTAGCTGAACACCGGCCGGTACACCGTTGTAATACTTAGCTAGATCCATGGAATAGACTAAAGGAACCATTGATACCTTGACTGGTGTGTGGATCCACAACACAGGGTTGAATAAGATATGATCCACTAGGTGCCTGAGTAGCTGAACACCGGCTGGTACACCGTTGTAATACTTGGCTAGATCCAGGAATAGCTCCAAGGCTGTCTCTGTCATGTGCTTCATGGATGCCTGCAAGTAAAAAATTGAATCAAGTTTCAAATTTTAGGTAAAATCTACAAGACCACAATAATAACTCAAAAGTTTTGCTGGACCAAAATACATTTGCAAAACTACAGCCAAAAAAATACTGTCGAACCTCATTGATAATTAGTCCGAGGGACTTTGCGCCGATTACCTTGTTATAACAGGAACCTTGTATTATCAGGAATGAAAACAAGAAAGAACAGGTAATTTGGATCTAAAACTCCCCTTGTTATAAGCAGAATGTTGTATTAACAGTGCTCTTATTATCAAGGTTCGACTGAATCTGTCCAAAGTTGTCGACATTTTCACAGTTCTACAGATAGTATTTTTTAAGACCTCCCTCCCTCCCCTGAAATACTAATTATCAACATTTTCTGTCAGTACCATGAAATGTCAACATTTTACAGCACATGTTAAGTCCTACGCGGCCCACAACACACGCACGCACGCACGCACTACCCCCCACCCTCTCTCCCCTTCCTACTCTTTGTAGAAACGTGAAAATGTTGACAACTTTGAACAGCCCCCTAAATTGGGGCAAAAAAAGACAATGCACTAAACCAACATGATTTTAAACATCCTTAATCACACATGGAGAAAAAGTCATTTGTAATAGTTTTCCAATCATGTAATCTGCCTTTAAGGAAAAACAAATTCACCTTCTGTAGAAGATAGCCCAGGATGACAAAGCCTCTGCCTTGCACCATTTGTTGCTGAGTTGACATGGAGCCTTTGAGAAGGTCACACAGAAGATGTAAGAGAAGAGGACTGTAACAAACCAGAATAAAAAACACAATATGCGTGTTTCTATTGAGATCTATTTACCGGATAATGCCAGAAAAGACGGCAAATGTGTTCAGTAGAAACAGGTCTTATCCGCTATTTTCCGGTAGATAGCTTTTTCCCCGGTAATTTTCCTTCTTAAGTAAGGAAAATGCCAGAAAATTTTTCCGGTAAGCGCCAATAGAAACACGCACCATTCCACCCGAGTGCGCATACAGGGGAGAAAATGTAAACACACGACTGATCCAATGCCTGTGCATGACCCCTGTATCATGTGACCTTTATCCGGCAAACTCACGTGCGCGTGGCGAAGGCCAGCAAGGTCCACTATTTTCCGAATAGAGCAGCTCAGTAGAAACTTCCTGTTACCCGCTATTTACCAGTAAAGGGGTTTTACTGGTAAAATTCCGGATCTTTAATTGATCACGTTCAAATGACGTCACTTCCTACAAATCGCCACGTGCATCAGAATTTTGAGCGTATTTTTTTGTGACGCGCATCGCCTGCTCCGTATTTCGAACAAATTTCGAGCAACACGCGTGCGTGTTTGGAACATGTTACAGCGTGTGCGTGTGCGTACTTGATGGCGTTTAATACGCAGTAGCATTTTTTCCTACGAAGATGGCGTCTGTGAACGTGATCAATAGAAACACGCTATTAGAATGGCCAGTTAGATGCCCCTGTGGTAAACGTGAGGTAACAATAATAATAATGAGGTAATAATAATGAGGTAATAATATCGTGACAACTTGGCTGCAGCATGTGCAGTGGCCACGATTCAAACCGTTCACTTTTGGCCAAAGGTCCAATGCACTTTCCATTGAGGACACAACTAACTTAGGGCCAATGATTTTCCGCGATCGCGGAAAACGGACGGAATTCGCGGAATCTGCCCTTTGAAACGGAAAACGGGATTTGAGTTTGAAGTTAAAAAAAATTGTAAATATAGTGACAAAAACGTAGGTTTTTTTCATGTTATTAAGGCCAAACCTATTGAAATTGATCAAGCTAACTTAACACTGCATTCTTTATTAAGCTTCTTTTTGTTAAACTAAAAAAGCATCAGAAATCAGACCGTAATTAAAAAGTTACGAGATTCACCGTTTATTCGACCAGATGTACATGTACATTGCAAATGAATACACGTTAGACGCGAGGGCAAAATCATCACATTCACGGCACGATCTTTACATTTGTTTTCACCCAAATTGCATTTTCTCCCTCCCTGTTATCAACAATTATACTCAAACTAGCTTACCTACGCTCTATATGAACACACACATTGATTTTTCATCTCGGAAAGGTCTAAAATCAACCATAAACTTTCAACATTTTGTCGCCAAAGCGAAAACAAAATGGCTGACAATTTGTTTCTGTGTGGAGGAGAAGAACACGGTGACGTCATGCAATGATACTGCAGCGCAACGGCTGTTACATGTTTCTTGTTTTTGTTGCAGCGATCAGTCAGTGAGTCAGTGCATTACGTTTTAGAAATTGCCAACTCCGGAACTGAATCGGCCGTTGATTTTAAAAAAATAATTTACGATCTGCATCTCAATATAATTCCGTTAAAAAGTTTAACGAAAGTTTTTACAATTGAGAAAAGATATTAACAACCTTTTATCTATTAAAGAACATGAAACGGAATTTATTTTGTCTGAAACGGAATTCATGTTTTTCAAAAACGGAATTTGCCCTTTTCTGAAACGGAAAATCATTGGCCCTACTAACTCTTCTGCTACGGCACGCCGGCAAGCGGCTTGAGAAATGTGTACTTTGGGCCAGAAAGCCACTGTGAGCGGCTCGCTGTAACTATATCGCCTTTGTTTAATTACGTCACAGACCTGGGGGAAAAAAATGTTGTCGGCTCATACATAGCTGGCTGGAAGCAATCAAATTGCTTGAACAAAGTAATTTCTAAAAGAGACTGGGCTAGGAAGCGGGGGTTGGGATGGAGTTAAACTTACCAGACTTGTGGGTTAATCTGGTCCACTTGGTCCTCCTCTGTAGCTTGCTGAAGGTAATCCAGCTGTGTGAACAGGGGGAAGATCATGTGGATCCCACCGATGGAATGCAATGTGCTGTGGATGGAATGTGTTATGATGGCTCGGACATCCTGGAAAAAAATGCAGACATAAGGGGCCATTCAAAATAGTCAATGATAAAATAAATCAATATTTTTTTCAAAATTGTGAGTGGGTGGGTCAAAAGAAATAACTGAAAATCGAAAGGCATGCTTTGCTTCCATTGACCACAGTAAACCTCGTTTCGATACCGCGCGCCCTGAGATCGCGTGAGCAAACCGTCGAACATGGGGATGAGGTTGGGTGTTAGAGTAAAAGAGCAAGTTTGATTCACGACTATAGTGAATTATAGTTCGACAATTTTTTAACCAAACGCACTGGTACGATGGTTAGTCGTGTACGGGCACAATCCACGGACGTATATAGGCACAATCGCACTGGTCACTGGTAGCTATCATGGATTAAGTTGATGCAGCGTTTTTTGCGGAACCAGTTGCCTAACCGAAAGCGTTCGCACTTCGATGTTATTGCGCAGGTGTGATGCCACGATGACGTTTAACAAGTGGTTACCGTAACTCTAGTCACGAATCGAACTTGGGCAATACAGATATTTATGATATCTGGTGCATCAGTGGCTAGTGCAGCGCTGACACTTTCATGTACAATTGAATGTACATGTACAACGTTCGCTGTTCAGGAGAGCCAGTTGGCTGTGCCACAGATGTACGTATATGGTATACGTCCGTGGGTTGTGCTGATAAGGTACATGTACTTGTTTCACGAAATGTGGGGTGGGTAAAGTTTTTCGCCACCATTTGCAATCCCACCTTTGCCACCGTTTGTCAATCCCACCTTTGCCACCATTTGCAAATCCCACCTCTGCCACCATTTAGTAGTCTTACCTGTACCATGAGTGCATGTGGAGAATGCACAAAGTACGAAGCGTTGCCCTTGGGTGATGAATCCAAACAGAGTTGTGATTCGGTAGCAGCAGGGCTGTATAGAAACACGATGCTGTTGGTCATCTTGCTGTCGTACAGAACCTTTTTGTACTGCTCTGAGAGGCTCACATCACTTTCTGAATGGAACTTGAAATGGCTCTGTGTGACAACAGAGAAAAGACTTTTGTTATGTGTCAATATTCCTCACAAAGTTTTCTTTAAAGTTGCACTGTGTTTGGGTGAAAGGATTAAAAAATTAATTTACACAAGCGAACGAATTTAGAAAGCTTACGTGTCTCTGTAATGAAAAATATAAAAAACTTAAATTTCCGACATCGGGACTTGGAGATACAAGCCTTTTTCTTGAAAGGGGCTTCACATGTTGTACATGTGTGTGTACACTCATATGTACATAGTATGTGTACAATGTACACACGTATGCGCACATATACATTTACGTCATAACCCTGTCGAATAAAAGACAGGACCTGTCTTTTATTTCTTGTTTCTAATCGACTAGCATTAATCCTTGACGGATTTTTACATTCTTGGTACCAAATGAAAGCTGATAACTTTTTCTATTCTAGAAAAATAGCAATTTAACTCTTTTTTTTAAATCGACGCTCAAATCGGCCTAAAATCGGACAGTGCATCTTCAACACCCAAGGACAAATTGGAGTTTGGGGTGAATAAGCAATTGGATATTCCTTCTTAGAAGGCAGAACCAGAGCATTCCTAATCAGTAAGGTATGTCCATGGGGGAAAAAATATTTTTTAAGAGTAAACCCACAGAACTGGGGTCAACCAAAAATGGCGAACAATCTAGGAGATGAGTCTCATTGATCATGTTTCTCAAACTACGATCGAATTAAATGTCACCCAAAAATCAATTGACAATTTACCCTGTAGTTTGGTCCAAGGAGGTACATGGCTTGGACATGCTGGGCTGTCAGGGTCTCGCTGAAGAGGTAAACAGAGGACATCTGGCCACAAAAGGTCCTCTCCTTGTCTGCTGTTGGGGCGGATCCTAGGAAACACTTGTCAAAGGGCTGCAAAGACAGACAAAAGTCAATCAAAGATAGTGCCTACCTTCTAATAAAAAACATGTTTAATTTACAGTGGAAAGGATGTGGACCATGGACATCTGAGCCAAATTTCATAGCACTGCTTATTTTAACAGCATATTTTCTATGTATTATGAGGGTATATGATAGGATTGACAATTAGAGATGAATTTAGAAACATGAGAAAATTGCAGTGCCCCGACTGGGATTCGAACCCAGGTCCTTGGCATACATGGCCAACTGCACTACCAACTGAGCTATCTGGGCATCCCGCCGGAGCACAACAATCTTGTGCTTGCCACTCTTTTTCCAACAATGCAGTGGGGCAAATCCATGCCGACCAATTGGCTACACTGATGGCCTATCGTGAAGAGAGGTCTTACCTCCATAGGGGGAGGGGGGGGGGGGGGGGAACCCATTCACTATAGAGGTCATTATTATTATGTATAATAAGGGTATATGATAAGATTGACAATAAGAGATGAATTTAGAAACAAATTTCTGTTAACCGAGCATCAAGGTATTTCACAGAGTAATTGATAACTGAGGAGCACGTGTGGTCTAGTGGGTATGAAGCGGGACTCCCAATCAGAGGTTGTGGGTTCAAGCCCCACTTTCACCAACGTGTCTGTGTCCCTGGGCAAGGCACTTAATCCCAGTTGCCTCGCCAACCCAAGCGATATATGGGAAGCTGTTAAGGGGAATGCCACAATCTAACTGCTGATAGGGTTGAGCGCCTGGCCAGCAGCCACCTAGTTATAGCGAAATGGTTCTGGTGATTTCCTGATGACAGCGTTAATAATGGCAACAGCGCCAGGAGCACCCCGCAGGGTGGACATGTGCACCATTATTATTATTATTTTTTATTAACGTGCCTTTGCTTTGTTTCAGTACTCATTGAGTACGTCCCAAACCGAGTTTTATTTTTGAGAATGGCATTACAATCAGTTTTTCAGGAATTCCACTTCCATCAAGGATGCTCGAAGAACATGTGTTTAAAATCAAACAACTTGAATACGTGAAGCATTACAAACCCTCAAAGTCTCTGAAATATAAATCTGAATTTATGGAATTGCCCAAAAGCCGTTTCCAAGCATGTACATGTTATAAGCATGCCGCAATCGTGACATGGCACTTAAACTATATATCAATACAACGTGATTTATCAATACAATCAAGCTCAAATTACTTCATTTGCTGCAACATGCCACTGCATCTCTCCCGATGATACCAGCTCGCCATTGACGAAGCAACGGATTTCACTCGACCTCCAACGGTTGTACACATGCACTACTGTCACCATGTACCACTAGGGGGAAAAAGGATAACGACACTGGTTTATCGATACACTCAAAAAATATCTTCTGGGTCATTTGTTTGGCCATTAGTAATGAACAATGGTAATTGTTCTCATGTTTTTTCTGTTTAAATTTCTGATTGTACAATTAAATTAAATTTTTGTCGGGTTATAATTTAAAAAAAATTGTAATTAAATAAATCTTGTTTGGCTCAGAACAACCTTATTTGACTAATGCAGGTTACCAGCAGAACTTTCACGTGGAATATTGTGCACTTTCTAATCCCCTGTAAGGTGCGACTTCACAATATAATTTTCATAGCAGCATTAACAGCCAATAGACCGTATCGAATAGCCGCCATTTCGTGGGGCACCTTTTGTTTATACTTAAACCGTTCAACAATGGAAGCACAATATGTGCAACCATGCATGTCCTCAAGGAACAAAGAAACTGCGGTCTTTAAAAGTTCTTATATTGGGTATGCTAATTAGGGTTTGTTTTGCCCTTACCCGACGTAATTATTAACACTGTATACTCGGTGCTTTCCCGAGACACTATAAAAAAACTTCATAGCATGCTCGGGTGGGACTCGAACCCACGACCTCCTGCAAACAAGGCAGACGTCTTAACCACTCGACCTTAACCACTTAACCCTTAAAGTTAGAACACATCATTGGTAATCTCGAAAATTAGAAATGTTCACAGATTTACACATAACTTACACAATATAAACATGATGACGGTAGTAAACTTTCCCTAAAATGGTTTTGTCTGAAGTGCTATAGTTTTTGAGAAATGAGCAAAACAATTATTTTTCGTCTCGCGAGACGTAAATTTATTTCGCCCCAAAACCACCTCGCCCTGGACCACTTTGCCCTGAAGCACTTCACCCAAAATAAAGGCCATTTCGCCCCAAAACCACTTCGTCCAAACACTACCTCGCCCAAATGCCACTTCGCCCTAAAACCACTTCGTGCACAGGCCATGGTTCAGGGCGAAGTGGTTTCGGGGCGAAGTGACTGTAAACCGGTATTTGACTGTTTTCTCAAAAGTAAGACGAAGTACGGATTTGGTTTTTGCTCAGGTTGGTTTTAATCATGCATATCTTCAATCACACAGGAGGATAAAACTATTTGTAACAGTTTACCAATCATGTATACTGCCTTTAAAGGCCCTGTAGATGATCTGTTTTTGAGCGATTCTGTGAATAAAACCATTATAAATGAAAAGAAAGACATCAACAAACTCATCCGAAAAAATTTCAGCTTTGTCAAATGTACCGTACTACGTTTAAAAAAAACATGAAAATCCATATGCGTTTTCCTGGTCTTGGCAGGGGTGTTTCAAATATTCGTTCTCAGTTGATCGGGTACTATTATGTGGCTTGCGTCATGCACTCTGTGGCGCACATCATATACTGCGTGTGCGCGCAATCCATAAAAATGCATCGCGTTGGAACACGCACACGCAGTACACAGCGCTCATGCATTTCGGACCGCGTAGATGCGAACCAAAAATAAGTAATTTCATCTTTACGGATTATTTTCTGGTAAAATAATATCATTTTGAGCGGAAACCTTTCATTGGGTAGTTGCTATTAATTCAATCTTTACTTTCAGAACTTTCCCCTGTAAACTCGTCGATTACTTTTTGGGGTCATTGCAAATGATACACTGGCCTTTAAGTGAGACACTTAAAATACTTCAAATCTACCTTCCTGGGCTGGAAATCATACTTGATGCAGTGCTGGAACCCTTTTCCCTTGATCTTGACGGCTGTGATGACCAGACATGACCCCATGAAGTGGCCGGAATAGCCGATGCCTTTCCCTGTTCTGAAACTGTGCAGACAAAAAAATAATAATTCAATGAGTACCAGTGTTTTTCACTAACATTTTTATGCTTTTTTAGCTTAATTTGGGCTATGCAAGCTTCAAATACCACACTGATGCCGCGCATCATTAATCGTTAATGTGCAAACTTGCATGAATGATAGTATTGGTAAGCAGTAGGGAGCGCCATGCGACTGATTGCACTTTTCTTGAAAGCGCCCGTAAGTGGTAAAAATGAGAGATGCCGTCCTGCCAAAAATTTGAACCGTAAAAAACGCTGGGGAAACCTGGGGTACTCAGTAAAACCAACTGACATTTGCTTATGGGTCTTTTTATAAATTAGGGGTCCAAAAGTGTGACATTTAGTGTCCCCCGTTACACCTAATATGTGTTAATTTTCGTACAAAAATCATTAAAATGGCTTTTAAACCATTTTGTATGAATTGTACTTTATGTACTCACTCTTTGAGATGGAAAGTATTTAAAGAATGTGTACTGAATTTACAAAAACAAGATGTAAAATGTAACGGGGGACACCAACATTGGACCTCTAATTTATAGAAAGACCTATATGGCACCTTATTAATTGGTTTATGTATGTATGTGATGTAATGAATATTCAGAAATACATGTATGTTTAAAAAGCTCAATTAAATTACAAAAATATATGCATTTGGAACTTCAAAGTGTACATTTTAATGAACAAAAAAATGCTGTGCACAGCATAAACTAGACCGAAGGAATCAATTGATCAATGCCCCAGACAAAAATCACATTAAAGCTTGCAGACTGTAAAAGACATTTTCATTCACTCTACCAATTGATGGGGCAACCGGTACCCGCATCTAAACATATGTAGATTGCTCTCCCTCCAAACCAAAAATTATGACTTGACGACATCATATTTCAGCTCGTTTTAACGAGGAATCACTTAAAGGAGTACGTTCAGATTTTTCCAGAAAATGAATTTCGTATTAACCTAATAATCGTATAAAATACTATCCATGGGAAGAAAACAGGAAATCTGCAATGTCCAACTTGGATGTGAAGCAAAAAGGTTGGTGTAATTACTACACTGCTTTATGGAACCGGATACATTAGTATACTAAACTTCTGTTGTTTTTTTGACAATATTCCTTGGTAATACACGGATTGAGAACGCGAAATTTCAGAATGGCAATGAGAAAAATGCATGTATGACACCATCCTCTTGCAACAGTGCCCCTTTAACGCACTCCCTCACTCCTGCGTACAGTGGCCCTGTTGAAAAAGGCCCCATTTCGCGGTGAGACTAGCGACAGAAATCTTGTCGCCTCGGCTGGACCAATCAGGACGCTTGGCAGTGCATTGCAGCATGATTGCAGGCATTCAAATGTAACGCGCGCAGATTGTAAACACCGTGTATGCATGTGATACATGTACTCGGTAATGCTGGCCGTTGTCCGCGTCGACGATTGGCTGCTATTTAAAGCATACTGGGGAATCCATTCCATTACATTCGTCAGCATGCATCCCTGTTATTAATTTGAAAAACTGCGCAGTAAATTAAGATCGTCGTTTTAAAGTTTGGTAGGAATGGGACAGTCATAAGGAACGGAACCCAATACAATTTCTGGAAAGTATAGAAATCGTTTCTTTTCGGCATAACATGACCGAATTGATTAAATTACATCAAAATGACTCGGGCGTGAGTTGGCTCAAGACAACACCAGGCTCACTCCACAGATTTGCGTGTGTTTCCTCAGGGTATTGTTACGTCGCTTTGCAGAGTGGAAATTCCCTGATATCTCAGGATGGTATGACACACATACATGTACCGTAATATGGTATCAAAACATCAACACCCATTGAAAAAATGGGGGGTTTCAAAAATGTAATCTGTACATGATAGCAGGCTTTTTGCCTCATTTCAGCCATTTTCTCGTAACATGTAACCTGATAGAGCTGGATGAATCCTTTAAGTAATCTTCTTCATTACGATCACAGGGGAACCCATTAATATCAAAACGCCCAACACAAACAACCTTGCGGAGTTTACTTTCAACAGAAATGAGTCACTGTGAGTGTGAATCATCACAGCACATAGCGCGTGGAAGTGAATATCCAGATGTAATTTTAAGAGCACTGTTAACACAACATTCTGCTTGTAACAATGAAAATTGTAGCTCCCAATTTTTAAATGATTTCATTGTTTTCATTCATGTTCTAACAAGGTACATGTAAGTCCCGATGACCTTTTTATTACAGAGTGTGATTCAAAACTGGTAAACACGGGATGAAGATTTAAAAATTTCTTAAATTAATCAAAATAATACCTCGATCTGTAAAAGAAATGTCCATATTTTACAATCACATTACAAAAATTAACAGAATAAATTTGACTGCTGGGCACACTGTGCCATCACATTTTCAAGAAATAGTTAAAAATGCATGTAAAAAAATGACTTTTTTGTCAATTTTATTGATTATCTGTCCCTCACGCATAAAAAAACCCCTCCGCTTAAAATCTGTAAAGTCAATTTCAACATGTGATAAACTGGGTGTGTGTATTAACATCAGTAGCAGGTAAACAAACAAGTTCACTTTAGTTTTCATTTGTTGTTGACTAAGGAAAGGCATTTGTCTCTTGATTTCTGTCCCTCACGAGTGAGGATCACGCTCAGTATGGTTTGGCTATACTGCCCGTTTAGTTAAATCACTCTCACAGCAAAATATTTATTCAGTACTGTATATTTTCAACAAAATTGTCTGACCTTTTAAGAAACCAACAGGCGTTCAGACTGTGGTTTTCAACACGTGTCAAAAAAGTCTACACGGGTCGAGAGCTTTCAACCTCCCGAGGTGGGTTAGTTTCAACATGGGCCGAGTGCTCTACACTGGTCAGTGCCGTGTTGAAATGTTGTAGTGTGAAAATCAACACGGGTCAGACCCGTGTACAACCCGGAGATTGTTCATAGTGTGAAAAGGTCTTATGTATGTATGTATGTATACTTATTGTATGTATACTACATGTATGTATGTACTGTGTCTTATTTCGTACATGTATACGTACATGTACATGTACATGTACATGTACATGTATAGTGTATGTATTATACTACATGTACATGTATGTATGTTTATTGCTTCTGTTAAAGAAATACTATGCCGTTATATTTTGGTCATTTTCTGTATGTCTTCAGTCCTAGAAGGTTGTCTCTTCGTGCTCCGTAAAGCATGTCATGCATTAAACAGGTGATCTACTGTACCTCAAATAATTAACATGTTAAGGCTTGGGTGCATTTTCCTGTACATGTATGTGTTGCATGTATATCTGAAAAGGCGTGAAATTTGCACCGTAAACCCATTTACCAGTAACATGCTGGTAAATAGCGGGCAACGCGAAGTTTCTACTGAGCCGCTCTATCCAGAAAATAGCCAAGCCTGCTGGCCTTCCATCACGCTTCGTGGATTTGCCGGGTAAAGGTCACATGCAGGGGTCAAGCACGTGCATTGGATCAGTCATTGTGCGGTCACATGTTTACATTTTCTCCCTTGTATGAGCACTCGGGCGGAACGGTGCATGTTTCTATTGGCGCTTACCGGATAAATTCCCAGGCATTTGAAAATTGCTGGGGAAAATCCTCCCGCCAATTACCGGAAAATAGCGGATAAGACCTGTTTCTACTGAGCACATTTTCCGTCTTTTCTGGCATTTATATCCAGTAAATGGTTCTCAATAGAAACACACATACATGTATACAAGCTTTTGCCAATTTCCAGTCAGGTCTGTTGATGCTCGAGTGCATTTTCCTGTGTGTTAAATGTGACCCGCTCTGGAAAAAGGTAGTATAGGTCGCGCATTGTGTTTTTGTATTTTAACATTTATGAAATTTGTTCCATAGAAATACATCCATAGACCCTTTGCATGGGCAGGCATGATTATGGGCAGGCATGATTGTGCGCAGGCATGCTTATTTAAATGATGCGATACTTAAAAAACACAAAGTGCCTAATCATACCTCAGTACCTCACACATGTCTATGGGAAGGGATTTAGCCGGCTACCATCAGGTAGCATGTAGATTCAAGCTGCACTCAAGTAATCTGGCAGTGTTCTCCCCTGCCGGTTTTGTTGTCCAGGAGCGCCGCCCGGACAAAATCATCACAGGTACCGTTAGCGCCCGGACAAAAATTTGCCGCCCGGACAAAAAACTCGGCCGCCCGGAAAAAAAAACCCAAAAAACGACCATGACAGTTGCATGGATTTTTTTCACAGCGCCCCCAAAGTGGCGATTGTGTGCACCTGTTGAGGGTGCTGCATGCTCAGCGGAGCGGCGTAGCTAGGGACGGGGGGCGTGCGCACCGCGACCGCTGCTGCATGATACTGCTACCGGTACCACTAACACTCCCACCCCCCCATCCCCCCACCGAGCGACTTGGGCACGCCCGGACAAAATTTGGACCTGTGGAGAACACTAATCTGGATGTGGCATTAGCTGGGGAATTTCTAGACTGGTTCCCACTCCACACATTCCACATACAACGACTGAATATGAGGACTGGCTACTGTCGTGTTTAAAATAACACTTTAAGCATTACGTCATGCATTTATTTTTAGGAGCACATAACCGTTAATTTTCAAAGCGCACTGCGCGCTATATGGCATGAGTGTTCAACAAATTGAAAGGGGTTATTCCTTATTTGACCAATACAAATTTAATATATTAACCTTAAAATATTAAATATGCCCATTTTAATTACATGTAGGCTAGCATCAAAAAGAAAATTCAAACCTTGTCTGCAACTATAGCCACCGTAACTATAGCCACTGCGTAGTTTTAAATCCGTGGCATCACCATAAATACACACGCAGCGGCACGCGTACGTGCACGCGACGTCAATTCAAACAATGACGAATTGTACCCGACGATTAACGGTAATGTCCGGACGACCGGAAGTGCATTCGGGTAACTTCGGGAACCTTCGGAAAAAGGAGGAATTCCTCCCGTTTCAAAATGGCGGAATTGGTGGCTGCCGGACCTTAAATTCAGTCTAGTCAAAGAATTTTTGGTCCGGGTACCAGACTAGGGAATTTCATCCAATTCCTCGAGCATATCCTATTGATTTCATTAGATGATCTTTGAAACTCATTAACTACAGTACTGTGTGTTAATCATTAATAATTGATGAGTCCTGAGCAATTGAGTGATAATAAAGTGATCACAGTTCCGTTGTTTGCACATAATTTTATTTATATAAATTATACAACTAATAAATTATGCAATTGACTTATTCAAGTATGTGTATCCAAAGCCAGATGCCATTTTGATATAATTTGCTGTTAAGGAGAAAATTGTGTTTCTTTCTGACGCCTTGTCATGCCAAAAAGAAATGGTTTTTTTTGAACATTTGTCCACATTTGTATCGATACTATTTCTTTAACAGAAGCCAGTGAACAATTTCGTTCTGAAATATTATGCTATGCAATTTTTTTTTTTCGTAGCAATTTTAAAATTTTGTTTAGCAATCCAGTATTTTTGTATAGCAAATTCAAAATGGGTGAATAAACACGCAAATAAGGGCTTCTTTTGCGTGGTAAGCCGTAAGCCGTCGCGGTACGCTATTCTGGTCATTTTTCCATTTTCATTTTTTCATTTTTCACTAACATTAACAAAACTAATCTGGAAGTGCAAGAATAAGGACCAGATTTTTGAAAAAAAATGTGTCGCAAATTGGATCGCTAAATCAAGTCAAAAACTGCGATGCACTTTGAAAAGTAGCATCGCAGATTGTCGTGATGCAATACAGGGGAAATCGTTCACTGGAAGCAATACACTAAAACCAAAAATTTTGCAATCGGTACATTTTAAAGGCCTTTAGTTATTAATTTAACGAAGTTAACAACTGATGAAGCCTCGGAATAGCTAGGCAAAAATTTTAGTAAAAGATAAAATTATCTACAAAAGGTCTGTGGCTAACATGAGCAACTTCATAAAATTTTGACATTTTTAAACGTTTTTGGGGAATTGGCTAATGGTCTCACAACATGATTTTTGTTCTTACCAGTAAAGATATGGCTTGTCCTTCTCAATTGTTTGGTTGACGGGATCCAGACGAAACCAGGTAGTAAAGGTAAATCCGTTTGGGTATGGCCACCTTGCCATAGGGGGCATTGCGATAGCCTGAAGACAAGAAGGAATAAAAAGCTTTTGTTAAAATGAGTTCATAAAATTGCAGTTTATAAAACTATCCCAATTAGCCATCAGCACATCATTTATTTATTTATTTATTTATTTATTTATTCCATTTATTTACCCAGGGTGTGCCCAAATAGTTTACAAAAACTGGTTTCCATTGGGGCCCTGCAAACACACATAGAACAAATATACTAAATTGAACAACTTCATAATTACTAACAAACTGGAATAAGATACATTTGTACAACAACTACAACATCAAAAAAACTAATGGTTACAGAAGAACAACACCACAAGTAATTATTATACATGCACGTGACACTAACATTTACGCTAAATCCGGGAAGGGCGAAAAACCCGCAAAAACTCTTTTTAAGAGAAAAAAACTAAAAAATTACAAAAATGTGAAAATTCCCCTCCGGCTCCAAAATTAAAGTTTGATTTTATGGCAACCAAGTCATACGACTCCGTAAATTAGCATTTCTCACTTGAAGTTGATCATGTGAATATTATGTGTATGTTTGGCGAAGTGCCGATTTGAATGAGCTCAAAGAAGACATAGTTCTAAGGTGTGCACTGAGGCTGTTCCAAATTGCGGCGCCAACATTCTTGAAGGGACATACCGGCTTTGTTGGGCTCGAAATAGACCTATACACGATTCTAAATGTCTTTCCGAAATAGACCGAAGAGAACCTGAAAAGAAACCACCTAATTTGGCCGTTTTTGAGCATTTTAAAAAACAATCAAGGTCACATGATTTATCGGAACCAGATTCTGGTTCGGATAAATCACGTGGTCTTGGAGTTAGTTTTATTTCCAGCCATAGAAACCAGCGCGAAGTGCGAGTTGCTTTTATCATTCGCTGTTGGTTTCTCTTCTTGTTGGAAAATAATGTCCTACGAACACTATTTACGTACCGTATTTTCCAATTTGTACACAAATCTCTCAACAGATTTCATAAGAAGGGTTTCTGGGTGCTGATATGGACGAGAGAATCTCTCAGATTTTCGTGTCTTCGCTTCGCGGCGATAAATAATATCCGAAGAAAAAAAACAGCATAGGCCTATTGAGGGCGCTAAAGACACAAAAATTGCGTTCGAGTTGCTTCCTCGAGCCAGTGCTGACCTCAGGGATCATGCAAGGTGTGATGAGTCAGGGAAAACGAGGAATCGAGGTTAAACACGTGTCGACCCATATCGAATGCCACCTTTATTTACAAACACATGAATACCCCGGTACATAATACATGTACATCGCGACGGCTGGTAAAGCATATACAGATATAGCCCAACATTTGTCTCTTTTGTTAATTTAAAACATTTCTAGTTAATTACATGACATTTTGATAATTATTTTTCACACCAACCATCGAAAAATTATTGTCAAGGATGCTAGATTGCTACATTATGTAAACAGTAAGCCGGTGTGTCCCTTTAACCATTGTGGCTCAAACATCCAAGGAATTTTATAAGGGCAAGATTGTTGAGGTATACATAAAGCCCACTTGAGGAGAGTCTCTCTGTCACATATCAAGGAGGAAACTCATCAATGCTGGCAGATTTGCTATAGACAATTAAAAAACCTTTTATTTAATAGACCTTTCCCATTACCATGGAAACCTGCCCTGTATGTCTGCCATAGCTGGGACGTGGTCAGTGCATGAACTACATGCATTATGTGATGATGCTCATTGTGTTGTCACTTCGAACAACTTGCGCTTTTGTTCTAATGGTGAATTCACATTGACCCTTTTCGAGCGCGCATAATTGCGACACGCGTTGCATTGGGAAAAAAAGCCATGTAGAGGGAATTTTGAGTGAAACAATGCACTGAAAATCACTGAATTATGAAAACACTTTCCGTCCAATAGACTATGTACATTGTAAGTTGACCTCGCGAACGTACGAGACCACGCGAGACCACTGTTTCCGGGCATAAGACCCTATTTCTTCAACGCACGTCGCGAGCGAAATTCTTGGATTATTTTGTTTACGCAGGTTTTTGTAAACTCAGACAGCCCAAAACGAGTATCTCTAAATAAAATCTTGCATTCCAATGGATGAAGTGGGGTATATAATCAAAAATAAGCAATCTTTTCTGAGCAGACAAGTCAATCTTTGAAGATCGTAAACTACATGCAGCAAAAGTTATGCAACATGCACAGCAGCCGACGTATATGGCAAGCCAAAAGGGTCATAGCGTATTGCGGCAATGCGTTGCGAAAATACCACAACGCGTTGCGAAAATATCACAATGGGTTGTGCTGTCATCCAATCAGAACACTATTTCTGCAACGTGTTGCTAAAAATAGACTCGCGACATGTTGTGAGGTGTCCAAAAACGCATTGCGAACATCTCACAACGCGTTGCCAGATATCCACAACGCGTTGTGAGATGTTCGCAACGCGTTGTCGGACACCTCACAACACGTCGCGAGTCTATTTTTAGCAACACGTTGCAGAAATACAGTGTTCTGATTGGATGATAGCACAACCCGTTGTGGTATTTTCGCAACGCGTTGCCGCAATACGTTATGACCCTTTTGGCTTGCCATAGACGTACGTAGGCCCACAGTGTACATACAGACCTCGCTAGCGATAGGCGAAACGCCATCTACCAAAAGTAGAGCTTGCAGACTTTTTTTTTAGAGTGCCCAAGTTCGAAGCATTCATTTTCACATGAATCCACACTTGGGTCATCCATTCCAAATTGGATGAAGAATATGCTAGCAGAGAAATTTATTCAGGTCATTAAGTTTTAATAAATTTTTATCGTTTTTAGAGATAATTATGCATGTATTATATATTGTAAAAAAACATTTTAGCTACCCGAATCACTTTCGGGTCGGTTGTATACTTAAGATTGAACAGAAAAATTTATATACAAAAAACAAAATCTCGCCCGTGTTATACCGGTAGGAATAGGCGTTTTAGTTGTGTTGTGCCCGGAAGCTCAGATTTGACCTTTGCCGCGAGACTTACATAGTCTATACAGTTGAAGCTCATTATTAACAGGTTTTAGGACTTTGCACATTACCTCCTTACAAAAGGAACCTTATCAGGAACAACAACAATGAAGAACAAAGAATCGGGACGTCTGCCTTGTTTGCAGTAGGTCGTGGGTTCGAATCCCACCCGAGCATGCTATGAAGTTTTTCATAGTGTCTCGGGAAATCACTATACAAAAGTATACAGTGATAATACACGTCGGGTAAGGGCAAAACAAACGCTAATTAACAATCATTCTCCCCGACATAAGATTCATCAATTACTGAAAAAATCGGGATCAAATAAAAAAATCCTTGTTATTATCAAGGCTCAACTATATGGGTCTTTCTATCAATTGGGGGTCCAATGTTGGTGTCCCCCGTTACATTTTACATCTTGTTTTTGTAAATTCAGGACACTTTCTTCAAATACTTTCCATCTCAAAGAGTGAGTACATAAAGTACAATTCATACAAAATGTTTTTGTACGAAAAATAACACACAACAGGTGTAACGGGGGACACCAAATGTCACACTTTTTGACCCCAAATTTATAGAAAGACCCATATTTTCATCAAAATCTCACTTTTGTTCTGAACAGACAAACTGCACAAAAAATTGTGGCTGCATAATGAGATTGTCAGTTATGAACATACGGTACATGGTACAAACTACATGTACCATACACTTACACTGATTGAATATCGGTATATACAATGTAGTAATGATGCAACATGGGGTATCATTTTCATGTCCCTCCAGCCCCTATTCCCCTTAATACTGTCAATTCTGCGGTAGTATGCACGGCAAAAGGACCTTGGATGCACATTTTTGAAATGTCATGAACTAATAACATTGATGTGAGCCTAATTCAATTACAAATTGCACCTTGTTTTTCCTCCCTCCGCCTCCTCCAAACTATGGATTGAATTCACAGTTAAATTACCGTCGGCATATGTACCAGGCAATTCCATGTCGTTATGAAAATCAGAAAAGGACGTTTCCCCAACTGACTTAATTTCTTAGCCTGGAGGCCTGCGCATATCACCTGACTCTCCCTTGACTCTCAGTGCAAGGGGATAACCTCCCTAAGTTGGGGATGGAGTTGTCGCGAGCTCGACAAACCAGAAGATCGCAATACGCGTGGGTATTACTGAACCATCCTCCCGAATCAATAATGTCCAAGGTTTTGCAGTGGCTTTGCTCTCCGTGGTGTGTCACTTTGACAACTGATGTGATTGAAAACGGGGACAATGTTGATTTGCAGAAGACTAACAGGAAGAGAAAGTTGGTTGTCTGGGATTGTAATTTAATGATTATATTTATTCATTATAATACTGAGTGGAGTGCAGTGGCGGAGCGGTCTAGTGGATCATATTCAAAACCTAGTTCTAAAGGTAATGGGTTCGAATCCTGGACCGGTCCATCCATGGCGCGTGTACCCTTGAGCAAGGTACTTTGCCACGCATTGCTTCTCTCCACCCAGGAGCAAAATGGGTACCACAGAGGGTAGCGAAAGTTGATGTGTTTGATAAGGCAGCCGGGGCTGTATACTCCCCAGGGAGCTGAGATGGTACTGGTATATGGAGTGATTTAATGGAGCCCTATGATCAGGGGTAATTATAGTGTAGGCGCCTCGATGGGGGTTTTCCCCGATAAGTGCGCTGTATATTGTTTTTTTGTGTATCCTATTTTGTTACAGATGTGTGCAATTATTAAAATATTCTACAATGGCATCGACAGACACAACAAATGTTTCCTGATGCTGTGCTGTGCTGTCTGGCAACAGTAATTAATCAAATAAAGTCAACTATGTCTACTACTTGTTCACATAAATGGTCTGTTTGTAAAGCTTTTGAAGTTTGTTAAGTGGTTACAAAAGAAAGATGAGAGCCTTTTGCAGCTGTTAATGTTATGTTAAACCCTTGTGTGATGCAACATTAATAGTTTTCTTGTTTGCAGCTACTTGATTGTGATGCTGTGTATTAAAAGTGTATGCATTTTATGTTTTGAATGTATGTGTGTACATTTGACAGTTGGCAACGGGGCTGTAGTTTAGTCCATCACAAGGCCTCACAAGTCTACAGGGGTCGAAATTAACACTGGTCCTGTGGTCCGAGACCAATACAAAATCAGAAGGACCACTAGATCTGTCAAAGACGCTGGTCTGATGGACTAGTGAAAACATTTACCGACTCATGGAAACATTCTCTGATGCCTAATCCACAGTAAACATTTCTTAATACTCAATGCGATTAAAACGAGGTTACCACAAACAATTCCTAATCGCTTTAGACATTTTCAGATAACTACATTTCTTTCTCCAATCTCTCCAGACATGCCCCAGTGTTGGATCAAAAAGCAATCCCATCCATCCTGCTCTCAATGACCTTAAACCAGAAAGTGTTGCAGTATCTCGGTGCCATTTTGAAAAGCACCGCTGGACCACCAAATTTTCAGCAGGACCAGTAGAGTTCACTAATCTACTGATCCTTCTGACCAGCATGAAATTCAGGTTAATTTCGACCCCCGAGTCTACAAGTCCCTGGATCTTAGTGGGGCACCATGGTCGAGTGGTATAGCTAACACATTTTTGTTGTTGTTCATAACACTTAAGGCAACAATTACATGCACATGTATATCCCTCCTGGGTCTTATGTAAAATTACTTCTTCCCAAGGCAACCAAAAACAAAAGGTACATACATAGTTTTCTCATGCCTTTTTGGCTCCTCACAAATGCATTTTCCGTTAGACTGCCGTTTCATTTGCATTCACCCTCCACATACAGCCAATAAGCTAAAACACGCTGCATTCTGTGAAGCACATAGCCAATATACGGCACATACACAATCATTCCACATCACGATGACATTCACAATTTACATCCTCGCAAACCTGAATGCTGCAAAACATGTTTTCTTAAGCAGGATCCCAAACACTTGACGAAGCGAAACGTGAACCTGCATCGCGTCATCTGATGAAATTATTCAGGGTGTCTTGGCCCAGTAAACTATGGTCTACGTGTATCAGTGCTGTCTGTCCTAATTTCTTCTTTTGATTTCAAGTCCTCAAATGCTTTTTAAAAAGCCCCTATGTATTGGCAATGTCTTAAAATATTAAAGGCCCACTGTATCATTTGCAATGATCCCAAAAGTTAATCAACGAGTTGACAGGGAAACCTTACTCAAAGTAAAGATTGAACTGGTAGCAACTAGTATCCAATGAAATGTTTCCGCCCGAGATGTTATAATTTTGCCAGAAAATAGTCCATGAAGATGAAATTATTTAGATCGTTTGCAAACGATTTACTTCTCATCTGGGCGGTCCCAAATGGGCGCTGTGTACTGCGTGTATGCTGTTCCAACGCGATGCATTTTTTAATGCATCGCGTGGGTCACGCACAAAGAGGTACACTCTTATGGGGTACCTCTTTTGTTACCCTCTCTTCCTTATCTTTGTCCTTCTATGTTTCCTTACCTTGTGGGGTACTAAGTAGACAAAGACCGACTTGTGGGGCACATTTGTTCGTCTTTGTTCCTTGTGCGGTACCTTTCTTCCGGGTACCCCATAAGGGTGTAAAAACCATACTCACGCAGTATGACGCGTGCCACAGAGTGCATGACGTGAGCCACAGATAACGCATATTTGAAACACCCAGTAAAGACACTAAAACACATACATGTATGAATGTTCATGTTTTTAGAAGACGTGGTACATTGGACGGAGCTGAAATTTCTTCGGATAGGTTTGCTGATGTCTTTCTTTTCATTTATAATGGTTTTATTAGGGCCTTTAATAAACTATTTGACTGGAAAAACAAGATTGAAGTAGTTCCAACTGACAAATGCAATGATTCTGCCCAAGAGGATACAAATGCATGTACACGTGCATTTTTTTAAAGAGTGCCCTCAAGTTAAAACAAAACTAAACCCATAACTATTGTTGTACATGTGTTATGGCTTCCTTTTCCATGCGGCATAGCCAGGGAACCAGCCTAAATAGGACGGTGCTTTCGCACATTTTCTTGAAAACATGGACAGTTTTTCATTGCTTTCTCAGAGTTGGACGATGTACCGAGCTGACTTATACACAGGTTGGTTTTTGCCACACGTCCTCAATCACGCATGGAGATAACGCCATTTGTAACAGTCTTCCAATCCTGTAATCTACCCGTTCAATGCATCCATCCAATTAGCACGGTTCAATATATTCCGGCTTGTACAAGTGGACGTCAGCAATGATGGAAAACCCTTTTAACTAGCGGCATAGGCCCTGCATATTTTTCATCTATTTGTGTATGGCCGAGGATGTTTTACTGTTTTTTAACTCTTTCAGTGCCAAGTCCGTACAAGTACGATATGTCTGAAAATGCCAATGGTGTACTGTACATGTACGAATAGTACGATCTCGTTTTTACATTTTCTTTCCTTCAAAAATGCCAACCGCCGTACATGTACAACTTAAAAATATCACTAGAGGGCGCATTGATCCATCATAATATGCAATATTATGATGGAGTTCCTCGAGAGGGCGCAAAGTCTGAGCAGTTCTGAGCAGCCATGCCGTACATGTATGAATAGTACGATCTCGTTTTTAAAAATTTTCTTTAATGAAACTTATTTCTTTCATTTTGAGACCAGACATAGGTATTTTCTGGAAAATACGGTCTGTGTTGCCAAAATGCCCCCTTTACCATGGAAAGACTCACATTATGTATGCTTTAAGTGGAATACAGTAGTTGTTTTTTCTTTAATAAATTCTGTTAGTGTTTTATAGACGATCTTGTAAAAACAATTCCAACTAGCCTCACGCTCCCCTACTCACCGCTCCGTTCTTGCCAGAGAAACTGAAGAACACATCGGGGCCGTGTTTTCGGGGAATCTGCTTCAGAACTTGGAGAAGCTTGACTGAGTATCTGGGCTGTGGTGAAACAAAAGTGAGAAAATATTTTAAATTTGGCAAAGAAAATGAATATATGCATGAAATAAAAATTGGTTTCACAGGAAATTGTTTAGGAAGGATGCTACTGTAACCTCATAGCTCAGCTGGTAGAGCATCTGCCCGGTGTGTCAGAGGTTTTGGTGGAAACCTGAGGGAGTATACCACTGTGCCTCATAGCTCAGCTAGTAGAGCATCTGGTGTGCCAGAGGTCTTTGGGAAACCTGAGGGGGTATACCACTGTGCCTTATAGCTCAGCTGGTAGAGCATCTTGCTTGGTGTGTCAGAGGTCTTGGGAGAAACCTGAGGGGTATACCACTGTGCCTCATAGCTCAGCTGGTAGAGCATC
Source organism: Henricia sp. BOLD:AAB3569 (assembly GCA_037783545.1). NCBI lineage: Eukaryota > Metazoa > Echinodermata > Asteroidea > Spinulosida > Echinasteridae > Henricia > Henricia sp. BOLD:AAB3569. Next base: position 786,530 of record JBBELK010000397.1, read on the forward strand.
TGCCCGGTGTGTCAGAGGTTTTCGGGGAAATCTGAGGGAGTATACCACTGTGCCTCATACCTCAGCTAGTAGAGCATCTGGTGTGCCAGAGGTCTTTGAGAAACCTGAGGGAGTATACCACTGTGCCTCATAGCTCAGCTGGTAGAGCATCTGCCCGGTGTGTCAGAGGTTTTGAGGGAAACCTGAGGGAGTATACCACTGTGCCTCATACATGTACCTCAGCTAGTAGAGCATCTGGTGTGCCAGAGGTCTTGGGGGGAACCTGAGGCGGTATACCACTGTGCCTTATACAGTTGTAGCTCAGCTGGTAGAGCATCTTGCTTGATGTGTCAGAGGTCTTGGGGGAAACCTGAGGGAGTATACCACTGTGCCTCATAGCTCAGCTGGTAGAGCATCTGCCCGGTGTGTCAGAGGTCTTAAGGGAAACCTAAGGGAGTATACCACTGTGCCTCATACCTCAGCTAGTAGAGCATCTGGTGTGCCAGAGGTCTTTGGGAAACCTGAGGGGTATACCACTGTGCCTTATACAGCTCAGCTGGTAGAGCATCTTGCTTGGTGTGTCAGAGGTCTTGGGGGGAACCAGAGGGAGTATACAACTGTGCCTTATAGGTCAGCTGGTAGAGCATCTGCATAGTGTGTCAGAGGTCTTGGGGCAAACCTGAGGGGGTATACCACCATGACCACTGTGCCTTATACATGTAGCTCAGCTGTTAGAGCATCTGCCTAGTATGTCAGAGGTTTTGGGGGAAACCTGAGGGAGTATACCACTGTGCCTCATACCTCAGCTAGTAGAGCATCTGGTGTGCCAGAGGTCTTTGGGAAAAACCCGAGGGAGAACACCACTGTGCCTTATAGCTCAGCTGGTAGAGCATCTGCCTGGTGTGTCAGAGGTCTTGGGGGGGGGGGGGAACTAGAGAGAGTATACCACTGTGTCTTATGTAGCTCAGCTGGTAGAGCATCTGCTTGGAGAGTCAGAGGACTCGGGTTCAAATTCCGATTGGGCCTATGTGATTTTTCTTTCATCTATTGCTTAAAACTGCTATAACCACTGTGGTCAATATTGTCTGATAAAACTGCAATGAACTACCCGGTATTACCAGCAATGTTGTCACAGCCTAGGACATACGTCTGACGAAGTAATTGTTACAACGAAAGCTTGCGCTAAAGTGCTACCTTGTATTTATTTTAGTACAGCATAAATAGACTAACAAATGACATACCGCTTTAAACCTTATAAACACTGCTTTTATCCATTAATAACACCCTCCACAATTGTTGCACTTCTCACTTGAGCGAAAACCGTAACAAATTGCACATCCCTTTCCCATACAAAGCCAGGACGGGAATTTGCAATAAATTATCGGTAGTCGCCACTCGCCACAGATCTTCAAAACTGAGATACGACGGCCGCCGCGAGATAATTTCCCGAGAGGAAAACATCGTGACGTGCAAGCTCCGTGCAAGTCCGGTCTACTTGTCTGCTGAAAAGCTGATAAGATAAATTTTTATTTGGAGGGGTCGTAATTGATGCCTTGCGCATTTCCTTCGATTGATCCCTTGCTACAGACTGCATCGTCGACCGGATATGGTGTATTCCTTCCATATGATGTATTGACTCCGTGGATAAAAATTATCACTGCAATATTGTGTGTTAACACCAACAAGTTCCAAACTATTCAATTTTGTCTGTCACCAGAAATGAAGTGATTATAACTTGGGGATACTGATGAAGCCATCAGAATTTTAAAGAAAAAAAATTTGTTTCAGGCACATTTTTAGAGTTATCAGAAGATAGTCTATCTTTTTTGGCAGCCATTATACAAGTGGAAAGTGTTGGACATCTACCTCAGAAGTTAGATAAAAACCAATTTTGTATTTTCTATAACAACCCTAAAAACGTATACATTTCTTGAAGACGAGTTCAATTTTCTAATTTATAAGAAAGAGAAATGTATATACAGTTGAAGTCAGAAGTTCACATACAGTGTGTATGTACACCACTACCATCATCACCCAAAATGGTAAACAGGACTACCCGAACCATTGCAAGGCGTGCAAGCTATGTTTTAAGTACTGCAAGCACGTGAGGAATTCCACAAAATCAAGACTTTAGTAAAGACTGTTGGGTCTTTCTATAAATTAGGGGTCCAATGTTGGTGTCCCCTGTTACTTTTTACATCTCGTTTTTGTAAATTCAGGACACATTCTTTAAATACTCTCCATCTCAAAGAGTGAGTACATAAAGTACAATTCATAAAAAATGGTTTAAAAGCCATTTTAATGATTTTTGTACGAAAAATAACACATATCAGGTGTAACGGGGGACACTAAATGTCACACTTTTGGACCCCTAATTTATAGAAAGACCCTTTTACAAAAATGATGACAATGCAAGTTTAAGCACACCAGTTTTAACACAGTTGTATGTAGACTTCTGACTACAACTGTACCCCATTAAAAATATCCCTTGCAGAAATGAAATACATACATCTTTGTAAACAAAAAATATTCCAGCCGAAAAAAGAAAAAAAAGCTACAAACATAAGCAGCATCTGTCAACTCCGACAATAAAAATGAGGAAAATGCCAGCTTTCACTTATTATCTGTGTGTGCCACTGATCCATGGCCCTTAGTGACACCGATGTTATTAAAGACAGCCGAGCACCTGCTGATCGGAAACTCTCTCAGTCACATGGATGCCGGATAAATTGCTCGCACGACCAAAGGAAAAAGGAAAAACTCAAGAAATCAATGGAATACGACAGGCTCGTATTAGTCAACAGTTGGCTGTCATAGCGGTCAGATATATTGTGGATATGTGCATCTTCTGATATATTTGTCTGCATATTGTCTATTTAGCACTTGCCATGTGTGCATGTTATCCCATTGCATAGACAACTCCGATATTATTTTGATGTTGCCATAAGCCGTAAAGTAAACAGACAGTAAAGTGAAATAGTGCTCGTCTATATTTACTGTCAATTCAGGTTTTAATCACGTTTTGACTGAAGCCAGCCCCTTGCTACATTGTATTTCAGTTATTTTTGGAGAAGCAGTTTTTTAATCAAAATGCTTCAAATAATATATCTGAATGGCACCAGTATTTAATTTTAAAAGGGCTGAATTTCATTTTAGCATACGGGAGACTAGTGACAATGGAACTAAGCTTGCACCAGTCACTATATTTCTTAAAGAATTATGAAACCATTTATTATCGATATGGACATTTCGAGTGTGGCCAAAATGCTGAATGATTTGTCTCCATATTTTTTGGCTAAAAAAACCGGGAATTCCGGCAAGAGACTACTAAAGAGTGACGTCAGATGCTATGGTATTCGGGTCACATTCGCTGGTAATCTGAAACATCCATTGCTACACTGGTTCCAGTGAAGACCCAATAAAATAGTGACGTTTTCACTATAGCACTCCACTGCCAGAAATTTGACATTAATGCTGTAAGACGCGGCAAGTTCGGGTTCGGTTCGGTTTGGCAAAAGTTCACATTTTTTCCCCGAACTTCGGTTTGGTTCGTGTTCGGCAAACATAACCAGACGTTGCCAAAAAATTCATGCCAAATTCCTCCAATACTTGTCAGATTTGTAGTTAGTAACGTACGTTTACTGCCATGGTTCCATCCACAAGTACTGCTCAATTATGACAATATTATCAAAATATCAACTGACATCAGGCGCGGATCCAGAGGGGGGGTTTTGGGGGTCAAAACCCCCCCTGCTCCGACACCAACAAATATAATGTAATGCATTTTTTGCGTGTCCGCCTGTCCGAAACAAGCAGACATAAAAATCTGATGGGCAAAACCCCTCCTGGAAAAATTCCTGGATCCGCCCCTGGACATTTTACTTTCAAACATCTAAAAAATGCATTGAACTATTACTACATTGCACTGAGGTTGTACTGCAAATTAAAAGAAAATCCCCCAAGTCCACAGTAAAAATGCCTAACACATGTATATATGCTCAGGCACCGCCCTCGCATGGTCATTATTTGAATAATTCTCAGAAGCCCCTCCCCTCTCCCATGGTCTTGTATTAATGTAAAGAACCAGATGGCTCCAAGAAATACATGTACATGGGCCCCAACATATGCAAATTTTACTCTGGGGTCTGTGGGCCCTAACCATACCGGTAGCTGTACTCATTGATAAAATTAAATATCACACTGAAGTGCCTGCTTCCTCAGCAAAGAAAGGCCGACATTTATGTTGCAGAAAAGTCTGCAGACACAAAAGAAATTTTTCCGAACCACTGCCGAACGGAAGGAAATGTTCGGTTCGGACTGGTTCGGGTCGGAAGTGCCATGTTCGGCAAAAACTCATTCGGTTCGTCCGTTCGGTTACAGCATTATTTGACATCCCTGTACATTTCTTACCCACTGTCCACTGTCTCCTTTCAAGAAGCTGAAGATGAGTTTAAGTTCCTTGACTGAGATGCTATAGCTGGCGATGACGCCCAGAATCTCCATCAGCAGGTCTGAAGACAGAGACAATAAACAGGCAGATTAAAAATCAACAACCTACCAAATTAACTGCCAGGATGCATTGAAGAATGGATTGGTTGTGTATATCTCGGGGTCAGAGACGTACACAAATAAATCTTGCAAAACAATGCATGCTGAAATTAATTGACCAAGGTTTAGAAAATAGCTGGCGATGTCTCAATCAACACTAACTAACTAACATTTAAAAAGGAAGTATTGAATTTTGTGCAGAATATTTATCAGCTTCACAAAGTGTAGACAAATTGACAAACCTGCTCTTACCCTATGTATCATTTTCAAGATAAAACATTTTACAGATTCGTGGAATAGAAGTGTAACATACAATGTACTTACCGGTAAAGGGCCCCTGAAATGGTGTTTTTATTAATGAAATTTGTGCTATGAAACTAGTTCATTTATTTACAATCATAAAAACCCTACTTGGAAGTTGTTTGGGGGGTTAAAATCAAGGTTTTTGATTTTTATGCTCATGAAAACTTACATAATATGCATGAGCAAAGTGGTGATGTCACATTAGGAAAACACAGGAAAATCTTATTCAACTGTGCACAAAGGTTTCCACAATTTTCTTCAACTTGCTGAAACTTTTGTAACCCATGATGGTTTAGGTCTGTTTTACATGTTGCCTGTTGTAAACCATGAGAAAACTAAGGCTGGAAACTGCAGCATTTTTCCACAATTCCTGTTTGAAGTCTTATGTTTTTTCTTTGCTTTTCTGCTGTGTGTTCCTAAAGTGACATGCCCCAAACAGCGCCCTCTTTCTGTAAGTTTAAGTGAAGAAATGTTCAAGTAATCCTTCATATACAGCAAACACTGTGCATAAAGTTATTGAGCATTTCAGGGGCCCTTTAAGGAAGAATGTTCATAAACAAGAAATTTTAGCTACTTACATGTAGATGCATCAATGCTTCAGAAAACCTTGAAAAGCTATAGATGGATTTGTTTGTACAAGTGAATAGTAAAAAAGTCCCATGCAAAACCACCTTCGGTTGTCAATTTCCAGCATGAAATACCATTTTGGACGGAAATAAATTCATGTGGTGTTTGTTACCATTGCTATCAACACGTTGAGTGAGGTTTTTCTTGTCAACTCATGAAAAACAACATTGGGTCATTGCAAATGATACAATGGGCCTTTAAAGCTTCCACATAATGTACCTTAAAGGGCTCCTGAAATGCTCAATAACTTTATGCACAGTGTTTGCTGTATATGAAGGATTAATTGTCTAGAAAGACAATACTACGGTTCATTTTGATGCCCCATGAATAAAAAGTGTCATTTTTCAACTTTGAAAATTTCTCCACATAAACTCACAGAAAGAGGGCGCTGTTTGGGGCATGTCACTCTAGGAACACACAGCAGAAAAGCAAAGAAAAACATAAGACTTCGAACTGGGATTGTGGAAAAATGCTGCAGTTTCCAGCCTTAGTTTTTTCATGGTTTACAACAGGCAACATGTAAAACAAACCTAAACCGTCATGGGTTACAAAAGTTTCAGCAAGTTGGAGAAAATTGTGGTCACTCTTGTGCACAGTTGAATGAGATTTTCCTGCGTTTTCCTAATGTGACATCACCACTTTGCTCATGCATATGTAAATTTTCATTAGCATCAAAATCAAAAACCTTGATTTTAACCCCCCAAACAACTTCCAAGTAGGGTTTTTATGATTTTAAATTAATGGACTATTTCCATAGCACAGATCCCTTTAAAGCTCGTATAAAGGATTTCCAATGTCTCAAAATTGTTATCAAACAACTGACCGAAAAATTCGTGTACTCAAGAGGAAGACAGAAGTGGTTGAAACTGTCCAATGCAATGATTCCCCCTGAGGTGACATTATTTATAAGAAAAGTAAATTTATATAAATGGGTCTTTCCACAGTACTGTAATGGCATACATTTGAAAAATACCGTACCGGTAAGTCAATAATTCCTTTCAGATGTCTTTAGTTTATCTCAGAATTAAAGAAATGTCCTTGTTTTGTTCTCAGGAGATAACTTTTGCCCAAAAAGGTAAGAAATTGCTGCCACAACATACATTTTTGAAAAGCTTGCGTACAAATTTTCCTATTACAAATGTAACGTGGACAGACAATTTTGTGACATTTTTTTCCCGTCTTTGTTACATGCATAATAGGAAAATTTGTGCACTGGGTTTTTACAAATGTATGTTATAATGTTGTACACGTAGGACTATTTTTCTTACTCCTTGGTGAAAAAGTTATTTGCTCAGTTTAGCTTGATAATTTCAGAATAAAATTAAGACATTTGAAGTGAACTGGTACCTAAGATCTTGAATGTTACAGAAATGTACCCCAATACTGTGGACCGACCCAAATGCGAGTGCACTTGTAATTATTACAAGGGCGCCCTCGTGTGAACGAAATTAGGACTGTGACTACTGTCATAATATGCCTCTGTTTTGAATCAGCCTAAACAGGATGACTTCACACTTTCTTTTTTTTTTAAAACATGGCCACAGTTTTTCATTGTTTTCTCAGAACGTGGATGAGGTACTGAGCTGACTTATACACAGGTTTGGGTTTTTTTTCATACACATCCCCCAATCACACAGAGGTAACGCAGTTTGTAACAATTTTCCAATCCTGCAATATATCTTTAAGTGGCCTTTAATTTTTCTTTCTGCCTGTTGGCCCTTTTTGATAACCTCCCTGCCTTTAATGAACCAAGGCATATCTGAGTTACTCATACAAGACGCAAGCCGTCCCATAGGGCTAACAGAGGCAATAAGGAGGGAATAACATCCAGAGGGCAGGATTGTCTCAAGCCCTTACAGCTCAAGTCATAATTCTCCAATTTACACGCACATGTATGTAGAGTATTTCCCACGAGATGGAAAGAAAATTTACAGACACTTAGAGAGACTGCGGGCCAAAATTAATGTGGTGGAGGGTTTATGGGAGAAAGCACACAAAACCAGGGAAATGCTCCGTAAGAGACATGTGAATGATGTTGTGAAATGGATTCCCGAAAGGTGTCCCATTTGTAACGGCGAAAGAATCCAATTTCGCGTCATCATGCTTTGTCAATAAGGATTTTGCGCCACAATGGTGTGCTGTGTGTTCTTAACCTGATTTGTGAAGAGAGTTGCTTGAAAATTGTGTAAAATGTTCAAAAAATTAGGGCATGCAAACTCCATATTTTTTAAAAAGTTTTTTACATCTCAAAGGGCCCCTTATTTGGGATTTGTATCAATGAAATATATGCTATAAAACCAATATGATCAGTTACATTCATAAAAATCCTATTTGGAGCTTGTTTTGGAGGTTAAAACAAAGGATTTTAGTTTTTATGCTAATGAAAATATGCATATTCATAACCAAGGTCATGATGTCACAAGAGGCAAACACAGGAAAATCACATTCAACTGTGCACAAAAGATTGCACTTTTTTTCTCAAACGTCCTAGAACTTTTGTAATCCATTGCTGTTTGGGTTTGTTCTACATGTTGCCTGTTGTAAGCCATGACAAAACTGGGGGAGAAAACTGCAGCAATTTGCCTCAAGTCCAACTTTTCCCTTCTGTCTTCCTTACGTGATGCACTCCAAACAGCACCCTCTTTCTGTGGTTTATTGCAATGAAATCTTCAAAGTTGAAAAAAGCTACCTTTTATTTATTTTACATATAAATGAACAATAGTATGTCTTGCTGAACAAGTAATCCATCATATGAAGCAAAGATTAGGCAAAAAGTTGTAGCATGTCATGGGGCCCTTTAATTCCTTTTCTTACCCGATAGCATTTCGTTGCAGGATTGCAGCTTGTTGACTAGTCTTGTAATCAGACTGACTTCCGTGCACGCCTGCAGGTTCAGTAAACTCTTCCTCAAGATGGCAACAAACATGCTCCATATCTCTGCCTGTACATACAGAAAAGAAAATTCCATTTATAAGCCTGGAATGAAGACTCATAATATGACCCAGCTTGTGCATGACTTGTTGAAGAGGCCAGTTTCACATTTGTTGCTTGGTTGAGCACATGATTCAGATAGTGCCGATGATGTGCTCGGCTTCACACAGCAAGGAGCTGGTTCTGTTTACATTGCCGCTAATGGGAAACGAGTAAACGACAAGGTACATGTACACTCAACCAAAACTGTTCTGTCACCATTAAGACCTTTGTAGATATTTATTATGAAATTAAGTTTAATGTAAGAAAATAGTATATCAAATTTTACCTGAACGTATCACTCAAAGGAATAGAGCTTAACGGAGTCCATGATGGCAAGCCTCACGGAACAGGAATGCAACAAAGGAGTGTGGGGTCAGAATGAAAAACACCAAAAAACAACGATGTCAACTTTATTGCACTCAAGCAAGGGGAGTTACAGTTCAGTATTTTGCTTCCACCATACCTAATGCAATGGCACGATTCAGATTGGACAATTTAACCATTTTGATTTGAATGTTTTTGACAAGACATTGATCAATCCAAACTCACTTAAAAATTTCCTGTCTACACACAAATTGCCCAAATCACAAGTTGCATTGTTCTTTAGTGCTTTTCATTCTGACCCCACACTCCTTTGTTGCATTCCTGTTCAGTGAAGCTTGCCATCATGATCTCTCTTGAGCTCTATTCCTTTGAGGGATATGCTCAGCTAAAATTTGATATGTTATTTTCCTACAGGTACATTAAATCCAATTTCATAATAAATATCTACAAATGTCTTACTGGTGACAGAACTTTTGGGTCAAGTGTAGTATCTTCTAGGAAATACATTGTAACACAAAAGAGACACTTCACAGTTTTCATTCCTTTGAGAACTTGTTTTTCAGGAGGTTTTACCAAGACAATGGTAAAATTAAAAATTGCAAAATTTTACTGCTGTCCGCATTTGGACTTTTTGACACGGAAAAATTTTACCGAGACCGTGGGAGACCATGCACAGTGTCCCTTCGCAGTATGACCTTCACGGCCCGGATGTACGCTTCCAGAGCGCTTTTACCGACTCGCTGTGTCTGCATTGGACTTATCGCCTTGGGAAAAGTTACCTGGTCAATTTTCCTGGGCAGCAGTTGGCCAGGAAAAGTAACCGCTGGACTCGGGAAAAGTTCCTGAGAGGAAAACGTCCTAGGCTGTCTGCATTGGACTTAAAATAGGAAAAGTACCCATCGTCTCGATACGTTTTCCCCCAAAAAAGTCCAATGCGAACAGGCCTAAAAATAAAATGAAAAAAAAATGGCGTCTATATAGCTTCCCCATGTCTGTATAATTTCTAATTAATCCACATAAAGTTCAAGGCCTCACTGTTCTTGCAGATTTTATACCCAGCACTCATTTATACACCACCCCTCCACCTCCCCCCCAAAAAAAAAAAAAAAAAATCTTCCCCTTTGTACATTTATAAATGATGAATGAATCAATTACACCTTCTATGCCTTTCCCTCGAGACACCAACCCTAAAATAACGACTAAAAGCGAAATTCTTTTGATATCTGCGACACAATGGGAAGTTGGGAACACAAGGGACACAATTAAAAATGTAGCCAATTTCAAGTACATGAATTTTAGATGGTTCACTTCCGTCCACCAAATTGCGTCAAACTTCAATTTACTGATGGGGGAAATTTATATTTTAAATCAAAAATATTATGGCAACAATGATGTTGCAATAAGCGTGGGTGTAATGATACTTCTTCTTTTTTTTGGCCTAGTAGCATGTAGCAACTAGAAGCCAATTTCATGTAAATGAATATTAGATGGTTCACTTCCGTCCACCAAATGGCGTCAAACTTCAATTTACTGATGGGGGAAATTGATATTTTGAATCAAAAATATTATGGCAACAATGATGTTGCAATAAGCGTGGGTGTAATGATAATTCTTCTTTTTTTGGCCTAGTAGCATGTAGCAACTAGAAGCATCTATATTTTAGCATATTTTGTTCTGTTCATACCGGTATTCTTTCACATGGTAGCCAGAAAAATGTAAGCACACAAAATTGCTAACATGTATCTTCAAAGGTTTGCCTTTTTTGCATAAGTAACAGGGGTGAGATTGAAGGAAAACGAAAATTCCGGAAGAAAAAAAAATCAGAAGGGGCGTGCCTTCCTTTGGGGAGGGGCGGGGAGAGACGTAGAGACCACGAAGACTTTAACTTTGGGGATCGTTTTAAACACCACCATCGTGCAAATTGCAATGTCTAAAACATTTTAACCAGGTATCATAAGAACCAGTTTTGTTTTAAATATTTACCTTGTACAAATGTGGATGATATTAAAAAGAATCTAGGCAACATCGATCGTTGAAGACGGTGAAGCGAAAGCTGACGGTAAATTCGGTTCGTTGCCCACTGCTTGCCGCATCGCGCCAGCCGTGCATTCCACACATGCATGCATCACACACTTAGGGATTAGACTTGCACATGTCTGCTTCGCTACTCGTTGTCTCTGTCTGCTCGCCGAGCGGCACAGTATACACGGTGCAGCGCTCTATGTCATGGCACTTGCGTGGCGACTAGACTTGCATAAGTTTGCTTCGCAAATTGGCTTATTCAATTGAGGGCGCTCGTTTAAAAAAACGGCCTGCTGGAAGGGCAAAAAGCTGAAAATAAAATGTGGATCACGGAGCACACAACAAAAAAGCGGAAATCCGCTAAAAATTTGAGATTTTACAATGAAAAACAGAAAACTGTCAAATCCGGACGTGTCGTTAAAATTCCGGACAAATCTCACCCCTGAAGTAAACATCAGACGTATTCGTGTGGAAATGTTCAGGGATGGTTTAAATATTTACTAGGTAAAATGAAAATGTCACATTGCTGATGGATTTTTCTTGAGAACAAGGCTACATGCAAACAAGCCAATGGATAATAGCCAAGTTGACTGATCAATAGCCTGGTAATATTGTACAGGCCTGGGTACTACATACTGGTACATCACCAGCCTCCTCCCCCACCCTCTCCCCCACCCTCTCCCCCACCCTCTCCCCCACCCTCTCCCCCACCCTCTCCCCCACCCTCTCCCCCACCCTCTCCCCCACCCTCTCCCCCACCCTCTCCCCCACCCTCTCCCCCACCCTCTCCCCCACCCTCTCCCCCACCCTCTCCCCCACCCTCTCCCCCACCCTCTCCCCCACCCTCTCCCCCACCCTCTCCCCCACCCTCTCCCCCACCCTCCCCCCCACCCTCTCCCCCCCACACACACCCAAATGATCAATTATCCAATGTGCATTTCTAGAAATTCAGAAGAAATTGAGAGACTTTGAGGGCTTGTATGGCTTCATTTATTCAAGTTATTTAATTTTTAAAACGTGATTATTTCTTTTAGGGATTATAACCCAGGGACCACCGGGGAGCCAAGTTACTCACCCCGGCGGTCCCTGGGTTATAATCCCTAAAAAAAGAATCACTTATTCATGCTCAATAATTGGGGCAAGCCGGGCAGGGGTTTGGGGCGTATCTTTAGTGATCTCTGGGAGGGGTGGTTATTTCTCTGTAGGGCTTGCTAAGCTCACATGATAGCCAATCACAATCAGTGAGGCACAACTGCACTACCGTGTTTCGAGACCACCAGTTGGCTTCATAGCTTAATTGGTAGGGCGTCTGCACGTTAAGCAAAAGGTCCGCGGTTCGAATCCCGGTGGAGCCAAGTTGCTTTTCACTGCATCCAGATTTCCCGAACTCAGACATTTGTCCACATTTGTATGCTTTTTAAAAACAGCATCACAATCAGTTTTTCAGGAATTACACTTCCATCAAGGATGCTTGAAAAATATGTGTTTAAAATCAAACAATTTGAAGTCCTCAAAATATCCGAAATGTTAATATGAATTTCTGGAATTGCCATGTGGAAATTGCAGTTACTGCACATGCATGTACTACTTCAGACTTTAAATTCACAATCCGTCCCTCTGTCCTGCCCCACACCAGCCCCACCCCTCCCTCAAGCCCTATTATTATTATTATTATTTATTCAGCCAAAACAAGACAATCAAAACAAACTTACAGTCAAGGGAATACAAAACAATGGAATAAATACAAAAAGGTCAAAGCAAACTGTATGAATTAAAGTAGCATTATGAGGGTGGGGTGGGGGGGGGGTTGGCACGGAGGTATGGCGTGGGCGTTTGAGGGGATTAGGGGAGGGAGAGGGTGTTGAGGGGAGTGGGGTGTGTTGCGGGATGGGTCAAAAACGACAAAGACAATCCAAACTAAGATGGCTAGGATTAACAAAAGTGAAGATCACTGTGGCTCGAAAGCCTGTTCATCCAATCCTAGTCTGGTGAATATAACTCATAAAATATCTGTAAACTATGCAATATGTATAAATATAGATAATATTGCGTTTAATTATTGAAACATTATAATAAGTCCTTTTCATTGATAAATACAAATGTAACCATATTAACGTATCTAAGAAAAAATACAAACAATCAAACAATAAACACCATAACAAAAAAAAACTAAAACTAAAACAAAAACAGCAAAAAACACAACAAAAAAACACTGAATAAATCAGGCCCAGAGGCCCTTCGTCTGATCTATCCCATAATCCCATCTCACCTGTAGTTTTTCCTCGCAGTGATCGATGAGCTCCAAGAGATGGGTCACGTTCTCAGGGTCTGCGATGACGAAGTTGGACTCCAAGTCAAACTCACCGCCAACGAGCTGTTTAGAGGAGAAAAGAAAACCATATAATTCAATCAAACAGAATCCAACAAAATCCAACTTACATGTGGGTCATTCCCAAAATTAGGGGTCCAAAATTGTTGGTGTCCCAGTTACGTACGACACTCTCTGCTTCAAAAATCACCACTTATGACCACAAATTCTCAGTAATGTACTGTGGCTTGTGATTATAGGGGGCAGCATAATTTTCTTCAATATTTTGTTTTCTGATTCCTGAAAAATATTCAACAAAAGACCATAAAGGCTTATAATTTGTTCCATGGTATTGAATAGGAGTTTGGTGTCCCGGGTTACCAACGCCAATGAAAATTAGCTGTAGAATGAGTTTGCATTAACCTTGGTGCCATATACCGGTACACAAACATTAAATTTGAGTGGCATTTGTTCAAATAAAAATAATTATTTTCTAATGGGAAACCACTTTCAATCATTAACAACACTTGCAAATCTTAAAAAGCATGTCACACTTTTGGACCCCTAATTTAGGGAATTACCCATACATGTACTGGTATGTAACACCATTCTTGTTTTTTAATCAAGTAACCTACCCCGGTACATGTACCTTTAAGGCAAAACTCTGCAATATCTAAGATTTTAGCTTATTCTCCTGTGATTTGAATATTGAAATTTCACTATAGCTCAGGTTTAACTTTGGTTTTTTTCCATGACACTTCTACCAACACCGTACATCAATGGCAATAAAATATCATAGTTCAACGAATTTGCTATCAATACCATTGGGAGAGGATGCCGCCGCGTGCATAGCACTCAAACACATCAGGATATAAAAAGCATTGAATCTACTCATGAAACTTGATATCGCTAGCCAAGGATTCCTGATTATGAATTATTTAACTTCTATATTGTCTCTTGGTCCAGCCGACTCCCGAAGAAGCAAGCTATTAGTGCGTCGGTCATTCCCAATATATCACATTAACAAATGCTTTTTTGATGGGAGCATAATGGGTAATGAATAACGGCTGTATCCCAGTCACAATATCAAACCGACCATCTTTTAACCCCGACTTGAGACATTTTTTCCAAAGATGCACCATTAGCCCTCAAAATATGTTCAACTGCTGTCTCATTTCTCCAAAATCTTCCAACAAAATCTTCCAGCTTTCCAAAATGCATTTGTCCACAATCCTTCAAATCCTTTTCTTGCTAGAGCCATTTAACATTGATCCTCCAAAATCATACTGATATCAACAACCATTCAGATTCAATCAGTCATTAAATCCCCCGAAATCCTCCAAACTTTCAAAACCCATTCAGCTTCAATTCTCCAAAATGAGCTCCAAATCCTTCAGGAGCATTGTGCACAGGTTACACATGTACTGTAGTTTCAAATAGACCATGTGAAATTTATCATATTTCATTGATTGAGATACATGTACATGTTATGTGATCTTTGGAATCCTTTGAGAGGTCGTAAAATAGTGTTGTAAAAAACGGAAAATTTTCATGTGATTAAATTATGCTGTTTCAATACTCGGTGAAAACATGCAATTCAAACAAGTTGAAGTTATTTATTTATTTGGGTATTAAAGATAGTATGTATGATTGGTAAACTGTTACAAATAGTTTTATCCCCCTGTGTGATTGAAGATACGCATGATTAAAACCAACCTGAGCAAAAACCAGCCCTGTACTTCGTCTAACATTTGAGAAAACAGTCAATTTGAAAAGGGTTTACAGTAATTTCGCCCAAAGACCACTTCGTCCTGAACCACGGCCTGTGCACCAGGTTGTTTTGGGGTGAAGTGGCTTTTGGACGAAGTGGTTTGGGGGCGAAATGGCACTTGGGCGAAGTGGTTCAGGACGAAGTGGTCCAGGACGAAGCGGTCCAGGACGAAGCGGTCCAGGACGAAATGGTTTTGGGGCGAATTAAATTTACGCCTCGCGAGACGAAAAATAATTGTTTTGCTCATTTCTCAAAGACTATAGCACTTCAGACAAAACCATTTCAGGGGAAGTTTTCTGCCGTCATCGTGTTTATATCGTTTAAGTTTTATGTAAATCTGTGAACATTTCTGATTCTTCGAGATACCAATCATGTGTACTGCCTTTAAGTCATTTGGGTAAAACTTGGTTCAAAAATCAAGTGGATATAAACAGCGATTTGATTTCTGTGTCTCAGGATCTGAATGCACAGGCCTCGAAATTCATTTTCAAAAGGGCACGGCAATTTTCTCCTAGTAAAGGGTACCTGAATTCGGTAATGGAAAATTTGTGTTAGAAAATGTTAAGGGCAACCAGGCAAAAGCATAGGGCACCGATGGCAACACGCCGTGGTGCCGTGGGTTATTTCAAGGCCTGGATGCAGATCTCCGTCAAAACATGCCCTAAGCCACTTTTACACGTACCGGCACATGTCGTTATGACATCAGAGAGATACACATAGACTTAAAGGCAGCACACATGATTGGTAAACCGTTGCAAATGGTTTTATCTCCCTGTGGGATTGAAGATATGTATGATTGAAACCAACCTGAGCAAAGATCAGCACCGTACCGTACTACGTCTAGCTTTTGAGAAAACAGTCAAAAATTAGGCTTTATACGGACACTTCACCCCAAAACCACTTCGCCCTAAACCACGGCCTGTGCATGAAGTATTTTGGGGCGCAGTGGCATTCGGACGAAGTGGTGTAAGGATGAAGTGGTTTGGGGGGCAAGGTGGCTTTTGGGGCGAAGTGGTTTAGGGCGAAATAGTGCAGGGTGAAATGGTTTTGGGGCAAAGTGAATTTTCGTCTCATGAGACAAAAAATAATTGTTTTACTCATTTCTCAAAAACTATAGCACTTTTAAGACAAAACCATTTTACTACTGTACCGTCATCATGTTTATATTGTGTAAGTTATGTGTAAATCTGTGAACATTTCTGATTTTCGAGATTACCAATCAACTTTAAATCAAGTGAATTTGTCTGTTTTTAGACTTTAATATGGCGAATTCAGAGGTCAATTTGTAGTTCTTCTCACACCCTCAGTCCTTTTTAAGAACCAAAATAGGATAGTAATAGACTGGAAACCATCTTAGCAAATACATGCCAAACACACAATCCTGCTTATTACAAAAGAAGCAGGAATGGTCAGCCTTGGGCAAGTCTAGTGCTAAGACGTTCTGAATGAAAGCAGTTTTAAGAGCAGGTGAGTAAAGCCGATCAGTTTTAAGACGGACACACATGGTGTGAGCAAAGAAGACATCATTTCTTAAAGACTGCTTCACCCCAGCAGCCAAGGAAATGGAGTTGAGGCAGAGGGGAGCGAAAGATGACATCTCAAGCTGTACAAACACACCAGGCTGGGGCACATCAACACGGCCACTAAACAACCAATTGATGACTAACACAGGGCTGCCAACATTGAGTCAAAGTTCAGAGTGAGATTTTGCGAGTGAGTGCGCGGGGCCGAGGGACAATAGCGACCAAGGAAGGGATGGAGGGTGTGGGAGGGGGGTTTCCCCCATGATACGGAGCTTTTGCATTTTTTAAAGGTAGAAATGGTCCAATCTGGCGCATATTAAGAGTGCCTCTCGCATAGATATTTGTATCCCTCTAGTTCCCTTTTCAGCTCAGGTGAATCTTCTTGGAGGTGAAAGTGTCATGGGTAAGAATTATTATTATTATTATTATTATTATTATTTCTTTCTGGTATTCATACCAAGGATTCCTCAATAGTGCTCATTGCACTGTCACTCGCAAGCGTGAGGAAACCCATGAAGAATTAGAATTAGAAATGCATGGCCAGAGACACCAGGGATGATCCCCCTTGCTCTTCACGAAAGAATGCTCTGGGATCTTTAGAGTGCGTTTCCATTACCTAACACACTGGACCAACGGCTTTACATCCCTTCCGAAGGAAGGAGCAAGTGTGGTTGAGTGCCTTGCCCAAGGGCACAGGTACCGTAGCCGTGGGGAGGTTCGAACCTGCAACCCCAAGTTTTCACCTATGACTGCGAGTCAACGACCTAAACCACTCGGCCACGGTACCCCAATTGAGATATTCAGTTGACCATTAGCTTTTCTCACCTAAAATATTTGTTATAGTATTATCAGTGAGTGCAGATTTGATAGGAAACACAATTTATGTGAATTATTTTTTAGTTAGACTTAAAAAAGTACTCATTTTCGGCCAGTTTTGTACACAAAAACTTTTCTCAACTCTTTTTGTTCCTCAAATTTTTTGCCCACTACTTTTCCGACGATGTCCTCTTACACCTGAAATTTTTCCTTTGCAATTAATTTATGCAGCGATCCTTGCAATGCACAACGGAATATTGTTTGCGATATAAAAAAATGCCAACGCCATAGATCCAGTGCGCGATGCATGAACGATGGCATTCACCTTTCTTCTGTTCGGAATGACTAAAATGAGTTGGGTACCCATACTCCCTTCAAGAGAAGCCATACTGATTGCGCGAAAAGAAAAGCACCCGACCACATGATTAGTTGGCGCGGTCAACAGAGGGCGCCCTTACTTGCATCGATACTAGCGGATGCGATTAGTAGGTACCGAAAAAGATCGATCGCCATTACTTTTGTTTTTGAAAGGGTAATTTTTTTAAGCGTGAGAAAATGTCATGCGTGCGTGAGAGCGTGAGAATGAAGTAAAATGCGTGAGTCTCACGCTCAATGCGTGAGTGTTGGCAGCCCTGCTAACATCGTATTTACACTCGAACCGGCAAAGGTGGATACAGACCCAGCATTTTTATTACCACTGCAAAACTGAACATTTGCCGCATTTACACTACACCTCGATTCGGCTTAAACTCGTCTGCAGAAACCGCAAAAGTCACAACTAATATAACTGCAGCGCATGCGTGAGCCATTACGGCACTCGTGCCAGATTGGTTTAAATCCACTACACGGCGGGCACTGCCCCAAGGACACTGCCCCAATCTGTATTCGGGTAGCGTTTAACACTACAAGTGACCTTGAAAATTGCAGGGTACAAAGGAATTGCGGGGTTCAACCCTACCCCAAAGGTGACTTGAAAAAGGTGAATCAGACCCGGGTCTGATCTGCCTTTTTTCAGTTCACCATTTGCGTTTACACTTAGCGCCTACCCGGCTTCAACTCCCCTTTTTGGAAATTGCGGAGTTCGATTCAGCAATAGCGAATCGAGTGTAAACGGGCTATAAAGCACTCAATGCTGTGAAAATCATGCATTCCACCTTGAATAGGCATACATGTCTAAAAAATGAGCAAAATTTAGAAGATCAAAGATTGTTGAGGTTTAATGATTTTCTTCTTTTTTTTATGGGCACAAATAAGTAAATTTTAAAGGGCACTTGCATACTACAAAATCAAATGGAAAGAGAATAGATACATCTACGTAAGTGGGTACATATTTCTGAAAGTAGTAACTTTGTTATTTTAAATGCCAATTAATTTTGTACGGTACGGTAGCTATAAAATGCATGTTAAAAAACAACATATATGAGTAATTTCACAGATGCTTTAAACTGCAAAATATACAAGTATACAGCTATTATACAGAATCATGCAGGGTACATGTATGTAATTATTATAATCAGGCCAAAGGATAGTGGCTATGGGGTCAATGCATTTTCCAATAAATTGGGAAATGTGGGCTTGGGAATTTTGCTTGAGGGCCAAAACTCAACACGAAACCCAATTAATTATTTTAATCCACACAGAGCGTATTTTTAACACTAGAACATGTAGCTTGAGTATGGGCAGTTCATGTACTTTTCTGTACTTTTCTGGATGCCAGCAACCAAGATGCAAAAGATGTCCGTAGCCCTGCCGTGGCATCCTGTGAATGCACTATCAGTAATTAACTGTTGAGTTTATGCAATGTCTGGAGAAAAAAACTAAAAATGAGTGGATGCTCACGTGTCATTCAACTACCGGTACCAGTGCAATGCATGCACCGAGGGAGGTACATTTACATGTACCGGTACATGTAGGTGGGCACATAAACCCAGTGTTCTCCACGGGCGCCCCCCGGACAAAATCATCACAGGTACCGGTACCATTAGCGCCCGGACAAAAATTTGCCGCCCGGACAATTAAATAACATGAATAACTCGGCCGCTCGGACAAAACAAATGTTCCCCCTCTAAAACACTATGAAAGTACAGCCAAGTACATGTAATTTCAAAGTTGGGTTCAAATTCTACTAACTTGATTCGCTAGCCACTGGTGTCATTGTCATGATTATCGTTCACTTACCACGCATATACGATCGGCGACCCAAATCCGTGCATGGATTTTTTTAAACAGCGCCCTCAAGTGGCGATTGTGTTCACCTGTTGAGGTTGCTGCATGCTCAGCGCAGCGGCGCGCACCGCGACCGCTGCTGCATTGCTACCACTGATCGCCCCCCACCCCCCGCCCCCCACCCCCGTTAAGCAACTTTGGCACACCCGGACAAAATGTTGACCTGTGGAGAACACTGCAGTACCAGTACCTGAACATGTGCATACATGTACGTGGGTCTTTCTATAAATTAGGGGTCCAGTGTTGGTGTCCCCCGTTACATTTTACATCTTGTTTTTGTAAATTCAGGACACATTCTTTAAATACTTTCCATCTCAAAGAGTGAGTACATAAAGTACAATTCATACAAAATGGTTTAAAAGCCATTTTAATGATTTTTGTACGAAAAATAACACATATTAGGTGTAACGGGGGACACCAAATGTCACACTTTTGGACCCCTAATTTATAGAAACACCCACATGTACATGCATCTACCGGGTATACATGTACAATGTACAATGTATGTATGTAGACTTGGCATGTTACTAGTTAGCCACTATACCATACATGTGTGTATGGTACAATACACCATATTGAACAATGTACGGTATGTGAAAACGGTATACAATGGTACACTCAATTTCATGTACTTTGATAAGCTGGATAAGTACAGGTACATTATAAGGGCATTGTACTACATGTACATGTATACACTTTACCAGTACGTCTGTACAAACGTACATGTTCACTGTACCGGTACATTACATTTACTACGGGTACTGTAATACACGTAATGTGAATGTGAACATCAGTAAATCTTCACGTTCATATTGTGTACATTGTATATTACCTGGGCCTACACATCACCTGGGCACACAATAGCTTTTTTTGGGTGCAAATTACGTGCAATCATCCACAACATGTGTATTGGCTGCATATTTACACACTGTACACAGTCTAAACTACTGGTACATTGTATGGTGCACCACTGCAATGAAAAATTGGAAGATCAAGATACACATACATTATGTAAATCTTGACCTTCTACCCAGTAGTTTTAAATATGAATCAAATTAAAAGCCCTCTCACACTAGATATTAGGGATGGTAATTCACGGTTAATTCAGAAACCGGTTTGCAATGCTTTCATGTGTTGGTTAACCGTTCGGCCAACACTAAAGTGCTGGTGTTCATAGATACATGTGCAATGTACACAATACCCCGAGGACCCCATGATAATCATTGAATCTGGTCAAAATTTTACTATGACCCGGCCTACCGTATATGAATTTATTTCAGTTTCATGAAGTCATTACAAATAACTCTCTGAAAACCATTGTAAATTTTTTTAAATTGGGTTTCGTTTAAACGTTTGGCAAAACCAGTTTTACACCTTTTTTTCTGGATAAACGGTTAAACGTGCCATCTCTACTAGAGATGCATTGAAACATGCCTAAATATACTGTATTAGATACATGTGTAGGCCTATAAATTTACACAGTAAATTGGCAAAAAATAATTGTTTATACCGGTACAATAACAAACGTATCTCCAAAGCACAAACTTAAAATCAATTTCCAGCAATTTATTTCTTTCAATTAATGTGCTCTAATTAAGGATGCGGCCATCTCTTATTTAAATAAAATACATAAGGTAGGTGCAGATATTTCTGGCCTCAAATCAACAAATACCACAAAATGAACACAGTCCAGACCAAACAGCGCAAACCGGAGGAGGTCGATTATCTCAAATGCGTTAGTGACATGCGGACGGCTTATGGTGATGACAGGTGGCGAGCAAGCGGACAAACACCAACGCACTTCACGGCATCGCTGTTTAGTGATAAGCTCGTGCGAACTGAAAGTATTATCATAATCTAGCCTGGTGTATTTTTTTTTTTTTTTCCAGTTAAACGAGTGACCACTCTGTTCGAAGGTAAGGTCTGCCTACAGGTAGGTGTATAGAAACTACATGTACATGTGGGTCTTTCCACAGTATTTAAAGGGGGCATTTTGGCAACAAAGACCATATTTTCGAGGAAATATCGGTACCTTTGTCTGGTCTCAAAATAAAAGAAATAAGTTTAAGTTGTTCCGAAGAGATAACTTAGGCCCAAAGAGGGTTACAAATAGTGTGACAACATGCCTTTCTATACCCCTGTGTACAAATTTCAAATATAACGCTCGTAACAGGGACAACCTAAAATGCAACACAAGTGTCCGTCCCGGTTACACGCGTTATATTGGAAATTTGTACACAAGGCTTTTAAAGAGGCATGTTGTCACACTATTTGTAACCCTTTTGGGCCTAAGTTAACGGTATCTCTTCAGAACAACTGAAACTTATTTCTTTTATTTTAAGACCAGACAAAGGTATTTTCTGGAAAATATGGTCTGTGTTGCCAAAATGCCTCCTTTACCGTGGAAAGACCCATGTACAGTACATGTACCCCCTCCCAAGATCCCTACGTACCGGTAAATCAAGACAACAGGTTGTGGCCTTGTCTGTGGTAACGTGCCCTGCTTATGGACACAAAGGTCACAACTTGACATGATCAGATATTTACCTGTAATCTACATTCCATCAACAGTGGATTGCAAAATTTTGCAGAGATAAAATATCACACAATGGCAACGCTGTAGAACTTGAGTCTCGATTTTTAAGGACTCAGACTCGGATTCGGTTAGTCGGGACTCTGACCCAGACTCGGGCGGTAAGGACTCGGAGATTTGGGCCGAGTCCATCCGAGTCCAAGGAAAAAAATAAATATTCAATATTTTACAAAAACTACATTATACAGGCGGCGAAAATTATTTGAAGTGTCTATTCTAATTTATTTTGGGTCCGAAAGTATTTCGAACATGTGAAATAAAATTCTGAGAATGTAAAATAAATAATTTCTACCGCTTAAAATAATTTTGAGCACTCGAAATGTATCTCACCTCAGAAACATTTATCTTTGCCTAAAGCAAACTTACGAGCTGCTAAAGATCCCAGGCACGATCATTGACACTTGCACTTGAAATTGAAATAAGGACTCGGGACTCGGACTCAGACACGGCCTGCTGAGGACTCGGATGTTTGCTGGACTCGGACACCAAGGACACGGACACCAAGGACACGGACTCGGACACCAAGGACTCGGACTCGGGAAGTGGGGACTCGACTACAGCCCTGTTAATGGCGTTCCACTCAAACCTATCTTTTTCCTAATTGCTTTCTCTATGTGTTCCTCCCAGCATCATGTTTTAATGTGCTGTCTTTGCGTCCTAGTCATTCTGCCTTTGATCTGCTAGGGTTGGAACATGATGCCACAATTTGTACAGTGAGAAAATATCGGACATTGAACAGATCACTCTTTTAAAAGAGTGCCATAATTTATGGCCAACACATCTTGTCTTTTTCAAAAATCATTCTTCCAATTCAAAAATAATACTGAACATGGGGTTTTGGCCACTTAACATTACATACTTGAAGATAATGAGGGCAAACTCCAAAAATAATCTTGAAGCTGGCTCGAGTGCTTGATGAAAACGAAACCTACTGACGTCAACAATTGCTAATACCTCATCAAAATTCACAATTACTGTGCATGTACCAACAACTGATTCAGAGAGGAAGAATGCACATGAGTAGCGGTTGCGGTAGCGGTTGCATGCAGCAGCGGTCGCGGTGCGCACGCCCCCCGTAGCTACGCCGCTGCGCTGAGCATACAGCGCCCTCAACAGGTGAACACAATCGCCACTTGAGGGCACTGTTTAAGAAAAATCCACGCAATTGTCATGGACTTTATTTTTATTGACACGGATTTTGGTCGCCGATCGGATAGATATGCGTGGTAAGTGAACGATAATCGTGATAATGACACCAGTGGCTAGCGAATCACGTTCGGAGAATTTCAACCTAACCTTGAAATGACATGGCTGTACTTTCATGGTGTTTTAGAGGGAAAAATATATTTATTTATTTTTTGTCCGGGCGGGCGAGTATTTTGTCCGGGGGGAAAATTTGTGTCCGTGCGCTAACAGTACCTGTGATGATTTTGTCCGGGCGGCGCCCCCGGACAAAACTGGCAGTGGAGAACACTGCCCCTATACGGTAAATCTGAGGGAATATTGCCATTGTGCCTCATCTGGATCAGCTGGTAGAGCATCTACCCAGTGTGTCAGAGGTCTCCAGTTCAAATCCCGATAAGGACCATTTGATTTTTCTCCCTAAAAGGCTAGTACATGCATGCATTTGTACTTTATACTATCAATTCAGGATGCATGCACCACACCCCTCCTCTTCCATATTTTGGATGTTCAGGACAGCTCCTTTTCATCAAATATTAAGAACGACACAAAGAACAAATTAATTTGATCCCAGTGGGAAAAATGTCTGCTCTTTTGTCACATCTCCACCTTCCCCCATGCCTCGCCAATTCAGGTCTTCTGTGTGGTTCTTTTAATCACAATGCTGTTGAAAAACCAACTTTGATTTCCCCGTAGACACAATTATTTCAAAATCCTGCCGATAAAATTTGTTTCTATCCCCTCCATGTTTTTCAGTGATTATTTTCTCGTCTCAATAATAATATTGTATAAGAAAATGAAAATGCACACACGCCCCCAGCCATCTACATGTATGCAATTCAGTACATACATACGTGTGGGTCTGTCCACAGTAATGGGGTACATTTGAAAAATAAGTCAATAATTCCTTTCAGATGTCTTTAGTTTATCTCAGAATTAAAGAAATGTCCTTGTTCTGTTCTCAGGAGATAACTTTAGATTGGTTCCCGATCCCTATAAATTGGTTCGCTTATTGCGAAAATATAGGGATTGGTAAAGGGCAGCCATGACGTGGTTATTATTAAAAAAAATTGTTTAGTAAGTGCACAGATTTTGCATTGACATTTGTAACTTGGCCGTGCGTGTCGAACATATCCAATTATGTAAATAAAGTACATTGCCTAAAGCAAAGGGCTTTGCCAATTTTAAAATATAAAAAACACAATGCGCACGCGCAAAGACGACCAATTACAGATCAAGATGAAGCGCCCTTTACCTGTCCTTATATTCTCCTGTATGGAATATGTGGACGGGAACCAGTCTAGAGATAACTTTTGCCCAAAAAGCTAAGAAATTGCTGCCACAACATACATTTTTGAAAACTTGTGTACAAATTTTCCTATTAAGTACCGGTATGTAACGTGGACAGACCATTTTGTGACATTTTTTTCCGTCTTTGTTACATGTGTAATTAATACGAAAATTTGTACGTGGTTTTCACAAATGTATGTTGTAGGACTAATTTTCGTATTTTCAAATTTTTGTAGCTGTGTACAATGCACAGAGATTGGGCTTCTAATGTCCAAACTGTATACCTGAATACACTTGTATCCTTATCACATTCATTGCATTTTAAAAAAGAAATCTCATGTCAGCATTTTTTAGTACGAATATGTTTTTTCTTTCAGAGATAAAATGGCGCAGAGAACACCAGGGTGAATTACAACTGCAATACCATGTTTCAAGACCACCAGTTGGATTTAAAGCTCAATTGGTAGGGCGTCTGTGGTTCGAATCCTGGTAAAGCCAAGTTGTTTTTCACTGCATCCTGATTTCGTAAACTCATTTGTCCACATACCGGTATTTGTATTTTTCTCAGAAATCTTCCTCTGATCTGCAAATTCCTTCAATTTGTTTCGTACCACACTGAGACATTTCTAAAACTGAATGAAACTGTTGCAAATCTCAAATAGGGACTAAAGTACAGTAGAAAATTAAATAAACTTGCCCTAAGCCTAAACCTTTAAAGGCAGAACACATGATTGGTAAACCATTACAAATGGTTTTATCTCCCTGTGTGATTGACGATATAAATGATTAAAACCTATAAATTTTCGTCTCATGAGACGAAAATTTATTGTTTTACTCATTTCTCAAAAACTATAGCACTTAGACAAAACCCATTTCAGGGGAAGTTTACTACCGTCATCTGATCATGTTTATATTGTGTACACATGTAAGTTTGTGAACATTTCTGATTTTCAAGATAACCAATGATGTGTTCTAACTTTAAGATGTTAAGAATACAGTAACACAAAATGACGCAGTGAGGTAGAAAGTTGGGTTGGAGTAGAAAGCCAATAGACTGCCGAAGTGAATACGTCACCTTTTGTTGGTTGCCTAGGCAATTGGATCTAAACTAAAAATTACTCAACCGTGTCCCAGTGCTTTTCCAATGGTACTTTTCCCGACGGCCATGATAGTTTAGATCAAATTGCCAT
Source organism: Henricia sp. BOLD:AAB3569 (assembly GCA_037783545.1). Lineage (NCBI taxonomy): Eukaryota > Metazoa > Echinodermata > Asteroidea > Spinulosida > Echinasteridae > Henricia > Henricia sp. BOLD:AAB3569. Next base: position 812,205 of record JBBELK010000397.1, read on the forward strand.
GGCAATGCACATCACACTTCGGCTGTCTATTAGGGAAGCAAAGGGCATGTCTAGGGCTGGAGGGTGAACAATGGAGGTAAATTATATCTTTCATTAAACCTAAAGGTGCCTTGCTGACTGAAATGACATCAATCCCATCTTAACTTGAGGCTTACATGAACCCAAAATACAATTTCCGCCAACCTGTCACAATCTTCCTCCCCCTCCACCAACTTTAATTATGATTCCTTGGAGATGAGCATTTGTTACATGGACAGTCCTTGTTCAAGTAACTCCTTGCATGCCCTAAGGAGATGTATGCATCTCTTCAGCTAATATGCCGGTTCATCATTTTATACTATTCATTCAGAGATGGTATCTCATTTGTGCTAAGCCGCAACTAAATGATTTTGAAAACCACCTGTTTCCAAATTGGCCTTCACATTATTATGTATGAAGCATGTACATGTAGGTATTAATATTTTATGAGTAGCTTTTTTTTCATTTCAGATTTTATGACTGTTTTTTCTGCTGCATGCAATGAGAGAAAAACTGTGTTCGTAGGGAAAACCTGAGGGAATAACATTGTGGCTTAAAGGTCAGCTGGTACAGCATCTGCCCAGTGTGTCAGAGGTCTTGGGGAAAACCTGAGGGAGTATAACACTGTGCCTCATAGCTCAGATGGTAGAGTATCAGCCTGTTGTGTCAGAGGTCTTGGGGAAAACCTGAGGGAGTATACCACTGTGCCTCATAGTTTAGCTGATAGAGCATCTGCCCGGTGTGTCAGAGGTCTTGGGGAAATCCGAGGGAGTATACCACTGTGCCTCATACATGTAGCTCAGCTGGTAGAGCATCTGCCTGTTGTGTCAGAGGTCTTGGTGGAAAACCTGAGGGGGTATGGTACACTGTGCCTCATAGCTCAGCTGGTAGAGCATCTGCCTGGTGTATCAGAGGTCTGGGGGAAACATTAGGGAGTATACCACTGTGCCTCATAGCTCAGATAGTAGAGCATCTGCCTGGTGTGTCAGATGTCCTGAGCGAGGAAAACCTGAGGGAGTATACCACTGTGCCTCATAGCTCAGCTGGTAGAGCATCTGCCTGGTGTGTCAGGTCTTGGGGAAACCTGAGGGGGTATACCACTGTGCCTCATAGCTCAGCTGGTAGAGCATCTGCCTGGTGTGTCAGGTCTTGGTGAAAAACCTGAGGGGGTATACCACTGTGCCTCATACAGCTCAGCTGGTAGAGCATCTGCCTGGTGTGTCAGGTCTTGGAGAAAACCCGAGGGAGTATACCACTGTGCCTCACAGCTCAGCTGGTAGAGCATCAGCCTGGTGTGTGAGAGGTCTTGGGGGAAACCTGAGGGAGTATACCATTGTGCCTCATAGGTCAGCTGGTAGAGCATTTGCCTGGTGTGTCAGAGGTCTTGGGGAAAATCTGAGGGAGTATACCACTGTGCCTCATGGCTCAGCTGGTAGAGCATCTGCCCGGTGTGTCAGAGGTTTTGGGAGAAAACCTGAGGGAGTATACCACTGTGCCTCATAGTTCAGCAGGTAGAGCATCTGCCCGGTGTGTCGGAGGTCTTGGGGAAAACCTGAGGGAGTATATCACTGTGCCTCATAGCTCAGCTGGTAGAGCATCAGCCTGGTGTGTCAGGTCTTGGTGGAAAACCTGAGGGAGTATACCACTGTGCCTCATAGCTCAGCTGGTAGAGCATCTGTCCGGTGTATCAGAGGTCTTGGGGGGAAACCTGAGGGTGGCTCATACATGTACAAATGTAGCTCAGCTAGTAGAACATCTGCCTGGTATGTCAGAGGTCTTGGTGGAAAACCCGAGGGTGTACCGGTATGTATACCACTGTGCCTCATAGCTCAGCTAGTAGAGCATCTGCCTGGTGTGTCAGGTCTTGGTGGAAAACCTGAGGGGGTATAACACTGTGCCTCATACTCATAGCTCAGCTGGTAGAGCATCTGCCAGGAGTCATAAATGTAGGTTTCAGGTTTGAATTCCAATGAGAACCATATATTTTTCTCTCATCCTGCGCTTGGTTGTTTCATTTCAATGGTGATTAGACACCATACAAAATGCTAAGCATGCATGCCTGTACATGTAGCCTACAGGTACATGTACATGTACTTAACTCCCTTGTTGAAACCTTATACTACCAAAGTAATGCAAGCAGCAGTAACTGTACTTTTAGTGCCTAATTGGTTGGAAGCACCATACAGGCATTTATACATTATAAAAACCATTTACATGTAGGCCTGTATGCCCTAACAGCCAGCCATGTAAAATATTATCAGTGCAATTTATCTTGGGCTGGGTCATTAGCTGTCCCAAGATATTATGACAGGTTATGGTGAGATATTCCTAATTGGTTTACCCTTGGGGATAAGCTGGATGTAAGTGGATTGTAATGGGACACCACTCAGTGAGCTACATGTATATCACTGTGAAGGTGTACTTGGCATATGATACGATATGTACTATGGAAGGTTGGAAAATTTAAAAGATGTCAGATGGGAAAGTGTCTTTGTGGCACTTCTACATTTAAAGGGCCCCTAAAATGGTTTTTTATCAATGAAATCTGTGCTATAGAACTAGTCCATTAATTTACAATCACAAAAACCCTACTTGGAAGTTGTTTGGGGGGTTAAAATCAAGGTTTTTGATTTTTATGCTAATGAAAATTTACATATGCATGAGCAAAGTGGTGATGTCACTTTAGGAAAACACAGGAAAAATCTAATTCAACTGTGCACATAAATGTCCAAAATTTTTCCAACTTGCTGAAACTTTTGTAACCCATGACGGTTTAGGTTTGTTTTACATGTTGCCTGTTGTAAACCATGAAAAAACTAAGGCTTGAAACTGCAGCATTTTTCCACAATCCCAGTTTGAAGTCTTATGTTTTTCCTCTGCTTTTCTGCTGTGTGTTCCTAAAGTGACATGCCCCAAACAGCGCCCTCTTTCTGTGAGTTAATGTGAAGAAATTTTCAAAGCTGAAAAATGCTACTTTTTATTAATGGGGCATAAAAATGAACAGTAGTACTGTCTTTCTACACAAGTAATCCTTCATATGCAGCAAAAACTGTGCATAAAGTTATTGAGCATTTCAGGGGTCCTTTAACTGTAATTTTGACAGGTGAATATACACATGCTATGGTATTTTAAGGCAGATTGCAGGACTGGAACAATAAACAACTGTTGACTGGTGTGGTGTGGGATATGGAGTTTTAACACCCGAGGGTTGCCTCAGGTGCTGTGAGCTTCCGAGGGTGTTAAAACCCATATCTCACACTACACCAGTCAATTGTTTTGTTATATATCCCGTCTTGGTCTCCGTGCAGAATAACTTCTGTATTATTTGAAATTTGTGGAATTTAAATTGTACAAAAAGTTCAGTGAAATTTGGAGTATCGAGGTGCTTGATGTCCTCTTCGGAATGGCTCAAAAACTTTTTTTTTTTGGCAGATAATTTGTGTCATTAGTGTCCGTATCTATTCTTAGGCTAACCTGAGATTGAGACAGATGTGCTGGGAAAGGTTGGTTTGCAAAATACACTCAAATGCTGCAAAAGTAATCTCAGACTGCATGTACCGCCGCCGCAAACTGAACAAGTAACATCGACACTGACAAAATCGTCTGCGCGCGCGTGCATATGTACCAGTTTGTTGTTTGGCACACAGCGTGTGGAATATTGAAGCGATGTGCGTGCGCGTTGTGTGTGCCTCTGGTTGGCGTAACACGCGGTTAATTTTACCAACGGGAGCCCTAGTACAGCTATGAAGATGCACGACGTTCACTTCCAGGCTAGGGCGATATAAAGAAATTTGCATACAGCAGGGTGATATGAAGAAAATATGCATACACGAGAGGGTGATATGAAGAAATTTGCATACGCGACAGGGTGATATGAACAAAGTTTGGATAGTCAGTGGTATTCAGTTGTTTTTATACACTGGACATGTGACCATTCTGGACCAATGGAATTAATACCAAGATGGTGTATAACAATTGGCATTATCTCCATGTGTGATTGAGGATGTGTATGATAAAAACCAACCTGTGTATATAAGACAGCTCAGTGCCTCAATTACATCCCTGGATACACACACAAAAAGTCTGTGGGCAAGGAATTTAAATTACCGTATACATACATGTACCACAAAATGAGACTTTCTACGTGGGTCATTCCCAAAATTAGGGGTCCAAAAGTGTGACATGCTTTTTAATATTTCCAAGTGTTTTTAGTGATTAAAAGTGGTTTCCCAGTAGATAATAATTATTTTTATTTCAACAAATGCCACTTAAATTTAATGTTTGTGTGTAAATACATGTATGGCACCAAGGTTAATGCAAACTCATTCTACAGCCAATTTTCATTGGCGTAGATAACCCGGGACACCAAACTCCTATTCAATACCATGGAACAAATTATAAGCTTTTATGGTCTTTTGTTTTAAATATTTTTCAGGAATCAGAGAACAAAATGTTCAAGAAAATGATGCTGCCCCCTATAATCACAGGCCACAGTCCATTACTGAGAATTTGTGATCAGGAGGGGTGATTTTTGAAGCAGAGAGTGTTGTACGTAACTGGGACACTAACAATTTTGGACCCCTAATTTTGGGAATGACCCACATGTAAGTTGCCGCTCACCAATCTCCATTAGTGCACAGTGTCGCTCGTGGCAAGCATACGTATTTGCAAAAATCGTACAAATGGAAAATAGTCCTTGGTCCGAAATGTTTGGAGTGTTATTTCCAACGGCAATTCTTGAAAGCATTCTTACCGTACATAGACGATGCATGACATTTTACAGACAACACTTGGGCACAAATGAATAAATAGGTTTAGTTTGTGAGACGAGTAAGCTAGAGGCATGCAATGCATTTCCGGCTGGAGTAAGGTTCGTCGTGTACTCGGGTGGATTAAAATTTATACTTAAAGTGCATTGCTCAAATACATGGACGAGTTCCATGAATTTTAAATGCTGTATAGTTTTCACACTACTTAATATACCGGTACATGTAGGTTTCACACTACTCTTGGTAGAAACTAACCCGGAGAATCGGTTTCACACTACAAAATTAACCCAGCAAATCAGGTTACCTGCTTTAGTGCGTACCCGGGATATTTGTGATCCCCATTCACACTGAGTGTGAGTCAACAACAAATGAAAACTAAAGTTAACCTGTTTGTTTACCTTCTCCTGATGTTAATACACGTGTACATGTATACATGTACACACACCCAGTTTATCACATTTACAGTTTTATGCGGATGTTGTTTTTATGCGGATGTTGTTTTTATGCGTGAGGGACAGATATTAAATCAATAAAATTAACAGAAAAGGCCATTTTTACATGCATTTTCAACTATTTCTTGAAAATGTGATGGCACAATGTGCCCAGTTAAATTTATTCTGTTAATTTTTGTAATATGATTGTAAAATATGGACATTTCTTTACAGATTGAGGATTTATTTTGATTAATTTAAGAAATGTTTAAATCTTCATCCAGTGTTTACCAGTTTTAGATCACGCTTCACTACACTAGCGGCAACCCAGAGAATATGCATCGCTAAACTTTTTCACTCCTACGAACCATTGCGCCCATAACTCAAAATAGTGCCTAAGACATTTGATCTTACTACTGTACTTCTGAATTATTGAAGTCAACAAGTAAATGTAAAGCGTACAACCATTTACCAAGATGAGTTACTGATCGCTAAAAGAGTGGCATCTTCCATTAGTATCTATAGGTACATGTAAAGAGAAACATGGTGTCTTTAAACGAGATGTCCTTTATAATTAATTACATCATTTTATAATGAATTGCGTAATTTGTTGACGTTAGCAGCATGCATAGTGTGCACAAATCTGGCTGTGGTTGCAACGTACGGTACCCGGGTTAAAGAAAACCCGGCGAGCATTCACACTACTTAATGTAACCCGAGAATCACTCAAGGCCGCAGTTGACCCCCGAGATTGGTGGGTTAACCCACCTCGCAAGCAGGGTTAAAAATTACCCGGGTTAAGTGGGGTTTTGAGGCAGTTAACCCAGAGAATTTCTAACCTCGAGAAGCGTAGTGTGAACGCTCCGAATTACGTGGGTAATCTTGGGGTTAAATTCTTTGTTAACTCCGAGATAACCTGGTTAACAGCATTGTCTGAAACCACTATCGTGGATGTATGAGGCACAGTCGATGAAGTAAAACAAATAACATGATTTATTCATGTGGACAGCCCTGTAGCATACCCTTGGTACCGGAAGTTGACAAACTGCTGCAGCTCACTCAGCTTCACCTCAGGAACTAGTTTATCAACTTCCAATACCTCAGGGAGGTAATATCAACAATCTACGGTACCCTCAAACCAGTTATGTTTGTATGTGGGTACATTTCCATAAAAACAGGAGCCAAAGTGTGACATTTTGATGCATAAGTAAAAATGACGTTTTCAAGCTAACAAAATTGTTTTTAAGAAGTGATCAGTTTTAGAGGTGGGAGGAAAGTCCCTAGTTACAAGCATGGAAACCTGTGCAACTCTGCACGAACTGAAGACACAGTCTATCCGCAAACTGGCCTAGCCCGGATTTAAACCCGAGTCACAGAAATGGAAGGTACAGTAAATACTGACCCATTGCATTCACTGATGACAACTGAAATTAAGGATACACCACATGCACGTGGACTAACACCCTCCTTCCCCTCCCTCCGCCTCCACAAACCTCCCCCGCATTGTTAAAAGGACATAAGGTATCACTTAGCTGACACCATTTGCATTCATTGCACACATGTAATTATCTCTTGATCAGTAACAGCCCGTGTTTGAAGAGGCGGTTTCCATGGTTACCGTGAATGCATCCCCAGATTTAGCATTCAGGAAAAATTTAGAATGCATCTGTACATGTAGATGATCTACATGTATAAAAGCCAAATGTGAATCGTATTGTGAAAATTAGTCGCTTCATTCCGCGAGTATACAGTGTACAAACTGTACATGTACATGTACATGTACAGTATACTGAGGCCTGATGCACGCTTATATCAACAACACATCTTGCTGTGCATACAGTGTTGTATCCTTACACTAATTGATGGCAATTGCTCATCATTGTACACTATGTATGTGGCACTCCAGCAAAGGCCACGATGCCTTGACAAGATCTCATGGCTGTTTGGTGCTCATCAGGATACAGTGAATAAAGCTGCACCATACTCAAATCACTGCAGCCGATGCATATTATTTTATGAGGTTTTTTTTATGTACCGTACTGCTACATTGTGCATAATAGATGAGTACAATTACAGTACGTGTGGTTTGTTTCAGTAAACCATTCATCATGCATACCAGGGGTCAAAATTAACCTAAATTTCATGCTGGTCATGAAGGACCAGTAGATTAGAGAACTCTACAGGTCCTGCTGAAAATTTGGTGGTCCACTGGTGCTTTTCAAAATGGCACCAAGATACTGCAACACTTTAGGCCTTTTCCCCCGAAACTTTAACCTCGATTAGGAATTATTTGTGGTACATGTAACCAATGATTCTTTGCATTGGGTAAGAAAGGTTTACTGTGGATTAGGCATCAGAGAATGTTTCCATGAGTCAGTAAATGTTTTCACTGGTCCATCGGATCAGCGTCTTCGACAGATCTAGTGGTCCTTCTGATTTTTTACTGGTCTCGGACCACAGGACCAGTGTTAATTTCAACCCCCTGTATAATAACTATCCGTCTTATTCCAGTTTCTTATTCCTTCTTATAGTTTCACCTCTCCTTAAATGTTCCCATATCTATGATTTTTCACCCCAGAGAGTATAATGTACGTATGTTAAGTGAAATCCCATTAAAGGACATCTTCAGTCAAGTGAGTTAGTAAGACCTAATTATACACAACTTTTTTATCATGCACTTGGTTTTTCAAAGAAATGAGCGTGTTTTTAACTTGCCATGTGAGCTGCCATTTTGCAACAGGAGATGACGTCACACTGCGCAACTTGGTTTGTGCCACAGGCTCAACTGCGCGCATGCGAGTTGTGAAAAATGTTTGCGCGTAGAAGAGTGTGGCCAAGCGCGGGCCATATCGCGCGCCATGCATGGAGAAACCGCGACATCGCACCGGTGTGGCATCACATACGCATGAATGGAATCACAGTGCGCATGGCCGACTTGGCCGTGAGAAATTTTCCTGGAATTTAGCTGTAGTTTGACTTTAGATTCCCTGGTTGTTTCATAACATTTGGCGCTTATATTTGCTAAACATCGTGTTCTCATCCCAAGTTTCATCCGGCATTTTGCTTGCTGGTGATTCAGGCAATTGCGCAACGTGATGTCATCAGTTTCACAAAGTGAATACTAACGCGTGATGTGAATGGTTGATCGAAATAGGACAGTGCAAGATGGCGGCACCCATGAGATGCTTTTACGTCGCTAGTTTTCATTTTAACAGAGGATTGGCGCAATTACATCTTCTGATTTGAGTGGGGATACATGTACATGTAGGTAGGGAAATATGATTTTTATAGGAAATCTGCAAACTAACCCATTTGACTGAAGATGTCCTTTGACCCTTTGAACCCTAAATGTCACATTTGTGACTTCCCCGTTAACAAGGAATAACCCGATGAGCCACTATTGTGACTTTTGAGTGACGTCTTCATAACCGGTTGACAAACCGGTGTCATTGCGCATAAATAATTTAGGGTTCAAAGGGTTAAGATGTCCTTTAATACGGTACCTATAACAGGAACCTTGTAATATCCAGAATAAACACAGTAAAAGTACAAGAAATCTGGGGACCTAAAATTGTCCTTGTTACAAGCAGAATTTTGTATTAACAATATTTCTGGTCTGAAACATGTGCCAGTAAACATGTTTTAGACCATGAATAAAACAAACATCATACAGCAGTCATCAATATAAACTCCTCAAAAAAGTTCGGAAAGTCAAGTTTGACAGACGATTTCTCTCTTGTTGCAAAATAATTTTCCTTGAATTTTATATCATTGGAAAGCCCTGTTATTTCTCTTTACGATGATGTATGTCATTTGTTATGATTAGGCAATTGGGGGATGCGTAGCACAGCTGAATACGGGGGCGGGTGTAAAGTGAAGTGTCACAAAATGCATTGCTATTGTCAAAAAGTGCATTGACACATTCCCATCCTCCAAGCAAAAGGGGAATGGACTGCATGACAATAGCAGTGAATTTTGTGACATTTCACTTTCCACCCACCCCTGTATTCCGCTATACTGCACATCCCCCAATTGATTAATCATAACAAATGACACATCACTGTAAAGAGGAATAGCAGGGCTTTCCAATGATACCAAATAAAAGGGAAATGATTTAGTAACAAGAGAGAAATTGGCAGTCAAACTTGACTTTCCGACATGTAATAGCATATAAAAACGTAGCTAAAGAGTTTATCGCTTATCAGATACATGTACCAAAGCAAATAATTTACTGTAGAAAATACAAAGTTTAAGGTCCCCAAAAATTTACACAATTTCATTCAAATTTTTTTTTTGTGGGCAATATAGCTTACAAAAAAAATCTAAAGAATTCATCCACCAAGAAATGGAATATAGTAATTAGGTAACGTGAGATGGTGGGAACATCTGGATCACCGCTTGACTAAAACTAACAACATGGTTTATATGCCTGACGTTTGCAGTGATGCTGCATTACCATGGTAACTAGCAAGATGCCTGTGACAAACGCCACTTGTCCAGGAACACGCCTGATCGAGTTGATCAGGCATCTAATTTGTGAATGCATGATCTTCCCTTGTGCTTCATGATTGAACTGAGAAATTACAAACGGGCTAAATTTGAAAGTTACTAACTGCATATCACTTATCATTCACTTTTCTTAAATCAAACATTTTTTTGCTCAAACAAAATTAGATAACTGCTATGATGTTAATTATAAGCAGATGTGTACATGTACAGGCTGGTATACAAATAATGAATGTTTATGAGTGCATTGGGAGGAATATTTTCATGAGGTGAAAGATGGAATGTTCCATTCAACGAGGCGAAGCCAAGTTGAATGGAACACATTCTATCTTTCACCGAATGAAAATATTCCTCCCATTGCACGGATTAAAACATTAATTATTTGTTTTATAACGCCTAAGTAGATCCTTGTCATCCTACTTTTGTTTACAAATTATTCAGGCTTACCCTTCGAATTTATTTCATCGTCCGTCATAAAATATAAACCCGCCATGTCGCTTGTGAGTTGTAAAAAAATGTTTTTGTGTCGGGGGCCGGTCGCGTTCACTGATCGCGCTCACGTCATACATTCGACACGCACATCACATACAATACTGTACATGCGCACAGTGGGCGCGGGCGCACCGTGCAATGGAAAAAACGCATGGAACAAAATTGCAAGGCAGATGGAACAAAAATGCATGGTATAGTGACGTAGCATTAAATGGATTAAATATTGAACGACACGTGACCTGCTATCGTCCAATCAGATAACAAGGATCTACTTGGGCGTTATATAATACTGTATATTGAGCAACAAAACAAATGCAATCTGAGAGTGGATTTTCAACACACAGAAGCTGAATGCCATCATGCATTAATGAAACTAGTCGAGTGAATCTATGAACATCATTAGCATAATGCAACATTTCTGAATGGTGAAAAAAATTACTCGGAAGGAAAAAACAAAAATTCCCATTCTTATTTTAATAGGGTTGTAGCACATGTGCTGTGGAAAATATGGTTGCTAATAGCAACATATGAGTGGCAGGATTTTATAAAAATAACTACAGCCGTGGAAGAAAATATCAATGTTTCACCATACCTACTGTTCCAACACCACTCTCCCCTACGTACATGTACATGGCCTACCACGTGTGGTACATGTACATGTAATTTACATTTATCATAAAACATGCATAATTAGCATAATTCGCAGAATCTACACAGAAATTGTTAGCCTCATTGAATATCTTTGTGTAGACTACCGTATGATTTAATCTTTCAGGCTATTATTAGAAGAAAAATAGTATGCATTCGTGTATGAATAGACCCATCCATGTGTAAAAATTGTGATGTGATAAACCAACTACCGTACTATACATTGTACACGCACTTGAGTCTTTCCACAGTAAAGGGGGCATTTTGGCAACTCAGACCATATTTTCCAGAAAATACCTTTGTTTGGTCTCAACATAAACAAATTAGTTTTAGTTGTTCTGAAGAGATAACTTAGTCCCAAAAAGGGTTACAAATAGTGTGACAACATGCCTTTCTAAAAACCCTGTGTACAAATGTCCAATAAATACATTGTACGCTCGTAACCGGGACCGCCTAAAATGTAACCCAAGTGTCCATCCCTGGAAATTTGTACACACGGTTTTTAAAAAGGCAGAGCATTCTTTCGTGAAGAGCAAGGGGATTCCCCGGTGTCTCTGGCCATTTCTAATTCTTCTTGGGTTTCCTCACGCTTGCGAGTGACAGTGCAATAGGCACTTTTGAGGAATCCTTGGTATGAATACCATAACAAAAATAATAATAATAATAATAAAATAGATATTATTTAATGGGCCTTTAAATTTTTAATATTGAAATCATGAACTGGTTGAACAATCGTTGCAATTTTCCCATACTGACGAACAGGCACTTTTTTTACAAATTTCGTAAATCTGTAAAATTTTACATTTCAAACCAAGATATTGTCTGGTTTTTGAGTTATGAAACATCTGAAAATGACGAACAACCCCATTTCGCTTAAAAACGTTTTCCCCATACTGACGAACATGGATTATTGGTTTGTGACCGTTCACTGCTTCTGCGTATTACAACACAGCGCGCTGGTACCGGGTACCAACCAATATCGCGCGAAGCTGAACACTGTTTTGACGTAAGAAAAATCAATAAGTAAAGAAATATATGGAATTTTACAAAATGTTAGTTTGTGGATATGGTACTTAATTACCCAAGTGTTCATCAGTATAAAGATAAGTCTCGTCCGCAGCCCCGATGAAGTAATATAACCGCTAATCTGGAGGACCGCCATTCAAACACACACTAGACATATGGAGGTGGCGAACAACATTTTGAATTTTTCTCATAGTGACGAACCCGAAAGTGCATAGCGTTACGGGTGGCGAACAGCACGCGCATCAAATTTTGTTTTTTCTCATACCGACGAACACGTTCACAGCTTTATAACTGCTGAGATATTAATCAAATAAATGGAAAATACGTAATTAATTAAAGTTTAGACATTAAGCAAGAAGGTTATGAAACGTGGAATTTTATTTTCAAAAACGGTGAATTAAAAGAACCAAAATAAGTCCAACTAAAAACTTGAATTACTCGAAACTGCAGTTTGGCATGTTTGGTCATGTTCGTCAGTATGAGAAAAACGTGACGATATGTACATGTTTATCTAACAAAAACCCTCGACATTGACGATCTTTGCACTTTAATAGTAAGTGGGGCTTCGGCTGAAATACATACATGTACGTGTGGTACTGACATACAAAAATGCTGGAGTATTCTGAGCACAGATCCCTTGTGTACACTGTGTACTGCAGTACATGTGTACCTGCACATTTCTCCAAACTTGTCCAAACAACTCTCAATTTTGAATTGTAAATTCCAACACTGTTTTTCTCTAGAGGTACACCATGTACATGTGACATGTACAAATACTTGCTGCCTTGCTCAACCACTTGTGTCCGAATAATGTAATTTCGAAATACTGATACATTTTTATAAATGATCAAAATTGAAAATAAGTTAATGGGAAAATTTATTTAAATACGGTAAATAAAAAAGAACAAGGTAGATAAGTATTTTAAATTGCTTATTGGGTTGTCCACATCAATTTGCCAAATAGCAGTACATGGGTTATTCTTTACGTCATGACACTTCTGGAGTTGATTTTTTATAATTATCAGACCTCAGAGAACGATTACCCTTGGCATATAAATAATATATGACCTCATGAATCGAACACCACCTTTATCTGTTGATACTTCCCAAAACATAACGAGAACGATTCAAAAAACTAGTGCGATCTTCTAATAATGCAAGTGTGACATTTTTGAATTTTTATTAATTTATTCACCACATCCAACAGCGGAAGGACCACCAATTACAGGAATGGGATCAATTAATATAGATATTCGAATAACTACATGTATCAACTTCTAAGTTTAATTAAAAACGGCCAGAGACACCGGGCAATCCCTCCCCTTGCTCTTCACAAAAGAATGCTCTGGGATCTTTAAAGTGCGTTACCGAAACCTAACACACTGGACCAACGGCTTTACATCCCTTCCGAAGGACGGAGGAAGTGTGATTAAGTGCCTTGCTCAAGAGCACAAGTGCCACAACCCGTCACGGCCCGGAATCGAACCCACATTCTAATACTAGCACAGGAACTTGAGTTCGACGCACAAGACCGCTCGGCCATAACACCCCACCAAGACATTTTGAAACTTTCGCTTATAATGTAAATTTTTGAATCTATAAAGTCCAGGTTCTTCAGCTGGGTAAAATCAGCAACTGCCTTTTTCAGAAAGAAACTCGTCAAAAAGACTTGATATGTAAACGCAAGAGCTGAAAATGCCTTGGAGTGCCCCCTTACATCGTGAAAAAATTTTCTTGAATATTTTTAAGACTATGATACCAAGACATATACGGTATGTCTTGGTATCATAGATGTATCTAGCCCTTTGTAAATTATTTTAAATATTCTACATTATTTTAGAAATTTCACAGAAATGTCTTCTATAGTCACCATTGTTTTAATATAGCCAAGTCATGTACATAATAGGTAGTTTGTCACTCCAAATTGTTAACTGCAGTACATGTACACCAACACATACATGTACAAACTATGCAAAGGCAACAGATGGCAAGAACTACATGTTCTTTCTTTTCAGTACAGGTCTATCTGCCATTTGTTAAAAAAATAAAATAGAGTAAAATGTTCCCTGGCCGTCATTATGTTGTGCACATTTAACTCCCAATTCATATAAATTATGTAGAGCTGGCATTCACATACATTCTATTTATAATGCTCAGCCATAAGTGGTGCAATAAATTAAACATTTATGGCTTGCAGACATGGACTTTTACTCAAATCAAAGGTTCACATTAAGAGATAATTCAATTTCTGGCTGCGGTCGACAGGTTTGTCAGAGAACAGTGTTTTTTTATTTCAGCAATGCTCAACATTTCCTTACTGACAACCTTATTTTCAGTTCAAAAGCATAATGTTCATTTATTACCGGTATGTACATTACATAACTAGCAATAAGTACTAAATATGCATTCCAGCAGTCGATTTAACGAAACATTGCACAGCTTGCGCAACTTTTGACAAATGGTGCAAGCCCCATAGCTTGCGTGTTGTCTTCGGAATAATGTTGCGCAACATACACAATAAAATGTTGCGCAAGTGGGCTTACGCATCTGCGTAAGTTTCGTGAAATCGGCTGCTGTTGTAACAGGTTGCAAATTGTGAACGTATACAAGCATTTTATCATAAATTGTTTTGGTAATTATCCTAAATACCGTACCTTAGACAGTTTACGCATCCCTATTAGCTGAGAGTACCGTACGTCACGTGGGCATTCTTAAATGGACGATAAAGTCCTGGCGAGTCTTAAACACTTTTGAGCTTGGCTCGCCCCCGTGCCCTAGTAAGTTTCAGTGCGTATGGAACACACGCACGCACACAAAAACTGCACTATGCACAAAAGCAATTTTGATGTACAATGTTGTATTTTAAAACAATACTTGGTCACTATTGAGGCTTATCTACATACGTGTACAATGTACGGTATGTACATTGTATACATGTACACATGTAGCCTACGGTACCGGTACATGTGCCATTCCATACCAGAATAAAAAACTGCTAATAGACAAACAGTATGAAACAAAATGTATGGTACACTTGTATAAAGACTAATCAGTACCTGTGGGACCATTAATCAGCTTAGTGAAATCCTGTAATCTATCCCAAGTATGAGATCAGACGGACTCTGGTGAATAAATTGCTGGAAGACGGATTGGCAATTAAATTACCAGCACAGCAGTGTCAGCTGGAAGGACTGAAAACTGTGCCATTTGCTCTTTGTACTATCAGTAAATTTCTTAATATAGACTCCACGTATCTTTGAACTTGCATAATTGGCAGTTTTTAATGCAATCTTTCTTTTATTAAACATCCCGTTACTAGATTACTGAAAAATACTTTTAGAAGGCTAAGACCGTGTTTACACTGGTCCCGAGCTCGGGATCAAGATTGACCCCCTGATAAGAATGTGTTGAGGTTAACCGCAATGGTCTCGAGTGCCGCGTTTATATCTGTTGTTGATCCCGAGCGCGGAGCCAGAAGTTGCAGTCAAAGGTCAAGCTAACGCAGCAGAATTCCGAGATGTTCCGTCCAGTTTAGCCATTATTTCTGCGCTGGCCCAAATGTCCAAAAACTTCGCCAGTTTGTCGTTGCTCCACGAGCGCCCGCGAACTTCGTTTGCCATCTTTTCACACGAAGACAACTCGACTCGGCTACTTCGTCTTTGTCAACTTCTCTTCACGACGAAATAGTGTCAACTTATGCTATGTCGGAAATCGTTGAATGACACTCCGAAATCCTTGATATAACAACTAAAAACTAAGCTGTATGATAATGACAAAGTGTCGCTAGATAGTTGCAGAAAGTAGAGAAGTTGCAGAAAGTAGAGGAAATACAGAAACACTTTTTCTCAACGTGTGAAGTTTGTATCGGACACGCAAAAGAGATTGCTGAATGCAGGATACCAATTACGTTTGTAGTACGTTGTGTTTTCGTAACGGACACCAGCGATCGAGATTCTCAGCGTTGCATCACATGAGTCGCGTCGGGGTATCATGCATTTTGTCCAGGCATATATGCCTGCACACAATGCATGGAACCAGTGGTACCTGTGTGCGTGTATATATACGTGTACACGTGTACATAATACGAGCGCGGACTCCCCTGGAATTTTCGCGCGCTTTAGCCCGCAACAGGATGTGGGGAAGATTTATTGCCCAGCTAACCGCAAACTGATCCCGAGCTCGGGATCGAACCCTCCGCCATCGCGAGACCAAAATCTCGGGGTCTGATCCGGGGCCAGTTTGGTTCCGAGAGCGTTTACACCTATTTGTGATCCGGGGCTGATCCCGAGCTCGGTGTTCGATCCCGAGCTCGGGATCAAGTGTAAACACGGTCCAAAAGTGTTGTTTTTGACGTTTATATTGGGACGTTATCATTTTCTATATAACACTTTTAGCCCCTTAACATTCTAACCCCATTCGCTATCGTGAATTTTGCTGCACGCCCTCAAGAGTCCAAATACCCGTATGAAAATTCTTACCGTAAATTCCAAATCAGACATTTAAAAGCACACCATGGAGGTCCTTGTAATCTCAAGACTTCTGTACCCTTGTCGTTCTTTGTCCATGATGACTCAAACATCAAAAAAGGATAAAAGGGAGCAAAATTTGGAGTAAAATCAACAAATCTGAACCAGTTTGGCATCACGGATTCATCTAGACCGCGGGTGCCCGCGTCAAAAGGAAAGTAGTCCCACCAAAGCGGATGGATTTTGTTTAGCCTAGACTGGCCCCCTGTCCACATATTTACTTCCCCATGCGTTGTATATGAGCGAGAGCAGCGTAGCGCACATAGACAGGGGGCCAGTCTAGGCTAAACAAAATCCATCCGCGTTGGTAGGACTACTTTCCTTTTGACGCGATAGTAGCGAAATCAAGTCTCCCGTCTGTTCCAGATTTGTCGATTTTACTCCAAATTTTGCTCCCTTTCATCCTTTTTTTATGTTTGAGTCATCATGGACAAAGAACGACAAGGGTACAGAAGTCTTGAGATTACAAGGACCTCCATGGTGTGCTTTTAAATGTCTGATTTGGAATTTACGGTAAGAATTTTCACAGGGGTATTTGGACTATTGAGGGCGTACTCGGATGTTCCACACGACAAAGGGGGTTAAAATGTTAAGGGGCTAAAAGTGTTAAGAAAATGATAACGTCCCAATATAAAGTCAAAAACAACACTTTTAGCCTTCTAAAAGTAACTGAAAAACATCACTCACTGTGTGCATAAGAGAAATGTGTAGGACCTATACATGTAACTGCATGCTTTATCCCATTTTATGGATGTGAGTAATAACAGTGCCATCCTGTCCACAAAATTACAATACAATTTAGGCTTGATATTGGGCAGGCCCAACTGTAATTTATTTTCACGTAGGAAAGCGCTTTCTCGCGAGATTTCACGTCGAGACATATTAATATTATCACGGCACCGACAGAACTAGACAGAATGATTCTGTCCCTACGGGTTCCCGTAGGGACAGAAGGTACCACTTTCATACAGTGGATTGTTGTGATTTTGCCTCGAAATTAGAATCACACCCAACTATTTCCAGCTAGTTGTTTCCTGTAGTGGTTTTATATATTCTTGATCAGAAGACAAATAAAAAGCACTACTTACATTGCCGTTATTGAATCAAAAACGTCTATTTCCGACAATCTTCGACGAAGAAATCTGTTGTCAACTCCTTATCAAGATATCATTTTTACTAACGTGTAGTTGTGCATTGACGGACGCCCAAAGAGAACGTCTAACGAAACTAAACGGTTACGTGCCGCGCTGTATAAATGCGCGTGACATGAGAGCGCCACCATGGGCCTCCCGGACGTTCTCCTTGGGCCTCCGTAGAGTCACACCAACTGTACGTTCAAAAGAAAAACCACGTTAAGCTTTGGGCTCCATTCTACGCTAGCTTGTCCATTCTACGCTAGCTTGGGCGACTCCACACTGGAATCGATTAGAATGGGTTGTCCTTGACACAATAAGAAATCGCAATGTACACGTATGTTTTCATACGAAAAATGGAATCGATTTCGAATGGAATTGGGATTCTTTTTTGGAATCGGATACGCGGAGTCGACTCCGAAAATGCTGGAGCGCGCCCAAGCCAACCTCATAGCAGCATGGCAACATCGTAAGGAGATATTTATTCGTGAAAGAGTGTCGGAAATATACGTTTTTGATTGAAAAACGGCAATGTAAGTTGTGCTTTTTATTTGTTTTCTAATCGAGAATATCTAAAACCACTACAGGACACAACCAGCTTGAAATTTGTGGGTGTGATTCTAATTTGGAGGCAAAATGACAACAATCCACTGTATGAAAGGAAAGCTGACTGACTACGACAGAACCAGTCGTTCAATTTGTACATTGGACAACATTTTAGCTTCAAAAACGGTGTTGTAAGCAACGCTGTACGGAGAAAAATAAAATAAGGAGCCACTGGCTCCTAAGGAAAAAAAAAATGGGCGCTAGCATTTTTATTTTAAACTGGTTTGTACACATGGCAATGGGGGCCGAGTCGGTCTGGGGCCGAGTTTGTACACAAGGCAATAAGGGCCGAGTTGGTCTGGGGCCGAGTTTGTACACAAGTTAATGGGGGCCGAGTTGGTCTGGGGCCGAGTTTGTACACAAGTCAATGGGGGCCGAGCTTTTTTCAAGACTATTTAAACCTTTAACCACTGTCCTTTACATGCGCTATGCCCCGAACACCTTGGACGCACTCATCTAGTTTTTTTCTTTTTTATTTAAAATACCTACAAAAAGGCTGAAAGACGATTTTTGTTATTTTTTTCCCTAAAACTATAAGTACAATACATACCAAATTGAGCACAGTATCCACCACATCTCTGTTGGAGATCCCGTCAACTTCAATTAGCCCGATCAACACACCGAATTTCATCTGGGTAGTGCCGCTCCCATTCACGGCTCTAGCACCGTCCAGCGCGACGGTCGGTGGTTGTTTCGCTTCCTCCTTTTCCGGTAAAGCTCCGACTTGGCCCTCAGCCGCCATGACTATAAACTCCTTTTAGGCCTAGGCCTACTCTCTATTTTAGCAGGGTTAAATCTTGAGACGCAGACAAGAAAATTGAATATTTCCGACGGACGACTGTGCAGCCGAAAAATCACCTGCACAAGGCTGCCATCTTGTCCCAGGGATTGTTCACTGGTTGATGACAACGGTTGCGGTTAACCGCTTATTTCCCGTTATATTCGTCACCACGGGCGCTGGATACCAGTCATAGAAAATTGCTGGCTTCCTATTAGGGCGCCACCAATAGTGCTAATAACAGCATAGCAACAGCCGCATCCACAGCCAAAGCCATTAATTCGGATCCAGCCTAATTATATTCAAAATAATAATTCAAAATATTCAAAATATTGCACTTTTCTTATGATTTTGAGGGTTATAGAGCTAATTGTTTACCGATATTAAAGTGATGGGAAACTATATGTTAAAGGTTGTGGCGAGGACTGGAAGTTGAAATGGCGCACGTTTTATTATTATTATTGGCTGTTCCAACACGGTTGGGAACAGCCTTTGTTTTCGTTAAGATTTTTTTTTTTTTTATTTTTTTTTTGGCTGTTCCGATTCGGGTCGGAACAGCCTTTGTTTTCGTTACGATTTTTTTTTTTTTGGCTGTTCCAACACGGTTGGGAACAGCCTTTGTTTTCGTTAAGATTTTTTTTTTTTTTATTTTTTATTTTTTTCTTTTCCTTCTTCCATTTTTTTCAGACGCTATTTCGGGCACTTGCACATTGATGATTGACTTCAAACTTCACATGGACATTGGTCACTATGTGAAGTTGTGCACAGTACTAATGACGTCATGATGACGTCATCACGTGTCAGATTAAAGGGGTATGAAGTTTAATAAATTAAATATTCAAAAATCAATAAAAAATCAACCGTTTGACCTACGATCTTGATTCCTTCGGCATATACGATGACTAACAAAGGTCTTTGAGATGCGCACACCCCTTGACCTTTGACCTCGTTTCCTATTGGTCAAACAGATTTTGCCTTTCCATTTGAAAGTGGTGCAAGATATTTGGACAAAGTCACTTGTGTTACACTTCGACTAGGGTGGGGTATCTAAAAAATATTTTTGTGACCTTTGACCTTGCTCACTTCCGGTCGAAACCGGAAGTGGCCCTTAGTTTGAAAGTGGTAGGAGGTATTGAGATGGGGTCAATGGTGTTATTATCAGAGGCCCTTAAGCTTTCCAAAAATATAAGTAATGACGTCATCGTACGAAATAGCGCCCTCTAGCGACAAGATGATTACGTAATTAAATATTCAAAAATCAATATAAAATCTACCGTTTGACCTACGAATTTGATTCCTTCTGCATATACGATCATTAACAAATGTCTTTAAGATGCGCACATGGCTTGACCTTTGACCTCGTTTCCTATTGGTCAAACAGATTTTGCCTTGCCATTTGAAAGGGGTACAATATACCACGATGGGGTCAACTGTGTTACACTTCGACTAGGGTGGGGTATCCAAACATATAGCAACACCTTTGACTTTCCCTACATGTCAGATTAAAGGGGCATGTAATAATATTCAATATTTAAAAATAGATAAAAACTCAACCGTTTGACCTACGATCGTGATTTATTCATATACGATCACTAACAAAGGTCATCCCGAACACCATATATGTTTATAAAAAGGAGGGGAACAGCCATGTGTTCGTTTTCAACGAACACATTTCTAGTTGGCTGTTCCAACACGGTTGGGAACAGCCTTTGTTTTCGTTAAGATTTTTTTGGCTGTTCCGATACGGTCGGAACAGCCTTTGTTTTCGTTAAGATTTTTTTGGCTGTTCCGATTCGGGTCGGAACAGCCTTTGTTTTCGTTACGATTTTTTTTTTTTTTTTTATTCTTTTCCTTCTTCCACTTTTTTCAGACGCTATTTCGGACACTTGCACATTGATGATTGACTTCAAACTTCACATGGACATTGGTCACTATGTGAAGTTGTGCACAGTACTAATGACGTCATGATGACGTCATCACGTGTCAGATTAAAGGGGTATGAAGTTTAATAAATTAAATATTCAAAAATCAATAAAAATTCAACCGTTTGACCTACGATCTTGATTCCTTCGCCATATACGATGACTAACAAAAGTCTTTAAGATGCGCACACGCCTTGACCTTTGACCTCGTTTCCTATTGGTCAAACAGATTTTGCCTTGCCATTTGAAAGTGGTGCAAGATATTTGGACAAAGTCACTTGTGTTACACTTCGACTAGGGTGGGGTATCTAAAAAATATGTTGGTGACCTTTGACCTTGCTCACTTCCGGTCGAAACCGGAAGTGGCCCTTAGTTTGAAAGTGAAAGGAGGTATTGAGATAGGGTCAATGGTGTTATTACCAGAGGCCCTTAAGCTTTCCAAAAATATAAGTGATGACGTCATCGTACGAAATAGCGCCCTCTAGCGACAAGATGATTACGTAATTAAATATTCAAAAATCAATAAAAAATCTACCGTTTGACCTACAAATTTGATTCCTTCTGCATATACGATCACTAACAAATGTCTTTAAGATGCGCACATGGCTTGACCTTTGACCTCGTTTCCTATTGGTCAAACAGATTTTGCCTTGCCATTTGAAAGGGGTACAATATATCACGATGGGGTCAACTGTGTTACACTTCGACTAGGGTGGGGTATCCAAACATATGGCAACACCTTTGACCTTCCCTACATGTCAGATTAAAGGGGCATGTAATAATATTCAATATTTAAAAATCGATAAAAACTCAACCGTTTGACATACGATCGTGATTTCTTCATATACGATCACTAACAAAGGTCATCCCGAACACCACATATGTTTATAAAAAGGAGGGGAACAGCCATGTGTTCGTTGTCAAGAACGAACACAGGTCTAGTTTTTTATTCTTTTCCTTCTTCCACTTTTTTCAGAGGCTATTTCGGACACTTGCACATTGATGATTGACTTCAAACTGCACATGGACATTGGTCACTATGTGAAGTTGTGCACAGTACTAATGACGTCATGATGACGTCATCACGTGTCAGATTAAAGGGGCATGAAGTTTAATAAATTAAATATTCAAAAATCAATAAAAAATCAACCGTTTGACCTACGATCTTGATTCCTTCGGCATATACGATGACTAACAAAGGTCTTTGAGATGCGCACACCCCTTGACCTTTGACCTCGTTTCCTATTGGTCTAACAGATTTTGCCTTGCCATTTGAAAGTGGTGCAAGATATTTGGACAAAGTCACTTGTGTTACACTTCGACTAGGGTGGGGTATCTAAAAAATATTTTTGTGACCTTTGACCTTGCTCACTTCCGGTCGAAACCGGAAGTGGCCCTTAGTTTGAAAGTGAAAGGAGGTATTGAGATAGGGTCAATGGTGTTATTACCAGAGGCCCTTAAGCTTTCCAAAAATATAAGTGATGACGTCATCGTAGGAAATAGCGCCCTCTAGCGACAAGATGATTACGTAATTAAATATTCAAAAATCAATAAAAAATCTACCGTTTGACCTACAAATTTGATTCCTTCTGCATATACGATCACTAACAAATGTCTTTAAGATGCGCACATGGCTTGACCTTTGACCTCGTTTCCTATTGGTCAAACAGATTTTGCCTTGCCATTTGAAAGGGGTACAATATATCACGATGGGGTCAACTGTGTTACACTTCGACTAGGGTGGGGTATCCAAACATATAGCAACACCTTTGACCTTCCCTACATGTCAGATTAAAGTGGCATGTAATAATATTCAATATTTAAAAATCGATAAAAACTCAACCGTTTGACATACGATCGTGATTTCTTCATATACAATCACTAACAAAGGTCATCCCGAACACCACATATGTTTATAAAAAGGAGGGGAACAGCCATGTGTTCGTTTTCAACGAACACATTTCTAGTTTTTTTTTCTTTTTCTTCTTCCACTTTTTTCAGACGCTATTTCGGACACTTGCACATTGATGATTGACTTCAAACTTCACATGGACATTGGTCACTATGTGAAGTTGTGCACAGTACTAATGACGTCATGATGACGTCATCACGTGTCAGATTAAAGGGGCATGAAGTTTAATAAATTAAATATTCAAAAATCAATAAAAAATCAACCGTTTGACCTACGATCTTGATTCCTTCGGCATATACGATGACTAACAAAGGTCTTTGAGATGCGCACACCCCTTGACCTTTGACCTCGTTTCCTATTGGTCTAACAGATTTTGCCTTGCCATTTGAAAGTGGTGCAAGATATTTGGACAAAGTCACTTGTGTTACACTTCGACTAGGGTGGGGTATCTAAAAAATATTTTTGTGACCTTTGACCTTGCTCACTTCCGGTCGAAACCGGAAGTGGCCCTTAGTTTGAAAGTGAAAGGAGGTATTGAGATGGGGTCAATGGTGTTATTACCAGAGGCCCTTAAGCTTTCCAAAAATATAAGTGATGACGTCATCGTACGAAATAGCGCCCTCTACCGACAAGATGATTACGTAATTAAATATTCAAAAATCAATAAAAAATCAACTGTTTGACCTACGATCTTGATTCCTGTGGCATATACGATCACTAACAAATGTCTTTAAGATGCGCACAGGGCTTGACCTTTGACCTCGTTTCCTATTGGTCTAACAGATTTTGCCTTGCCATTTGAAAGTGGTACAAGATATCTGGATGTGGTCAACTGTATTACACTTGGACCTAGGGTGGTGTATCCAAAAAATATGGCCGTGACCTTTGACCTTGCTCACTTCCGGTCGAAACCGGAAGTGGCCCTTAGTTTGAAAGTGAAAGGAGGTATTGAGATAGGGTCAATGGTGTTATTACCAGAGGCCCTTAAGCTTTCCAAAAATATAAGTGATGACGTCATCGTAGGAAATAGCGCCCTCTAGCGACAAGATGATTACGTAATTAAATATTCAAAAATCAATAAAAAATCTACCGTTTGACCTACAAATTTGATTCCTTCTGCATATACGATCACTAACAAATGTCTTTAAGATGCGCACATGGCTTGACCTTTGACCTCGTTTCCTATTGGTCAAACAGATTTTGCCTTGCCATTTGAAAGGGGTACAATATATCACGATGGGGTCAACTGTGTTACACTTCGACTAGGGTGGGGTATCCAAACATATAGCAACACCTTTGACCTTCCCTACATGTCAGATTAAAGTGGCATGTAATAATATTCAATATTTAAAAATCGATAAAAACTCAACCGTTTGACATACGATCGTGATTTATTCATATACAATCACTAACAAAGGTCATCCCGAACACCACATATGTTTATAAAAAGGAGGGGAACAGCCATGTGTTCGTTTTCAACGAACACATTTCTAGTTTTTTTTTATTTTTTTTATTTTATTTTTTTTTCTTTTTCTTCTTCCACTTTTTTCAGACGCTATTTCGGACACTTGCACATTGATGATTGACTTCAAACTTCACATGGACATTGGTCACTATGTGAAGTTGTGCACAGTACTAATGACGTCATGATGACGTCATCACGTGTCAGATTAAAGGGGCATGAAGTTTAATAAATTAAATATTCAAAAATCAATAAAAAATCAACCGTTTGACCTACGATCTTGATTCCTTCGGCATATACGATGACTAACAAAGGTCTTTGAGATGCGCACACCCCTTGACCTTTGACCTCGTTTCCTATTGGTCTAACAGATTTTGCCTTGCCATTTGAAAGTGGTGCAAGATATTTGGACAAAGTCACTTGTGTTACACTTCGACTAGGGTGGGGTATCTAAAAAATATTTTTGTGACCTTTGACCTTGCTCACTTCCGGTCGAAACCGGAAGTGGCCCTTAGTTTGAAAGTGAAAGGAGGTATTGAGATGGGGTCAATGGTGTTATTACCAGAGGCCCTTAAGCTTTCCAAAAATATAAGTGATGACGTCATCGTACGAAATAGCGCCCTCTACCGACAAGATGATTACGTAATTAAATATTCAAAAATCAATAAAAAATCAACTGTTTGACCTACGATCTTGATTCCTGTGGCATATACGATCACTAACAAATGTCTTTAAGATGCGCACAGGGCTTGACCTTTGACCTCGTTTCCTATTGGTCTAACAGATTTTGCCTTGCCATTTGAAAGTGGTACAAGATATCTGGATGTGGTCAACTGTATTACACTTGGACCTAGGGTGGTGTATCCAAAAAATATGGCCGTGACCTTTGACCTTGCTCACTTCCGGTCGAAACCGGAAGTGGCCCTTAGTTTGAAAGTGAAAGGAGGTATTGAGATAGGGTCAATGGTGTTATTACCAGAGGCCCTTAAGCTTTCCAAAAATATAAGTGATGACGTCATCGTAGGAAATAGCGCCCTCTAGCGACAAGATGATTACGTAATTAAATATTCAAAAATCAATAAAAAATCTACCGTTTGACCTACAAATTTGATTCCTTCTGCATATACGATCACTAACAAATGTCTTTAAGATGCGCACATGGCTTGACCTTTGACCTCGTTTCCTATTGGTCAAACAGATTTTGCCTTGCCATTTGAAAGGGGTACAATATATCACGATGGGGTCAACTGTGTTACACTTCGACTAGGGTGGGGTATCCAAACATATAGCAACACCTTTGACCTTCCCTACATGTCAGATTAAAGTGGCATGTAATAATATTCAATATTTAAAAATCGATAAAAACTCAACCGTTTGACATACGATCGTGATTTATTCATATACAATCACTAACAAAGGTCATCCCGAACACCACATATGTTTATAAAAAGGAGGGGAACAGCCATGTGTTCGTTTTCAACGAACACATTTCTAGTTTTTTTTTATTTTTTTTATTTTTTTTTTTTTTCTTTTCCTTCTTCCATTTGTTTCAG
This sequence comes from Henricia sp. BOLD:AAB3569, assembly GCA_037783545.1. Classification (NCBI taxonomy): domain Eukaryota; kingdom Metazoa; phylum Echinodermata; class Asteroidea; order Spinulosida; family Echinasteridae; genus Henricia; species Henricia sp. BOLD:AAB3569. The sequence continues at coordinate 837,987 of JBBELK010000397.1, forward strand.
ACGCTATTTCGGACACTTGCACATTGATGATTGACTTCAAACTTCACATGGACATTGGTCACTATGTGAAGTTGTGCACAGTACTAATGACGTCATGATGACGTCATCACGTGTCAGATTAAAGGGGTATGAAGTTTAATAAATTAAATATTCAAAAATCAATAAAAAATCAACCGTTTGACCTACGATCTTGATTCCTTCGGCATATACGATGACTAACAAAGGTCTTTGAGATGCGCACACCCCTTGACCTTTGACCTCGTTTCCTATTGGTCAAACAGATTTTGCCTTGCCATTTGAAAGTGGTGCAAGATATTTGGACAAAGTCACTTGTGTTACACTTCGACTAGGGTGGGGTATCTAAAAAAAAAATTTGTGACCTTTGACCTTGCTCACTTCCGGTCGAAACCGGAAGTGGCCCTTAGTTTGAAAGTGGTAGGAGGTATTGAGATGGGCTCAATGGTGTTATTATCAGAGGCCCTTAAGCTTTCCAAAAATATAAGTGATGACGTCATCGTACGAAATAGCGCCCTCTAGCGACAAGATGATTACGTAATGAAATATTGGAAAATCAATAAAAAATCAACCGTTTGACCTACGATCTTGATTCCTTCGGCATATACGATGACTAACAAAGGTCTTTGAGATGCGCACACCCCTTGACCTTTGACCTCGTTTCCTATTGGTCTAACAGATTTTGCCTTGCCATTTGAAAGGGGTACAATATACCACGATGGGGTCAACTGTGTTACACTTCGACTAGGGTGGGGTATCCAAACATATAGCAACACCTTTGACTTTCCCTACATGTCAGATTAAAGGGGCATGTAATAATATTCAATATTTAAAAATAGATAAAAACTCAACCGTTTGACCTACGATCGTGATTTCTTCATAAACAATCACTAACAAAGGTCATCCCGAACACCACATATGTTTATAAAAAGGAGGGGAACAGCCATGTGTTCGTTTTCAACGAACACATTTCTAGTTGGCTGTTCCAACACGGTTGGGAACAGCCTTTGTTTTCGTTAAGATTTTTTTTTTTTTTTTTATTCTTTTCCTTCTTCCAATTTTTTCAGACGCTATTTCGGGCACTTGCACATTCATGATTGACTTCAAACTTCACATGGACATTTGTCACTATGTAAAGTTGTGCACAGTACTAATGACGTCATGATGACGTCATCACGTGTCATATTAAAGGGGCATGAAGTTTAATAAATTAAATATTCAAAAATCAATAACAAATCAACCGTTTGACCTACGATCTTGATTCCTTCGGCATATACGATGACTAACAAAGGTCTTTGAGATGCGCACACCCCTTGACCTTTGACCTCGTTTCCTATTGGTCAAACAGATTTTGCCTTGCCATTTGAAAGTGGTGCAAGATATTTGGACAAAGTCACTTGTGTTACACTTCGACTAGGGTGGGGTATCTAAAAAATATGTTGGTGACCTTTGACCTTGCTCATTTCCGGTCGAAACCGGAAGTGGCCCTTAGTTTGAAAGTGGTAGGAGGTATTGAGATAGGGTCAATGGTGTTATTATCAGAGGCCCTTAAGCTTTCCAAAAATATAAGTGATGACGTCATCGTACGAAATAGCGCCCTCTAGCGACAAGATGATTACGTAATGAAATATTGGAAAATCAATACAAAATCAACCGTTTGACCTACGATCTTGATTCCTTCGCCATATACGATGATTAACAAGGGTCTTTGAGATGCGCACACCCCTTGACCTTTGACCTCGTTTCCTATTGGTCTAACAGATTTTGCCTTGCCATTTGAAAGTGGTACAATATATCTGCATGTGGTCAACTGTATTACACTTGCACCTAGGGTGGTGTATCCAAAAAATATGGTCGTGACCTTTGACCTCGTTTCCTATTGGTCTAACAGATTTTGCCTTGCCATTTGAAAGTGGTACAAGATATCGGCATGTGGTCAACTGTATTACACTTCGACCTAGGGTGCTGTATCCAAAAAATATGGTCGTGACCTTTGACCTCGTTTCCCATTGGTCTAACAGATTTTGCCTTTCCATTTGAAAGTGGTACAAGATATCTGGATGTGGTCAACTGTATTACACTTCGACTAGGGTGGGGTATCCAAAAAATATGGCGGTGACCTTTGACCTTGCTCGCGTCCGGTTGAAACCGGAAGTGGGCTATATAGACTGTGCACTACTAATAGGGAAACGCGAAATTGAGTATTTCTCTTGTACACAAGCAATGGCCTATTGACTGTGCACTTCGAGGAAACGGGAAAATACGTATTTTGCTTGTACACAGGCAATGGCCCATTGACTGTGTACTTCGAGGAAACGGGAAACTAAGTATTTTGCTTGTACACAGGCAATGGCCTATTGACTGTGCACATCGAGGAAACGGGAAACTAAGTATTTTGCTTGTACATAGGCAATGGCCCATTGACTGTGTACTTCGAGGAAACGGGAAAATACGTATTTTGTTTGTACACAGGCAATGGCCTATTGACTGTGCACTGCGAGGAAACGGGAAACTAAGTATTTTGCTTGTACACAGGCAATGGCCCATTCACTGTGCACTTCCAGGAAACGGGAAACTAAGTATTTTGCTTGTACACGGGCAATGGCCCATTGACTGTGCACTTCTTTTCCTTCTTTTTTTTCAGACGCTATTTCGGGCACTTGCACATTCATGATGGACTTCAAACTTCACATGGACATTGGTCACTATGTGAAGTTGTGCACAGTAATGACGTCATGATGACGTCATCACGTGTCAGATTAAGGAGGCATGAAGTTTAATAAATTAAATATTCCAAAATTAATAAAAAAATCAACCGTTTGACCTACGATCTTGATTCCTTCGCCATATACGATGATTAACAAGGGTCTTTGAGATGCGCACACCCCTTGACCTTGGACCTCGTCTCCTATTGGTCAAACAGATTTTGCCTTGCCATTTGAAAGGGGTACAAGATATCTGCATGTGGTCAACTGTATTACACTTCGACCTAGGGTGGTGTATCCAAAAAATATGGTCGTGACCTTTGACCTCGTTTCCTATTGGTCTAACAGATTTTGCCTTGCCATTTGAAAGTGGTGCAAGATATTTGGATGAAGTCAGTTGTGTTACACTTCGACTGGAGTGGGGTATCTAAAAAATATGTTGGTGACCTTTGACCTTGCTCACTTCCGGTCGAAACCGGAAGTGGCCCTTAGTTTGAAAGTGAAAGGAGGTATTGAGATGGGGTCAATGGTGTTATTACCAGAGGCCCTTAAGCTTTCCAAAAATATAAGTGATGACGTCATCGTACGAAATAGCGCCCTCTAGCGACAAGATTATTACGTAATTAAATATTCGAAAATCAATAAAAAATCTACCGTTTGACCTACGAATTTGATTCGTTCTGCATATACGATCACTAACAAATGTCTTTAAGATGCGCACATGGCTTGACCTTTGACCTCGTTTCCTATTGGTCAAACAGATTTTGCCTTGCCATTTGAAAGGGGTACAATATATCACGATGGGGTCAACTGTGTTACACTTCGACTAGGGTGGGGTATCCAAACATATAGCAACACCTTTGACCTTCCCTACATGTCAGATTAAAGGGGCATGTAATAATATTCAATATTTAAAAATCGATAAAAACTCAACCGTTTGACCTACGATCGTGATTTCTTCATATACGATCACTAACAAAGGTCATCCCGAACACCATATATGTTTATAAAAAGGAGGGGAACAGCCATGTGTTCGTTGTCAAGAACGAACACAGGTCTAGTTTTTTATTCTTTTCCTTCTTCCACTTTTTTCAGACGCTATTTCGGACACTTGCACATTGATGATTGACTTCAAACTGCACATGGACATTGGTCACTATGTGAAGTTGTGCACAGTACTAATGACGTCATGATGACGTCATCACGTGTCAGATTAAAGGGGTATGAAGTTTAATAAATTAAATATTGGAAAATCAATAAAAAATCAACCGTTTGACCTACGATCTTGATTCCTTCGGCATATACGATGACTAACAAAGGTCTTTGAGATGCGCACACCCCTTGACCTTTGACCTCGTTTCCTATTGGTCTAACAGATTTTGCCTTGCCATTTGAAAGTGGTGCAAGATATTTGGACAAAGTCACTTGTGTTACACTTCGACTAGGGTGGGGTATCTAAAAAATATTTTTGTGACCTTTGACCTTGCTCACTTCCGGTCGAAACCGGAGGTGGCCCTTAGTTTGAAAGTGAAAGGAGGTATTGAGATGGGGTCAATGGTGTTATTACCAGAGGCCCTTAAGCTTTCCAAAAATATAAGTGATGACGTCATCGTACGAAATAGCGCCCTCTACCGACAAGATGATTACGTAATTAAATATTCAAAAATCAATAAAAAATCAACTGTTTGACCTACGATCTTGATTCCTGTGGCATATACGATCACTAACAAATGTCTTTAAGATGCGCACAGGGCTTGACCTTTGACCTCGTTTCCTATTGGTCTAACAGATTTTGCCTTGCCATTTGAAAGTGGTACAAGATATCTGGATGTGGTCAACTGTATTACACTTGGACCTAGGGTGGTGTATCCAAAAAATATGGCCGTGACCTTTGACCTTGCTCACTTCCGGTCGAAACCGGAAGTGGCCCTTAGTTTGAAAGTGAAAGGAGGTATTGAGATAGGGTCAATGGTGTTATTACCAGAGGCCCTTAAGCTTTCCAAAAATATAAGTGATGACGTCATCGTAGGAAATAGCGCCCTCTAGCGACAAGATGATTACGTAATTAAATATTCAAAAATCAATAAAAAATCTACCGTTTGACCTACAAATTTGATTCCTTCTGCATATACGATCACTAACAAATGTCTTTAAGATGCGCACATGGCTTGACCTTTGACCTCGTTTCCTATTGGTCAAACAGATTTTGCCTTGCCATTTGAAAGGGGTACAATATATCACGATGGGGTCAACTGTGTTACACTTCGACTAGGGTGGGGTATCCAAACATATAGCAACACCTTTGACCTTCCCTACATGTCAGATTAAAGTGGCATGTAATAATATTCAATATTTAAAAATCGATAAAAACTCAACCGTTTGACATACGATCGTGATTTATTCATATACAATCACTAACAAAGGTCATCCCGAACACCACATATGTTTATAAAAAGGAGGGGAACAGCCATGTGTTCGTTTTCAACGAACACATTTCTAGTTTTTTATTCTTTTCCTTCTTCCACTTTTTTCAGACGCTATTTCGGACACTTGCACATTGATGATTGACTTCAAACTTCACATGGACATTGGTCACTATGTGAATTAGTGCACAGTACTAATGACGTAATGATGACGTCATCACGTGTCAGATTAAAGGCGCATGAAGTTTAATAAATTAAATATTCAAAAATCAATAAAAAATCAACCGTTTGACCTACGATCTTGATTCCTTCGGCATATACGATGACTAACAAAGGTCTTTGAGATGCGCACACCCCTTGACCTTTGACCTCGTTTCCTATTGGTCAAACAGATTTTGCCTTGCCATTTGAAAGTGGTGCAAGATATTTGGACAAAGTTACTTGTGTTACACTTCGACTAGGGTGGGGTATCTAAAAAATATTTTTGTGACCTTTGACCTTGCTCACTTCCGGTCGAAACCGGAAGTGGCCCTTAGTTTGAAAGTGAAAGGAGGTATTGAGATGGGGTCAATGGTGTTATTACCAGAGGCCCTTAAGCTTTCCAAAAATATAAGTGATGACGTCATCGTACGAAATAGCGCCCTCTACCGACAAGATGATTACGTAATTAAATATTCAAAAATCAATAAAAAATCAACTGTTTGACCTACGATCTTGATTCCTGTGGCATATACGATCACTAACAAATGTCTTTAAGATGCGCACAGGGCTTGACCTTTGACCTCGTTTCCTATTGGTCTAACAGATTTTGCCTTGCCATTTGAAAGTGGTACAAGATATCTGGATGTGGTCAACTGTATTACACTTGGACCTAGGGTGGTGTATCCAAAAAATATGGCCGTGACCTTTGACCTTGCTCACTTCCGGTCGAAACCGGAAGTGGCCCTTAGTTTGAAAGTGGTAGGAGGTATTGAGATGGGGTCAATGGTGTTATTATCAGAGGCCCTTAAGCTTTCCAAAAATATAAGTAATGACGTCATCGTACGAAATAGCGCCCTCTAGCGACAAGATGATTACGTAATTAAATATTCAAAAATCAATATAAAATCTACCGTTTGACCTACGAATTTGATTCCTTCTGCATATACGATCATTAACAAATGTCTTTAAGATGCGCACATGGCTTGACCTTTGACCTCGTTTCCTATTGGTCAAACAGATTTTGCCTTGCCATTTGAAAGGGGTACAATATACCACGATGGGGTCAACTGTGTTACACTTCGACTAGGGTGGGGTATCCAAACATATAGCAACACCTTTGACTTTCCCTACATGTCAGATTAAAGGGGCATGTAATAATATTCAATATTTAACAATCGATAAAAACTCAACCGTTTGACGTACGATCGTGATTTCTTCATATACGATCACTAACAAAGGTCATCCCGAACACCATATATGTTTATAAAAAGGAGGGGAACAGCCATGTGTTCGTTTTCAACGAACACATTTCTAGTTTTAATTCTTTTCCTTCTTCCACTTTTTTCAGACGCTATTTCGGGCACTTGCACATTCATGATTGACTTCAAACTTCACATGGACATTGGTCACTATGTGAATTAGTGCACAGTACTAATGACGTAATGATGACGTCATCACGTGTCAGATTAAAGGGGCATGAAGTTTAATAAATTAAATATTCAAAAATCAATAAAAAATCAACCGTTTGACCTACGATCTTGATTCCTTCGCCATATACGATGACTAACAAGGGTCTTTGAGATGCGCACACCCCTTGACCTTGGACCTCGTTTCCTATTGGTCAAACAGATTTTGCCTTGCCATTTAAAAGTGGTACAAGATATCTGGATGTGGTCAACTGTATTACACTTGGACCTAGGGTGGTGTATCCAAAAAATATGGTCGTGACCTTTGACCTCGTTTCCTATTGGTCTAACAGATTTTGCCTTGCCATTTGAAAGTGGTACAAGATATCTGCATGTGGTCAACTGTATTACACTTGGACCTAGGGTGGTGTATCCAAAAAATATGGTCGTGACCTTTGACCTCGTTTCCTATTGGTCTAACAGATTTTGCCTTGCCATTTGAAAGTGGTACAAGATATCTGCATGTGGTCAACTGTATTACACTTGGACCTAGGGTGGTGTATCCAAAAAATATGGTGGTGACCTTTGACCTCGTTTCCTATTGGTCTAACAGATTTTGCCTTGCCATTTGAAAGTGGTACAAGATATCTGCATGTGGTCAACTGTATTACACTTGGACCTAGGGTGGTGTATCCAAAAAATATGGTCGTGACCTTTGACCTCGTTTCCTATTGGTCTAACAGATTTTGCCTTGCCATTTGAAAGTGGTACAAGATATCTGCATGTGGTCAACTGTATTACACTTGGACCTAGGGTGGTGTATCCAAAAAATATGGTCGTGACCTTTGACCTCGTTTCCTATTGGTCTAACAGATTTTGCCTTGCCACTTGAAAGTGGTACAAGATATCTGCATGTGGTCAACTGTATTACACTTGGACCTAGGGTGGTGTATCCAAAAAATATGGTCGTGACCTTTGACCTCGTTTCCTATTGGTCTAACAGATTTTGCCTTGCCATTTGAAAGTGGTACAAGATATCTGCATGTGGTCAACTATATTACACTTGGACCTAGGGTGGTGTATCCAAAAAATATGGTCGTGACCTTTGACCTTGTTTCCTATTGGTCTAACAGATTTTGCCTTTCCATTTGAAAGTGGTACAAGCTATCTGCATGTGGTCAACTGTATTACACTTCGACCTAGGGTGGTGTATCCAAAAGATATGGCCGTGACCTTTGACCTTCCCTACATGTCAAATTAAAGGGGCATATAATAATATTCAATATTTAACAATCGATAAAAACTCAACCGTTTGACCTACGATCGTGATTTCTTCATATACGATCACTAACAAAGGTCATCCCGAACACCATATATGTTTATAAAAAGGAGGGGAACAGCCATGTGTTCGTTGTCAAGAACGAACACAGGTCTAGTTTTTTTTTATTTTCCTTCTTCCATTTTTTTCAGACGCTATTTCGGGCACTTGCACATTGATGATTGACTTCAAACTTCACATGGACATTGGTCACTATGTGAAGTAGTGCATAGTACTAATGACGTAATCATGACATCATCACGTGTCAGATTAAAGGGGTATGAAGTTTAATAAATTAAATATTCAAAAATCAATAAAAAATCAACCGTTTGATCTACGATCTTGATTCCTTCGCCATATACGATGACTAACAAGGGTCTTTGAGATGCGCACACGCCTTGACCTTTGACCTCGTTTCCTATTGGTCAAACAGATTTTGCCTTGCAATTTGAAAGTGATGTAAGATATTTGGACAAAGTCACTTGTGTTACACTTCGACTAGGGTGGGGTATCTAAAAAATATTTTTGTGACCTTTGACCTTGCTCACTTCCGGTCGAAACCGGAAGTGGCCCTTAGTTTGAAAGTGAAAGGAGGTATTGAGATGGGGTCAATGGTGTTATTACCAGAGGCCCTTAAGCTTTCCAAAAATATAAGTGATGACGTCATCGTACGAAATAGCGCCCTCTACCGACAAGCTGATTACGTAATTAAATATTCAAAAATCAATAAAAAATCAACTGTTTGACCTACGATCTTGATTCCTGTGGCATATACGATCACTAACAAATGTCTTTAAGATGCGCACAGGGCTTGACCTTTGACCTCGTTTCCTATTGGTCTAACAGATTTTGCCTTGCCATTTGAAAGTGGTACAAGATATCTGGATGTGGTCAACTGTATTACACTTGGACCTAGGGTGGTGTATCCAAAAAAATATGGCCGTGACCTTTGACCTTGCTCACTTCCGGTCGAAACCGGAAGTGGCCCTTAGTTTGAAAGTGAAAGGAGGTATTGAGATAGGGTCAATGGTGTTATTACCAGAGGCCCTTAAGCTTTCCAAAAATATAAGTGATGACGTCATCGTAGGAAATAGCGCCCTCTAGCGACAAGATGATTACGTAATTAAATATTCAAAAATCAATAAAAAATATACCGTTTGACCTACACATTTGATTCCTTCTGCATATACGATCACTAACAAATGTCTTTAAGATGCGCACATGGCTTGACCTTTGACCTCGTTTCCTATTGGTCAAACAGATTTTGTCTTGCCATTTGAAAGGGGTACAATATATCACGATGGGGTCAACTGTGTTACACTTCGACTAGGGTGGGGTATCCAAACATATAGCAACACCTTTGACCTTCCCTACATGTCAGATTAAAGTGGCATGTAATAATATTCAATATTTCAAAATCGATAAAAACTCAACCGTTTGACATACGATCGTGATTTCTTCATATACAATCACTAACAAAGGTCATCCCGAACACCACATATGTTTATAAAAAGGAGGGGAACAGCCATGTGTTCGTTTTCAACGAACACATTTCTAGTTTTTTTTATTTTTGGCTGTTCCGATACGGTCGGAACAGCCTTTGTTTTCGTTAAGATTTTTTTTATTTTAAAGTGAAAGGAGGTATTGAGATGGGGTCAATGGTGTTATTACCAGAGGCCCTTAAGCTTTCCAGAAATATAAGTGATGACGTCATCGTACGAAATAGCGCCCTCTAGCGACAAGATGATTACGTAATGAAATATTGGAAAATCAATACAAAATCAACCGTTTGACCTACGATCTTGATTCCTTCGCCATATACGATGATTAACAAGGGTCTTTGAGATGCGCACACCTCTTGACCTTGGACCTCGTTTCCTATTGGTCAAACAGATTTTGCCTTGCCATTTGAAAGTGGTACAAGATATCTGGATGTGGTCAACTGTATTACACTTAGACCTAGGGTGGTGTATCCAAAAAATATGGTCGTGACCTTTGACCTTGCTAATTTCCGGTCGAAACCGGAAGTGGCCCTTAGTTTGAAAGTGGTAGGAGGTATTGAGATAGGGTCAATGGTGTTATTATCAGAGGCCCTTAAGCTTTCCAAAAATATAAGAGATGACGTCATCGTACGAAATAGCGCCCTCTAGCGACAAGATGATTACGTAATTAAATATTTAAAAATCAATACAAAATCTACCGTTTGACCTACGAAATTAATTCCTTCTGCATATACGATCACTAACAAATGTCTTTAAGATGCGCACACGGCTTGACCTTTGACCTCGTTTCCTGTTGGTCAAACAGATTTTGCCTTGCCATTTGAAAGGGGTACAATATATCACGATGGGGTCAACTGTGTTACACTTCGACTAGGGTGGGGTATCCAAACATATATCAACACCTTTGACCTTCCCTACATGTCAGATTAAAGGGGCATGTAATAAAATTCGATATTTAAAAATCGATAAAAACTCGGCCGTTTGACATACGATCGTGATTTCTTCATATACGATCACTAACAAAGGTCATCCCGAACACCATATATGTTTATAAAAAGGAGGGGAACAGCCATGTGTTCGTTGTCAAGAACGAACACAGGTCTAGTTTTTTTTTATTCTTTTACTTCTTCCACTTTTTTCAGACGCTATTTCGGACACTTGCACATTGATGATTGACTTCAAACTTTACATGGACATTGGTCACTATGTGAATTAGTGCATAGTACTAATGACGTAATCATGACGTCATCACGTGTCAGATTAAAGGGGTATGAAGTTTAATAAATTAAATATTCAAAAATCAATAAAAATTCAACCGTTTGACCTACGATCTTGATTCCTTCGCCATATACGATGACTAACAAAAGTCTTTAAGATGCGCACACGCCTTGACCTTTGACCTCGTTTCCTATTGGTCAAACAGATTTTGCCTTGCCATTTGAAAGTGGTGCAAGATATTTGGACAAAGTCACTTGTGTTACACTTCGACTAGGGTGGGGTATCTAAAAAAAAAAATTGTGACCTTTGACCTTGCTCACTTCCGGTCGAAACCGGAAGTGGCCCTTAGTTTGAAAGTGAAAGGAGGTATTGAGATTGGGTCAATGGTGTTATTACCAGAGGCCCTTAAGCTTTCCAAAAATATAAGTGATGACGTCATCGTACGAAATAGCGCCCTCTACCGACAAGATGATTACGTAATTAAATATTCAAAAATCAATAAAAAATCAACTGTTTGACCTACGATCTTGATTCCTGTGGCATATACGATCACTAACAAATGTCTTTAAGATGCGCACAGGGCTTGACCTTTGACCTCGTTTCCTATTGGTCTAACAGATTTTGCCTTGCCATTTGAAAGTGGTACAAGATATCTGGATGTGGTCAACTGTATTACACTTGGACCTAGGGTGGTGTATCCAAAAAATATGGCCGTGACCTTTGACCTTGCTCACTTCCGGTCGAAACCGGAAGTGGCCCTTAGTTTGAAAGTGAAAGGAGGTATTGAGATAGGGTCAATGGTGTTATTACCAGAGGCCCTTAAGCTTTCCAAAAATATAAGTGATGACGTCATCGTAGGAAATAGCGCCCTCTAGCGACAAGATGATTACGTAATTAAATATTCAAAAATCAATAAAAAATCTACCGTTTGACCTACAAATTTGATTCCTTCTGCATATACGATCACTAACAAATGTCTTTAAGATGCGCACATGGCTTGACCTTTGACCTCGTTTCCTATTGGTCAAACAGATTTGGCCTTGCCATTTGAAAGGGGTACAATATATCACGATGGGGTCAACTGTGTTACACTTCGACTAGGGTGGGGTATCCAAACATATAGCAACACCTTTGACCTTCCCCACATGTCAGATTAAAGTGGCATGTAATAATATTCAATATTTAAAAATCGATAAAAACTCAACCGTTTGACATACGATCGTGATTTATTCATATACAATCACTAACAAAGGTCATCCCGAACACCACATATGTTTATAAAAAGGAGGGGAACAGCCATGTGTTCGTTTTCAACGAACACATTTCTAGTTTTTATTTTTTTTGGCTGTTCCGATTCGGGTCGGAACAGCCTTTGTTTTCGTTACGATTTTTTTTTTTTTTTTATTTTTTATTTTTGTTCTTTTCCTTCTTCCACTTTTTTCAGACGCTATTTCGGGCACTTGCACATTCATGATTGACTTCAAACTTCACATGGACATTGGTCACTATGTGAAGTTGTGCACAGTACTAATGACGTCATGATGACGTCATCACGTGTCAGATTAAAGGGGCATGAAGTTTAATAAATTAAATATTCAAAAATCAATATAAAATCAACCGTTTGACATATGAACTTGATTCCTTCGCCATATATGATGACTAACAAATGTCTTTAAGATGCGCACACGCCTTGACCTTTGACCTCGTTTCCTATTGGTCAAACAGATTTTGCCTTGTCATTTGAAAGTGGTACAAGATATTTGGACGGGGTCAATTGTGTTACACTTCGACTAGGGTGGGGTATCCAAAAAATATGGTGGCGACCTTTGACCTTGCTCAATGTGTTAGATTAAAGGGATATTTGATAAAATTAAATGTTCAAAAATCCATAACAAATCAACCGTTTGAGCTATGATCTTCATTCCTGCGCCATATACGATCACTAATAAATGTCTTTAAATGATGACGTCAGGACGACGTCATCACATGTCAGATTAAAGGGGCATGAAAACAGATAAATGAAATATAAAAAATCAATAAAAAATCAACCGTTTGAGCTACGATCTTGATTCCTGCGCCAAATATGATCACTAACAAAGGTCTTTCACTAATGACGTCATAATGACGTCATCACGTGTCAGATTAAAGGGGCATCAAATAAAATAAATGGGATATAAAAAATCCGTAAGAAATCAACCATTTTAGCTACTATCTTGATTCCTGCGCCATATACAATAACTAACAAAGGTCTTTAACTGATTACGTTATGATGACGTCATCACGTGTCAGATTAAAGGGGCATGATGTTTAATAAATTAAACATTAAAAAATCAACACAAAATCAACCGTTTGACCTACGATCTTGATTCCTTCGCCATATACGATGACTAACAAAGGTCTTTAAGATGCGCACACGGCTTGACCTTTGACCTCGTTTCATATTGGTCAAACAGATTTTGCCTTTCCATTTGAAAGTGGTACAAGATATCTGCATGTGGTCAACTGTATTACACTTGGACCTAGGGTGGTGTATCCAAAAAATATGGTCGTGACCTTTGACCTCGTTTCCTATTGGTCTAACAGATTTTGCCTTGCCATTTGAAAGTGGTACAAGATATCTGCATGTGGTCAACTGTATTACACTTGGACCTAGGGTGGTGTATCCAAAAATTAGGGTCGCGACCTTTCACCTCGTTTCCTATTGGTCTAACAGATTTTTGCCTTTCCATTTGAAAGTGTACAAGATATCTGCATGTGGTCAACTGTATTACACTTCGACCTAGGGTGGTGTATCCAAAAAATATGGCCGTGACCTTTGACCTTCCCTACATGTCAGATTAAAGGGGCATGTAATAATATTCAATATTTAACAATCGATAAAAACTCAACCGTTTGACCTACGATCGTAATTTCTTCATATACGATCACTAACAAAGGTCATCCCGAACACCATATATGTTTATAAAACGGAGGGGAACAGCCATGTGTTCGTTGTCAAGAACGAACACAGGTCTAGTTTTTTATTCTTTTCCTTCTTCCACTTTTTTCAGACGCTTTTTCGGGCACTTGCACATTCATGATTGACTTCAAACTTCACATGGACATTGGTCACTATGTGAATTAGTGCACAGTACTAATGACGTCATGATGACGTCATCACGTGTCAGATTAAAGGGGCATGAAGTTTAATAAATTAAATATTCAAAAATCAATAAAAAATCAACCGTTTGACCTACGATCTTGATTCCTTCGGCATATACGATGACTAACAAAGGTCTTTGAGATGCGCACACCCCTTGACCTTTGACCTCGTTTCCTATTGGTCTAACAGATTTTGCCTTGCCATTTGAAAGTGGTGCAAGATATTTGGACAAAGTCACTTGTGTTACACTTCGACTAGGGTGGGGTATCTAAAAAATATTTTTGTGACCTTTGACCTTGCTCACTTCCGGTCGAAACCGGAAGTGGCCCTTAGTTTGAAAGTGAAAGGAGGTATTGAGATGGGGTCAATGGTGTTATTACCAGAGGCCCTTAAGCTTTCCAAAAATATAAGTGATGACGTCATCGTACGAAATAGCGCCCTCTACCGACAAGATGATTACGTAATTAAATATTCAAAAATCAATAAAAAATCAACTGTTTGACCTACGATCTTGATTCCTGTGGCATATACGATCACTAACAAATGTCTTTAAGATGCGCACAGGGCTTGACCTTTGACCTCGTTTCCTATTGGTCTAACAGATTTTGCCTTGCCATTTGAAAGTGGTACAAGATATCTGGATGTGGTCAACTGTATTACACTTGGACCTAGGGTGGTGTATCCAAAAAATATGGCCGTGACCTTTGACCTTGCTCACTTCCGGTCGAAACCGGAAGTGGCCCTTAGTTTGAAAGTGAAAGGAGGTATTGAGATGGGGTCAATGGTGTTATTACCAGAGGCCCTTAAGCTTTCCAAAAATATAAGTGATGACGTCATCGTAGGAAATAGCGCCCTCTAGCGACAAGATGATTACGTAATTAAATATTCAAAAATCAATAAAAAATCTACCGTTTGACCTACAAATTTGATTCCTTCTGCATATACGATCACTAACAAATGTCTTTAAGATGCGCACATGGCTTGACCTTTGACCTCGTTTCCTATTGGTCAAACAGATTTTGCCTTGCCATTTGAAAGGGGTACATATATCACGATGGGGTCAACTGTGTTACACTTCGACTAGGGTGGGGTATCCAAACATATAGCAACACCTTTGACCTTCCCTACATGTCAGATTAAAGTGGCATATTCAATATTTAAAAATCGATAAAAACTCAACCGTTTGACATACGATCGTGATTTCTTCATATACAATCACTAACAAAGGTCATCCCGAACACCACATATGTTTATAAAAAGGAGGGGAACAGCCATGTGTTCGTTTTCAACGAACACATTTCTAGTTATTATTATTTCTTTCTGGTATTCATACCAAGGATTCCTCAGTAGTGCTCATTGCACTGTCACTCGCAAGCGTGAGGAAACCCACGAAGAATTAATATTTGGAAATGGCCAGAGACAACGGGGATGATCCCCTTACTCTTCACGAAAGAATGCTCTGGGATCTTTAGAGTGCGTTTCCATACCTAACACACTGGACCAACGGCTTTACATCCCTTCCGAAGGATGGAGCAAGTGTGGTTGAGTGCCTTGCCCAAGGGCACAGGTACCGTAGCCGTGGGGAGGTTCGAACCTGCAACCCCAAGTTTTCACCTATGATTGCGAGTCAATGACCTAAACCGCTCGGCCACGGTACCCCTGTTAAAGGCACAGGCTCGTCAGCAATGCGCGCACCCCAAATTTGTGCCACGAAATACGCAGCTCCGTGCCTTTGCTATGGAGCTGCGTATTTCGTGGCACGAATTTGGCGCGTGCGCATTGCTGACGAGCCTGTGTCTTTAAGTGCTACAAAAATATATCAACAAAATTTGTGACCCCAAATGACGGAAACGTTTCATGTTTTTCCTCAGTGTATGGTGGGATTTGATGTAATTTTGATGTAATTTAATCAATTCGGTCATGTTATGCCGAAAAGAAACAATTTCTATACTTTCCAGAAATTGTATTGGGTTCCGTTCCTTATGACTGTCCCATTCCTACCAAACTTTCAAACGACGAACCTTATTTACTCGGCAGTTTTTCAAATTAATAACAGGGATGCATGCTGACGAATGTAATGGAAAGGATTCCCCAGTATGCTTTAAATAGCAGCCAATCGCCGACGCGGACAACGGCCAGCATTACCGAGTACATGTATCACATGCATGCACGGTGTTTACAATCTGCGCGCGTTACATTTGAATGCCTGCAATCGTGTTGCAATGCACTGCAGGCGTCCTGATTGGTCTAGCAGAGGCGACAAGATTTCTGTCGCTAGTCCCACCGCCAAATGGGGCCTTTTTCAACAGGGCCACTGTATACGCAGGAGTTAGGGAGTGCGTTAAAGGGGCACTGTTGCAAGAGGATGTGGTAATGAGGATAAAACTGTTTTAAAAAGCTACTTGTCTGAGAAGTAAAGTATTAATTTTCACACTTGCTTCGCAGTAGTCCTACAGTTCGATAATAACATATATACTTGACGTACTATAGGTTTCCCCGGCCAATTTCAGCGAAAAACCGTTCACTTTGACACTAGGCTCATTTAAATTCATTTTAAAATGAATGCTCCTTTATATGAGCATTCGAACATCAAACGAAGTCATTCGATTTCGTTATTTTAGCATTCTTTCTATAAATGCGTTCTTTCAAATTCAAACAGTCGTTTCGTTCATTCAAAATCGTCCAAGGCCTTAGAAAGAGGTTGATCAATAGTTCAATTTGATGAATAAGCAAACATTTTCCACATAATTAAGTGCATGCAAATTCGTTCATGTAACATGCGTTTTTTGACTCGTATTGGCCTATATAAAAGACTTTCTTTCAAGACAAAACTGTAGAGGAATTAAGCACAAACATAAAAGGAACAAAAGCAAAATAATTTGTTTTGATGTTATAGTGGTAACCCCTTTTAGTTTGTATACAAACACGTGCTCTCCAGTGCTCCACTAACTTCTGCTGTTTTTGGAACCTTCCTGGAAGCATTTGGGTGTCATTCTTATATCACCATCATGGTCTTTTATCAGAGAAGCCACTGGATCTATTCTTTTCATCTTATTTTGTGACACCGTAAAGATTTTGGTGGATTTGTGACAACTTCTGCCAAATTTGTGTGCACTCATTACTCTTTGGATTTCCTGCTACAATGTCACCAGCAGTGATGCTTATCAACTATGCTAATCCATGGACAATAGGATGTGGTCAATAAGCCTTGTTGCCAACAAAGGATCACCATGGGTTGTCTTCACATTACTCTGTTGCTTCTGCTGTGTCATCGGATCACTGCACAGGGACAATGGGTATCACAGCATTCACCTGCATGCAGTAAACTATTAATGATCAAGTGTACTGGTCAATTTAAACATGGCCACTTTCTGCGGACTCGTACGTCATACTACAGCAATTCCACTGCAACATTTCAGCATCGCCTCTTAATTGCTGGTGATGTACATACAAATCCTGGGCCCAGAGATAACAGTGGTGACAATGACTCTTTGGATATTAAGAACCTTTCCAATCAGAAATTGTCCTATTCACGACAGCAATTACTCGGACTCAAATCATCACCCCAGCAACTGCCCCAAAGTACTTGGCAGATCTTGGACAGTCTTGGGATTCTGAACAAATCAAGAAGTGCTTCACCTGCAAACAAAACATTTCCTGCAAGCCAGCATACATGTACTTCTCAGGTTAAATGTTGCATATTAAATGCTCGCTCAGTCCGGAACAAAACCATTGAACTTCTAGACTTTGTTCTGGAGAATAAGCTAGATGCTGTGGCCGTTTGTGAATCCTGGCTTCGACCGGATGATTCAACCCTAATCAGTGAAATAACTCCAAATGGCTATGCTCTCCATCATGTCGCCCGAACCAATAGAAGAGGAGGAGGAGTCGCTTTTCTCTCAAGGTCTACATTACCCGTGAAGGTCTCCAGTCATCGAAAATTTGCATCTTTCGAATCTCTTGAGCTTGAATTATCATCGTCATCTTCCGCCATATCCCTCATTGTCCTTTACAAACCTCCCAAGAGCTCAAACACGACTACATTTACTCAGTTTCTTCAAGAATTCAACGACCTCCTCGACTCTTATGTCCTGAGTTCATCTAAACTCATCATTGCCGGTGACTTCAATATTCATGTTGATGATCCTGCTGACTCGGATGCAAATCGGTTTTTGGATTTATTATCATCTAACAATCTTCGTCAGCATATTACAAGTTCTACACATAAAGGGGGACATACCCTTGATTTATTAATAACACGAGCCAGCGATGATTCACCAGTCTCCGGTATTTCCGTTCAAGAGGGAATCTCGGACCACAATGCCATAATATGTAAGCTCTCTCTCCAGAAGCCACGTGTTCCGACCAAGACTGTTACCACCAGAAATCTTGGCAGTATTGACATCAATTCCTTTAGTGCTAGCATCGGTAACTCCCATTTATTCCCCATTTCGGATAGTACTACCATCTCAGACAACGTGAATAACTACAACATCGTTCTATCATCTCTACTTGACGACCATGCCCCTGCTAAAAAGCGAACTATTCGCTTACGTCCTAACACTCCTTGGTATAGCCAAGACATTACTGACGCTAAACATGAAAAACGGAGATTAGAACGAAAATGGCGTAAAACACGACTTGAAATTGATCGTCAGCTTTACTGCAAGCAACGAAACATTGTTAATTACCTCATCCGCGAGAGGAAAACGAAACATTTCTCAACACTCATCACCAACTCATCACATCAAAAACAGCTGTTTCGAGTCACTGACCAACTTCTACACCGCAAGAAACCATCTAAGCTTCCTTCCATGAAATCTGCCGACGACCTTGCTTGCAGATTTTCCGACTTCTTTACTCAGAAGATTCAACATATACGTGACACTTTCCCTAATAGTGCATCAACTAAAGAAGAAATCCTAAGCTCCGCAATTCCATCCACAGAGTTAACTTTATTTGAACCAGCATCTTCTTACGAGATTAAGAAGATACTTCTTCATTCTCCTCCCAAGACCTGTTGCCTCGACCCAATTCCGACTGACCTGCTCAAGAAATGTGCTGACACACTTGCACCAATTTTAACTCGTGTTTTGAACCAATCACTTGCATCAGGAATTGTCCCTTCATCACTCAAGTCCGCCATTGTGCGTCCGCTGCTTAAGAAATCCAACCTCGATCCAGAGACAATGAAGAATTATCGCCCAGTCTCCAACCTCCCATTTATTTCCAAATTGCTAGAACGTGTCGTGCTCGCCAGAGTGTCCTCTTTTCTTCATAAACGCAGTCTTCTCGACAAATGTCAGTCTGCATATCGAGCCAATCACAGCGTTGAAACTGCATTGGTTAGAGTTCAGAATGACATATTGACTGCCATGGATAATGGAAAGCTTGTTGCACTTGTTCTTCTTGATTTATCATCCGCTTTTGACACTGTTGATCACCACATACTACTACAACGACTTCAGCAACTTGGTATAGATGGTATGGCATTAAAATGGTTCCAGTCCTACCTCACCAACCGTTCGCAACGAGTACAAATTCACGACAAAGTTTCGAACCCAACGACCCTAACAACAGGTGTCCCCCAAGGATCCGTCCTTGGACCAGTTTTGTTCTCACTCTACACTGGTCCTCTTGGAAACATCATCCGCAAGCACGGCCTCCATTACCACTTTTATGCCGATGACACGCAAATCTACGTTTCCTTTGATCCCGACCAAAATAAAGCGGAAAGGGCCATTCATCAAGTGGAGCAGTGCATTGAGGAAATCCGCGACTGGATGTCAGCTAACTTTTTGAAGCTGAATGATGATAAATCTGAATTTATCATATTTGGCTCAAAACAACAGCGCAGCAAAATTAACATTGGACATATCCGTATAGGAGATTCTGATGTCCCCACATCATCTGAAGTACGGAATCTGGGAGCCATTTTTGACGCCACGATGTCACTCAAAGCACACATATCTTCAATGTGTAGGTTTTCGTCAATGCACTTACGCAACATTGGGCTCATCAGGAAATACCTTACCCAGGACGCAACAGAAATCCTTATCCACGCCTACGTCACCAGCCGCCTTGATATGGGAAACTCACTATTATACTCACTACCGGAAAATCAGCTGAGTCGTCTGTCTCGTCTTCAGAACATTGCTGCTAGGATTGTCACTAAGACTAAAAGAAGTCAACACATCACTCCGGTCTTAAGGAATCTGCATTGGCTACCTATCAAGGACAGGATATGCTTCAAAATTTTAATGTATGTTTACCGCTCCACTACAGGCAGGCTACCATCATATCTTTCCGAACTAGTCCAACGGCATCATTCAAATCGTGAATCCATGAGATCCAACAACAAACTCCTCCTAGCGAAAGTTTATTCCAAGAGATCGTGGGGTGAAAGGTCCTTTGCCTCAGCAGCTTCATCCTTGTGGAACAAGTTACCGGAACACATCAAGCTATCGCCATCACTTGCAACTTTTAAAACATCACTTAAAACACATTTAATGAAATCTCATTAACTGACTGAACTCCATGATTGTGATATTAGATTTTTAATGTGTCTCGCTGCGCCATGAGCATCTTTTTTGATGGATACCGGCGCATTATAAATTTTCATTATTATTATTATTTGTCAACTTTTAATTTGAAATGGTCCTAATGTACAGGGTGTTTCAAAAGGTTGCTTTGACCAGTAAAAAGCATGGTACCATCTTAAAGCAGAGGGTATGGGCTTTCCAATGATGCCTTGATTACCTTCCTATATAGGGTCACGCATCACTGAGCACCATTGTCTTGAAATTGAGGTGGAAAATGTGGGTTGGTTCATTTTCATGTTGAACAAAATCAAACAAAATTGACACACAAAATGACACAATCTTATTCAGTAATTGGATTTTATTCATTCACACTTCAACCACACACATCTGATTTTTTAAAATTTACCACGACCCTCCACGTGTCCACCTCTCTCCAAAGTTGACATCAGCGGCGCATGTCGTTCACAGCATTCCGTTATCTGTAGCGCAAGATGGTGCACCAGCGCACCGTCTCATTGCTGTTCGATATCGCCTTCAATAACTTTCATGAGCAAGTGATTGCCATGAATCACCCCTTCGAGTGGCCCTCAGGTCACCAGACCTTACCACTTGCGACTTCTAGAACAAAGTTTTCACAACGCCACCGCACAACATGCAGGATCTGCGCGTGACAGCTCCATGCCTTTGCTATGGAGCTGCGTATTTCGTGGCACGAATTTGGCGCGCACGCATTGCTGACGAGCTGTGCCTTTAAAGGAACAGAGATCAGCTCACTTTTAATGGAAATATATCAGCTTCGGTTTTCGGCAATGATTAGTTGAATCACTGATAACGTCAAAAACATGTTTGTTTTCTTATAGTTATTGTCGCGAAAACAAGCTCGGATCTGCATGTCCACGTGCACCATGGCGATAAAATGGACCAAAACTGAAAACGTCGAGGAACTACCTGGCTGAAAATCAAATGGCTCCTTCCAATAATCTCCGAAGTGCACATCGTATAGATTGGCCAAGACGGTCGTATGGGCTGGTATCTTGTAACCACCTGGGGATTTCGCAAGAAACCAAGCATCCGAAAATTTAGGAGAGTAATTTAGACAAATTAGATCACAGACTGTAAATGGAATTTTGTTTTGTCGCTGTTTCATGTCTTAGACTGAACGTATCCAATTTGTTCTATAGCTCCAGCAATTTGTTCTATATAGCTCCAACTCAAATTCAACATATTTTGTCCTTGATTTACGACATCAAGATTCAAGACATTTGTAACAAAAATTTCCATGGTCTTAACTATTATCAAGTCCCAACAACTTATGTGCAGAAAAAGAAGCAATTTTGAAGGAAGTCAGTGAGACTTTGCCGAGGATTTGTGTTTTGGCGGATGACAACGTTCTGCAGTAAGACAAAGGCCTATGTCATGATTGGAAAACTGTCGGAAACCGGCGTGATTGAGGATGAGTGGGGAGTGAGGAAAGCTGATATTTGCTTACGGAATGTGACATCTTCAGTGGTCGCGTGAGGCACGCCGATTGGCGACACACACTCATACCGCAGTGTTTCCTCTACCGCCGCTCGTAGGTAGGGAGTGGCCGCCAGGTCCTCCAAAGATGGCGGCCGCTCGCCTCCCGTTACCTTGGTAACCACCTGGGAGATCTTTTCCTGCTTATCGGGATAGGTTACCAGTAGGGCGGCGGTGTGGTAGGCGTTGATCAGGGCACCAGCCGTAGCTATACATTGAAGAAAATAACACAAAAAGATTGAAGTTGGCGATCGTTTGCGAACAGGTTCGTGGCCGGCAGTCGACGAACGCATGTACGGTTACACCACTTACATCCAGCTATGTAGTTCGTGATGACCTGATAGAGATGCACATCGGTTACGAACGCGTACTTCTCGGGTTCGGATTTGGCAGCTTTTTTCCACGCGCTGATTAAGCCATCAGTTACGTCACGAAGATTATCTGAGCAAAACAAATGGACATAAATATATTTTTTTCTCCGTTATTTTTAATTGCAAATTTCCGTTAATATTTTTCAATCATAACCAAAAACACGCTTCTGACGAAATTGTTGTAGTTCAACCAATAAATGTAGCTTAGGTCATCAGCAACCATCGCTGATCACAGGTATATTAGTTGAACCATTGATAAAACATGATCCATATGCAGGGCTGCGTTCCAAACACGCAATCATTGCAAACGTTTGCAACGTTAGCCAACAACAGGTACCCGGCGGCTTTCCATAGACGAGTGCATAAAAACATTAAGCAGTGGCAAACGTTCAGGCAACGTTTACGCGAGTGGAACGCAACCCAGGTCTCAGTGGTTAGTTGACTATCTCGCGAAACCTGTTAAATGCATCACGTTCCAAACATAGGAACATTTTAAACGTTTGCAACGTTATAGCCACCAACTCGGTATACTCGGGTTTCCTTCGACTAGTGCATAAAGCACTGTAACTAGTGGAGAACGTTGGTAGCATTTGCGTAAATGGAACGCAGCCTGGTTATGGTCACGAAAACAGGTCCATGCAAGTTGAAACAAAAGTAACAACCGAATTAAAGGCAGTATGCATGATTGGTATTTCGAAAATCAGAAATGTTTACAGATTTACGCCTAACTTACACAATGTAAACATGATGACCGCATAAAACGTCCCCTGAAATGGTTTTGTCTAAATTGCTATAGTCTTTGAGAAATGATTAAAACAATTAGTAAAACAATTAGTAAAACACTTAGTCTTATGAGACAAATTCAATTCGCCCCAAAACCATTTCGTCCCCAAACCACTTCGCCCGAGTGCCATTTCGCCCCAAAACCACTTCTTGCACAGGCCGTGACTGATTCTGGGCGAAATGATTCAGGGCGAAGTGGGTTTGGGGCGAAATGAATGCAAACCCTTTGACAGTTTTCTCAAAGGTTAGACAAAGTACGGAGCTGGTTTTTGCTCAGGTTGGTTTTAATCATGCATATCTTCAACAGGGGGATAAAACTATTTGTAAAAGTTTACCAATCATGTATACTATCTTTAAATGCCTAAGTCTTGAAATTACACCATAAAGTAATCAAGCGATCTGCCCAGCGTCTACCATTGACACAGGTGTAATGTCAAAATGTAGCCATAATTTCGGACCCAGCCACTCGCGGATGAAATGGTGTCTGCTGCCACCAAGAGTTAGGTGGGTAAAACCGAACCACTGATCTTCATGCATATTCGATAATTTAGCAACGCGTCAGACGTACCGTTTCCCGGTCCCTATATGGTCTCTTGCATTCCGCTAGTGCAAACCGGTCCAGGCAAAGCTTTGTCTCTTCCGGAGTAAGACAGTGGACGGTTGCTTTGTCGAGGAAGTCACTCCTAATCCATTGTCTATAATCAGTGCTTCTGCCGGGCGCAAATAAAATGGTGTCTGCTGCCACCAAGCGTCGGATTAGTGAAAACAAACCTGGATCAAACGTTTCCTTATTATGGCGTTTCAACTCCGACAGCATAAGGCCGTGCAACCGGGAGCAAAGATCTTTCACCCACTGTGTACCACCGGCGTTGGAGTACCGTAAAAACGTGAACAGGTCGACCTTGCGAGGTGGCCCCACGATGAACTTGTAGAGGTCTCCGCCCATCAGGTTCTTCACGGAGGCGTGAACGGACGGATCGGCACTGTGCAGGAGACGGACATGTGATGGACATGATGTGGTGAACATTTAATGAACATGGATGGGTATTGGATGGAAATGTGATGGAAGTATGATGGACAAGAATGTGAAGTCAAAGATTGAACTAGATAAACAAATTGGTATTTTGCCTTAATGTGACCGTATAAAGACATCTTTTTGTAAAACATTTTACAACATTAAAATACTAACTTTATCAACTCTTCTTTAAAGTCATTCATACGACCTAAATTCTCCTTTAGACTGCTACAAGGCGTTGGCAATATACGCCATAATAAAAAAACGGTCATATTTCCGTACAAAACCACACCAAAGAATACCAGTCACGTGCCGTACACTTACTCCTTTCCGAATCACATATGACTCAGGATACCAGCCACGGCTGGTAGCATGACGTCATTGCATACGTTCACAGTTTGACCGCTCTTTTCGTCCAGTTCCTTCCGTAAATCTCCAAGAACGTAGTGCGCAACTTCCTCCAATCTCTTCCTACCGGAAAAGTCTCTGGAAGTGGACAATATCATATTCGGTTTTAAGTTGATGTTTTTGTCAGTGCTCTACAAAATAGGGATACCCATGGGTACCTGGTACTCATATCAAAAAGTGAAACAAAAGACGCATCTAAACATGAAAGTATATTATTGCAATAAGTCATCCATTGCCTATGGAATTCACAACAATTTAATTATGGTTTATATATGGTGTACCCTAAGGTTTAAACATTACCTCCTTGCCATGTCACTATATTGATAATTTATGGGTGTCTGGGGCAAGGGGCAAATCACATGTTGTGGGTATAGACTTGCCCATGTCTCATGAGTATACCTAACCCAGTTATAACACAATGAAATATGGGGAGGTTATTAAATGGATTCCCTTAATACTGACAGATTACTTTGGCAAGTTTACTTTTGCACCAACTAAGGGCGTGTTTGTTGCGGACGGATCCAGATTCGGATCGGCGCATTACCAAGGTGAACTCGTTCACTTCGCGCACATCCTGATCGAGATCTGTGATCCGTGGAATCCTTCTCGAGAGATGGTTCAGCGCTAGATCCAAAATGGCGACGTAAACATTGTGGAGATTTTGTGTGAGTAAAACCGTTCCGTAAATCTCCAAGAACGTAGTGCGCAACTTCCTCCAATCTCTTCCTACCGGAAAAGTCTCTGGAAGTGGACAATATCATATTCGGTTTTAAGTTGATGTTTTTGTCAGTGCTCTACAAAATAGGGATACCCATGGGTACCTGGTACTCATATCAAAAAGTGAAACAAAAGACGCATCTAAACATGAAAGTATATTATTGCAATAAGTCATCCATTGCCTATGGAATTCACAACAATTTAATTATGGTTTATATATGGTGTACCCTAAGGTTTAAACATTACCTCCTTGCCATGTCACTATATTGATAATTTATGGGTGTCTGGGGCAAGGGGCAAATCACATGTTGTGGGTATAGACTTGCCCATGTCTCATGAGTATACCTAACCCAGTTATAACACAATGAAATATGGGGAGGTTATTAAATGGATTCCCTTAATACTGACAGATTACTTTGGCAAGTTTACTTTTGGAAATTAACCATGCATGAATTTACCCCATTGAACTTGGTGTGAAAACTGCCACACCCCTCTTATCTAGAAGTTCAAGAAATTGCAGGAACTTACAACTTTTCGGATATTTTCTGATTTCGAATTTTTTGCTTAACACTATACTGTTGCATCTACATGTAACTGAATTCGATCCGGCAAAGAAAGCAAAACGCCGTTTTTTATGGGCGTTTTTGCGCCTTGCCCATGTCTGACTTCCCGTGTTTGGCATGGCCTGTCAAGTATATTTTCTTCTGTCTCGGAAGACTTTCTGAGGATTTTTGAAAACGATATACATGTACCCATGGAGGAAGTTCATGATGTACCTGATCAGCTGAGAGTGCGGTGCTGTATGTCCTGATTATACATGCATGTATGTATGTGAAATTGAAAAGGAATAATTTCGTGGTGAAACGGGACTCGAAGTCACTCAGCACCACACCCCCATCCCCCCACCAAACCCACACCTTCCAATCGGACACAATTTCATACGAGAAAGATTAGAGGCGTTCGAGATGCTTACACCGTGTAACACCAACCATGGAGCTATGCACCAACTAAGGGCGTGTTTGTTTCGGACGGATTCAGATTCGGATCGGCGCATTACCAAGGTGAACTCGTTCACTTCGCGCACATCCTGATCGAGATCTGTGATCCGTGGAATCCTTCTCGAGAGATGGTTCAGCGCTAGATCCAAAATGGCGACGTAAACATTGTGGAGATTTGTAAACATTGTGGAGTAAAACCGTTCGTTTCAGTTTTCAGAGGCAACACACGATACAAACAAATTTAGAATGCTTGTTTATTTACGACGAATGTCGTGGGAGAAATTTGGAACAGAACTTTGACAAATTTGGTAAATAAATTGCAATTCACGTGAATTGAGATCCGAGTTGAGAGCGGTTTCGTTTGTTTCTGCGCGGTAAAACAGATCGGAATCTGGATTCGGATCTGTCATGAAACAAACACGCCCGGCACCAGAGCGTTCTTTTAGCCATCACGTGTTACACGAGTCTGCCCGGCCGGTACGTGGCAGCCACCACACTACCCGAGCTCGCGGGCGGGTCTGTGGTGTAAAGCTCGGTGTAATGACGTCACCTAGTAACCGTGAGCAGTAAAACATGGCGGACAGTTTGGAATCGTGACGTGGTACAAAGAAAAAAACAGATTTATGGCACAAAATAGGAGGGAATAGGGCTGTAAATACATTTTGCTTATCAGTAGATGTCTGTTGGCATTGACAAAGTTTATTGTGACATTGACAACTATTTTTGCGTGGCGCCGGCTTCGATTTCCATCGTGAGTCAAACGATAACAGCGTTTAT
Organism: Henricia sp. BOLD:AAB3569; assembly: GCA_037783545.1. Lineage (NCBI taxonomy): Eukaryota > Metazoa > Echinodermata > Asteroidea > Spinulosida > Echinasteridae > Henricia > Henricia sp. BOLD:AAB3569. The sequence goes on from JBBELK010000397.1 coordinate 865,046, forward strand.
AAAGCCCCACCCTGCAACAATTTTTTATCTGTGTTCCGATCCCTGTGTCGTTCGTTTATTGCATCTTCTGGGGGCTTCCCCGGTGTAAACCCCCCTGTTACACGGTGTAAGCATCTCGAACGCCCTACCCTCCGGACAGGATTTCCTGGGGACAGTATCTCTCCCTGTACCGGATTGCGCAGAATTGAACAAATGAGGGCGCACTAAAGCGAAGACGTCACGATGAATTGTGAATTACGTACGTGACGTCATCTTTGACAACATACAGTAAACCGATACATGAAATTGTATGAAGTGATAAACTCCACTGTTTTTCTCATTTACTGACACACTGAAAAGTCTACAAATATAAATTGTTGACCAGAAAAAGAGAAACTGTACAGACAGGATGTCTACTCCGGCAAGGAGGCGTTTAATGAGAGATTTTAAGAAGTAAGTAGGCCTAGATAAACTAGAACTTTCCTGAATAAACCAGTTTACAGTCAACTCGACTCGAACCAACTCGACTCGAACCCTACCTCCATGCTCGAACCAACTCGACCGTTAAGTATTTTTTTAGTTGATGTCACAACTCGAATTTAAATAAAGTAATTATATAAATTGGAATCGATAGCTTAGAAGAATCTAAGCCACCGAATCTAAAATACCTTTACCATTGACATTTCCATTGCCAATAAGCCAGTTCGGAATCTCGCGCGCGCAATGAACGTCTATGGGATTGTGTCAAGGTCATTTGAGATAAACACAGGTCATTTGAGATAAACACAATGCATACCGCTTTGTTTATCTCAAACCAAAGTCGGGAGACGCATGCGCAGTCGAGACTCCGAACTGGCTTATGGTCGCAAATGTTGCGTTTTCAAGAAAAAATTTTGTTTTTGTCACACAGCTTGCATACAAAATTGTGTGAAACAGAGAACTGCAGTTGCAAATGGGCATGCTGCCGATATGCAAGGGCCGATAGCGCCAAGGCAGTGTGTGAAGCGAGCGCGTTAAGTTTTGGCGTGCTCTTTATAGGAAATGATCTGTTTGCTTTCTGGGCGGCCGCGCCGCTTTACGTACACGTGCGCGCGTGCAAGGTTGTTAAAGTTTCTGAAATGCAAATCTGAATTTATGGAATTGCCCAGTACTAAAACAACCCCGCATCTTTACGTGTAAGTTTTATTTTTGTATCCTCCACTCCATCTCTCATTTTTTGTTTTCGTGATTAATAATTTAGTAATAGGGTAAAAGTGGGGGTATTCGACCGGATAAGATTTATTTGAGCATAACAGTTGCGTCTGAGGAGAAGCAAGGCAAAAGTTTTCGACAATCGCAAGTCTAGGTAACTGCCTTTCATTTGCATCAAGCCCGAAACTGGAGGACTGATGAATGATGTGCAGTTTGACCACCAAAATGAGGTGTAGATGATGTGGAATTCGACTACTGTGTTGGGTTATTCATCCAGTGCCATTTGTACTGAATACATAGCAAACAGAGTTTTTGTGTGCAAAACCACTCTGTAACCCTGCAACATTTCACAGTTTTCTCAGTTTGGTGTTCACAGTTTTGGGTCTCGGTGTCTGACCTGATTCAGTGTTCTCCACTGCTAAACATTTTGTCTGGGCGCGCTGAACAGCACCCTCACGCGACAAATGAGGGCGCTGTTAAAAACGAATGCATGCAACTGCCATGGCTGTTATCAACCACGGATTGGGTTGCAGATGCGATAGATAAATATGCATGGTAAGTGAACTATAATGACAGCACTGATGAGTGGCTAGCGAATCATGTGTGGAATGATAGTTCCGGCCTGTCAATCAACCGAACCCGCCGACCAATCACAACAGAGCTAGCAGATGTCACCCACAGAGGTCAAAGTGCACTGTACGCTCACAACAACATGATCACGCGATATGTTCTGCCGGCCCCATACAATTTGTACAGTGTTGTATGCGATGATCCGGGTGAATTTTTGGTTGCAAGGCCGGTCGTTTCGTTGTTCTAAGGTACGAAAGCTATATTTCGTGATGATATGATATCTCTGTATTACTGGCCCTTTACTCAGTGTGTTCTAAGATAACTGTTGACCCTGAAACATGAATACCTTTGAGTTTTCTTCAATGAATCTGTGCTTTCCGTTGAAAGTCCCATTGCTTTGTGCGTTGTGTGTCGCCATTTTTGACGATAGCGTGTGAGCCATAGCAACAATGTCCAAGGGGGCGGGGTTAACTGGGCAAAATCGGAACTATGCATTGTGAAATGACTTGACTGTACTTTCGAAGTGTTTTAGAGGGAAAAATTTATTATTTTGGTCCAAGCGGCCAAGTTTTTTGTCCGGGCGTCAGGTTTTTGGTCCGGGCAAAACCGGTAGTGGAGAACGCTGCTGATTAAAGTCTTCGTTTTTCTCTTTATGACCAGACTTCAAGAAGATCCCCCAGCAGGAGTAAGTGGAGCACCCACAGAAAATAATATACTCTTATGGAATGCTGTTATATTTGGGTAAGTTGAATTGGGTTGGAAAAATGAAACCTGTTATTTTTTATATACTAAGCAAAAAATAAATGCAAATTTTCAGTTTAATCAAAATTAAGAAATGTCTTTTGTAATAAAGTTGAACAGCTTCATTATGCATGATTGCATAAAGCTTATGTACTGAAAATTCCCACTCTCAGATTTGCTGCTTTTCTTTTTTTTTTCAATCAAAAAGCAAAAACATCTCGTTTTGTTTTTATTTTTATTATATTTATTGATATCACTCGATGTGGAGTGCCATTAGCCTTTTTGAAGTATGGCGGACACAATAGGAGGGCGCACTTTGAAGTGGGTATAAAATCGAATAAAATGCAACATAACTGCATTTTTAACTTTGCACTTGTTTATCCCATAGGAACCAATGCTAAATGCCCAATTTTCAAAAATCTTTTAAAAATACTCCCAACTCTCTCAGCGTCTTGAGACAACCAAAATACTCATTGGAATCTTATATTTTCAATTCTGTTCAATTTTATGGGGGTAATCCGTCACTTTCACTCCCTAATTTCCACATGAAACAAAACTACCCATGCAAGAGTGAAAATTGCCAAACAGACCAACGCCATTTTGGAAAAAGTCACATACGCTACTGGGCAAAATAGGGCAACTTATACGATGATGACCAGTTTCCCCACGAGACGACACTCGTTCAGCTAGCAGAAGAAGAATTTGAGGGCATACAAAAATTTGATGCGCCCTTCATATGCAAAAGAAAGGGGATTTTCTTGGTAAATTTTGGGTATTCATTTTACAACAAATTACATCAAATATGACTTAATCCATTTCATTTTTAATAATTATGTTCTTTTTTGTTGTTCTACAGTCCAGCAGACACGCCTTTTGAAGATGGTACGTATTTTGTACAATATGATAGTCAATTATTATGTCGTGGATAAAGAAAAGGGAACTAAAAACTGATTGTATTTTTAAGATTCTAATCTCAAATCCACACAGTGTCAGTACTCGCAATACTAAATTCCCTGTCATTAACCCAAACGCTCCTTAATGAAAATAATGGTTTGGGAGAATAATCCATTCTATACTCTCCAACAAAAGAAACTGTGCATGATAAAAATTGCTGTATTTTTTTCAGCCATGGCAGATAACTCGCTGGAATAAACTGTTAATGAAAGTCCATGAAATCTTTCAAATGGTTAACCGAACTTGAAATGTACAAAATGTGTTCTTCGTGTTCTCAGAGGTTGCTGAAAACTGACTTGCCAATATTGAAGTCACAAAGTCAGTATCGAGTGTGTCCCCCTTGTGCATTAATCACTGCTGTGCATCTTCACCTCATGGAGCCAATGACACGCGCATGAAAGAGAATATTGACTTTTGGGTAGTCCTTTTATAGGGCTTGCTAACTAGACTTGAACTTTATGGAATTCTGTTACATAACGACCTGTAGGACCCCTATTGTGAAATCAACACCCAGGCATGCCAAAGTCCTGCACTATGCCATGAGCAGGTTTTGAGTGCATAACCTTTTTCTAACAATGTCAGAGAATATTGTCTGTGAATTTGGTGTTTATTTTCCACCTTCTTGAAAAAATACAGCAATTTTTACCATGCACAGTTTCGTTTGTTGGAGAGTATATATGGAATAAACATAGAATTACTGATGTTTTTCTTTCACTTTGCAGGTACTTTCAAGTTGACAATTGAATTCACAGAAGAATATCCTAATAAGCCTCCTACAGTAAAATTTATCTCACGGATGTTTCATCCAAATGGTAAAGTATTTGTTGTGTTAGTTTATAATGAAGTAAAGTGAGGTCTGTTAAAGGCAGTATATACATCATTGGTATCTCGAAAATCAGAAATGTTCACAGATTTATGCCTAACTTACACAATATAAACATGATGACCGAAGAAAACTTCCCCTGAAATGGTTTTTGTCTGAAGTGCTATAGTCTTTGAGAAATTAGTAAAACAATTATTTTCCGTCTCATGAGACAAAAATTGAATTCGCCCATGTGCCATTTTGCCCCAAATCACTTCGTCCGAACACTACATCGCCCAAATGCTACTTCGCCCCCAAACCACGGTTCAGGGGGAAATGGTTCAGGGGTGAAATTACTGCAAACCCTTTTTTGACTGTTTTCTCAAAAGTTAGACCAAGTACGGAGCTGGTTTTTGCTCAGGTTGGTTTTAATCATGCATATCTTCAATCACACAGGGGGATAAAACTATTTGTAACAGTTTACCAATCGTGTATACTATCTTTAAGTCAGACCTCAAGAAAACTTAAAATAGCAGAAACACTTGCAAAAAGTTGCTTAATTTCCCAGGATATCACTAACCTAAAAAAAAGGTTGTTAAAAAAGTGAGACATGGAAGTTTATTATGCAAACTGGATCCCTTTTGATCATTTGAAAAATTATTTTTAATTTTGCATCTAAATAGACGTCACATAAGCTGCCATGTTTTGCAGTTCGGCGTATTAAGACGAAATCTTATGCTCAAAGTTATTTAAGTTAGTTACCTTCTGAATTATTTTATGTATTGTCCGAGATGTCAAAACTACATTGTTATGGTTTCTAATGTTATTTCCTTTTTCTAATTTCCAATACACAGTATATGCAGATGGTGGTATTTGTCTCGATATTCTCCAAAATCGTTGGAGTCCAACCTACGATGTGTCTGCAATATTAACATCAATACAGGTAGGCTGACTCTAAACTAGGTTAAAACATCAGAGTTGTCTAGGCCTGGAATGCTTGAGCTAATTATTATTATTTCTGTCTGGTATTCATACCAAGGATTCCTCAATAGTGCTCATTGCACTGTCACTCGTAAGCGTGAGGAAACCCATGAAGAATTAGAATTAGAAATGGCCAGAGACACCGAGGAATCCCCTTGCTCTTCACGAAAGAATGCTCTGTGATCTTTAGAGTGCGTTACCATTACCTAACACACTGGACCAACGGCTTTACATCCCTTCCAAAGGATGGAGCAAGTGTGGTTGAGTGCCTTGCCCAAGGGCACAGGTACCGCAGCCGGATTCAAACCCGCAACCTCAAGTTTTCACCCATGATTGCGAGTCAATGGCCCTAACCACTCGGCCACGGTCAGGCAGCCACCTAGTTGAAGTGAAATGGTTCTGGTGATTCCCTGATGGCAGCGATAATAATGGCAACAGCGCCAGGAGTACCCAGCAGGGTAGACATGTGCTATACAAAAATCCACCATTATTATTTCTAACTCCCTACGGTATAATATGTAAAATCGTATCGACTCCAAGGATTGATGAGTGTTCTGGTTAATAATATTAACATGACAGTGTGTGGAATATTGGCAATAAAAATAAACAACCTGATGCCGGAGGACGTGTAAACATGTTCTGACAATGTCAAAGGGGCGGTTGACAAGTTAAAACGTCAACTTTGCTGCTGTTTACATGTAAACACGTCCATTGTCCACCATTCATTTGTACACACCGTGTTTTGAACTTGACTGCTGTGGACGGCCTGTCAGTGTACCAAATCTCGCTCCGTGGCGGTTGCCTCAGAGTGTTGCAAAGTTTGATAAATGTAGAAATAACTCCCAAGAGTCAGTATTTATTGTGCTTGACCAGGGGCCAATTTCATAAAACATGTTACGCTTAATCAAACATTTGGATTAAGCATAGCAGGAATATTCGCTCAAGCAAGGGCGTATTTCATAAAGCTTCTAAGCGCGCAACGCTGTCGTCTGTTTTGTTCGAACGCGTTCGTCGTCTGCTTTCATAAGTAAACGTCAAAATGTTCAAATACCATCATCGGTTATGTTTCCATTTTGGGATGATTATCACTACCACAGAAGACCCTTGCCTGTCGCTGACTGGAATATTTCAACAACAGCTGAAAGTTGTGTATCTGTTGGGAAATGTATCTCGAATTTTGCCGAGAATGGCGAAGAAAAAAGATGGTGTACGTCAGCAAAAATTGGTAGGTTAGCTAGTGCTTAAACAGTTTTATGAAATTGAGAGACGGCTGCTTAATCAAAAATCGGGTGCTAACATGTTTTATGAAATTGGGCCCTGGTCTTAACTTTAGGCCAATCACATCTGCCTTTTAAAAAAAAATTGTATTTTTTGCCAAAAATAATCCCGGCGTAAACTAGTTAATTAAACATTTAAATTTGTTGTTTTCAGTCGTTACTTGACGAACCCAACCCCAACAGTCCAGCCAACAGTCAAGCGGCACAACTGTACCAAGAAAACAGACGAGAATACGAGAAGAAAGTAACGGCCATCGTCGAACAAAGCTGGATAGATACCGTACCCAGTGAAAACAAAAAGAATTCAATAGCTCTCCCCCTTCACTAAAACATGGTTTGGTCCCCTCTCCCCCTACCCCGGCCATACCCCTCATATAATCACATCTTCCTTGTAATTTAAGTAGAGTTACAGACCTTTACGTTTTTATTAGCGAGACACCAGCAAGCTCGTTTAAGGTTGTGTCGTGGTTGCAGTGGGTATCGCCTTATAAAGCTAAGGCTATGCCCTTAGCTAATTTCTATTCGTTTTTTCTTGTTCATGTACAATTACTGGCCTATGTTGGTCTTGTAAACATGGTCTACAATGTACGTCGAAAAGAAATTTTAAAAATCCCCTTGGTGCTTATGGGAATAAAATTACGGAGTAATCGTGTACTTGGATATTAATTTATATGAAAACAAAAGCCTACAAACTTTTTAAAATGTGCACAGCCAGTTTGTTGTATGTTTAGTTACATCCCCAAAATTTGCACAGATTTCTGCAAACAAAAACAAGTTGTCTTTTTTATGCCTGTGGTCGTGAATTACCAAAACTATACGTTTTGTGTGTTCAAAGAGACATCGGGTTTAATTAATGTATCATTGAAGTTTTTATTATGTTTCATGAAAACGTCGTCTTTGGTCTGGTTATTCATGCATGCACGGTGTTTACAATTTGCGCGCGTTACATTTGAATGCCTGCAATCATGCTGCAATGCACTGCCAAGCGTCCTGATTGGTCCAGCAGAGGCGACAAGATTTCTGTCGCTAGTCCCACCGCGAAATGGTGTACATTTGTTAAATTCTGGGTTAGAATTAAGAACGAATGGTAAGAATTGAGAAGTTGATCAATAGGTTTTTCATTAAAATGACTTAACAAGCATCAGTGGTAGAAAAGTGGGGAAAATTCAAGATTGGTATAAATTCCGTTCACTGGTTGCCATGTGTTAAGTCTATGGAACATGGCAGAAAAGAGTATGAATTCCGTTCACTGGTCGCCACCGAGTTGTCATGTGTCAAGTCTATGGAACATGGCAGAAGACGTTTAAGTATTTTTAAGGAAATTGTTGAATGTTTTTTTACACGTTTTGATGGTTGAGTCATTATAAGGAGAATAAGTGGCGACCAGTAAACGGAATTTCCTAAAGATTTTCTTAGAAAATGTTTCAGCCAGTATCATAGGTTTTGTACACTATGGTTGGACCATGTTCACTACTCAATTATTTTCGAATAGAGACTCATTTAAAAAAATGCTCGACCTAATTACTTGTAATCAGGGGCCAATTTCATGGCGCTGCTTAAGCGCTAGCTGAAAACGTGTGCTAACTTTAAGGCTATTTCACAGCCGCGGTGTGCTTGGCAACGGGCATTGTTGCGTCACTAGTGTTTAGCAAAATTTGCCTCTGAAGCTAGCAGTTTGGCAGTGCTTAAGGTTACAGTCTCCATGAAATAGCCGGAGCATCCGTTAGCACTAAATCGGTTGCTAAACAGCGCCATGAAATTGGCCCCAGGTCAACAGACCCATTGTAGTTGTCCAGTGGGTGGGCATGCATATATCAGTGTGGAAAAATAAGCCTGTAAAATGTTTATATAATACAGACTCGCCATAGAAAAGAAGACTATCTTTAAGCTGACACTCGACTGCAATCAGGTGGTGGTGTTCATGTTGGGTCAACTGTTGTGCAGCTTCCTCCAAAGTGAGTGCACTAGAATAGCTATGTACTGAGCTGCCTGCCTTGTGAGAATATCTTTCCTTTGGGCCAATCAGGTTGTATATAAACTGCTCTCTGTATTTTTTTCCAGCCAATAAGAATGCAGCTCTTATTGTTAACAACTCAGAGCTGCATTCCATGATCCAATCAGAATTTGTTTTGCATTTGCTTTTTTAATGGTATTGTACAAGGTGGCCAATAAAATCAAACTTGGTTAACTCAGAAATCTTGTAAAATTAAGATTCTAAATATCTCACCATATTTAACTCAAAGATGAGGTTATTTCCTTCTTATTTAAGCTAACTTATTATTATTGCGATCCCCGTTGCGAAATGATTCAAACCGGCTAGCTCGGTGGTTAAGACGTCTGCCTTGTTTGTAGGAGGTCGTGGGTTCGAGTCCCACCCGAGCACACAGTGTTAATAATTACGTCGGGTAAGGGCAAAATGAACCTTAATTAACATTCAAGTTTTCCCAACGCAAGCTAAATTAATTTCTGTATTAATTAATTAATTTCTGTATTAATTAATTAATTTCTGTATTGTTTTCTTTGAGACATGTACATTTCGTAAAGCCGTACCTTACAAATTTTGGGTTCACTAAAACATCTCGATAGTTTGCCAAAGAGACAAAATGGGTTTTAAAAAGTGTAAATTTCTGATATGGGACATGTATTCGAGTTTTCACAAGACTTTCCCTTTTCACGGATCATAAAAAGCAAAACATGCCCACAATTTGGTGGTCCGCAAAAACACTAAAAAGATGAGGTACGCGTGTCAATAACTACAGAGCTGCTGACCCTTCCTGATTTTGGGGAAGACATCCAGGAAATAGGTTGAGCTCCTACTTTAGATGCATCTCAAAATCTGAGGTTGTTAACGGACTACCCAGGAGCGTTTTTAATTTGTCAGGAGTTACAAAATCAGCCATTTTTTTCAGGAAATATGTTCCAAAATCAGGAAGGTCGGCCGCCCTGTAACTAACACTCACTAACACGAAGTATGCTGATCAGCCGTTAATACTTGGCTAGAAAAATATTAACTGTTTTTAACTTATCATGTGCATTATTTTACACACTTGATTATTTCAAGTTGTCGTTTTCTTGTACTAACTAAACCATCACAGAAAACAAAGTGCAGTGTAGTAAGGTCAAACATACTGAAGCTTATTTTAATCTGAAAGGAGAGGTCAAATTAAGGAGTACATGTATTCAGTAAAGCGAATCAATGTTCATCAGGATTGACTAGAAATTAGAAAAGTGCGCATGAAATATTGTGACAGTGTTGCATTGAAACATTAACTGTGCATTTCACTGTGCATGTGTACGAATAAATATTCAGAGGTGCAAAATACTGAAACGCAAAAGAAACTTACCACCTTTTAAACCTTTAAATAGCAACAATAACACTGCGTGTATAGTAATGTGTGAACTTATTTGTGGACAATAGTGTCCTCACTGTCAGACCAAACGGTGTCTGAATTAAGGTCACTTGAACCTTCAATGGTCACTTCATGGCACAGCTGTTTTGACTGTCAGTGATTAGCCAAGGGGTATGGGATGATTGTAATGAGCTGCACGTGATGTCTTGATGTTGGCTTTGAAAAGGCCACTGCAAAATGGGCATTTCAAGCAACATGCCACGATTGTCGGGGGATCAACGCAGTATGCGCCGACGATGCACTGCCTGTATCCAAATCAATGGTGGCCACACACGCTATTGAAAGGGGACTGACATTGCACCCTCTTCTGTAGAACAAACTGATGAGATGGTGTATCTTGGTCAAAAACCTGACATGTCATCATTTGAACTGTTACAATTTCATTACATTTTAAACAAGTGGTAAGTTTCTTTTGCGTTTCAGTATGTGTTGGGCACCAGCAAAATTGTGCGAGTTTTGGTTAAGTTCTAATGGTTGGTTCTCGGCCAAATATCGCCATACATTAGGCTGAAATTAAACTAATGGATACAGCTAAACATAATGCATAAATTTATGGTAAATGATTTAGCCGGCTACCATTGACTCGTGTCATTTTTAAGTCATAGCTAATTCTTCTGTCAAATCTTTGTCCTGGTCGTACTTGTCCATACTTGACACAAACACAAATTTAACGTCACATATATATTCATGCCAATAGTTTGTTCCAGTGACGTCGAATTTGTGTTAAAGGAGCGTGTTCAGAAAAAAAAATGGACTTCGATCTAACCTAACAATCATATAAAATAATTCCCAAAAATACCTAGTCTTTGGCAAAGACGGGGTTTTGTTTGTTTCTGTAAAACGGCTTTGTGCCTTTCCTCAGTAGCGCACCCTCTTGCGCCAACATTACAAATTATTCGAAGTCGGACTTGGTCAAGTCTAGTGGCTGGTGTATTTTTCCGAAGAGGGCGCTATACAGGCGCATCGATGGTGCGAGCACTGTGAGGGCGCTATACTGGCGCTTGTAAAGCACAGCCTTAACAAAAGGCTAAAAAATACCATCCATGGAAAGAAAACAGGAAATTTGGATGTGGAAGAAAACAGGAAATTTGGATGTGGAAGCGAAACGGTTGGTGTAATTACTGCACTGCTTTATGGAACCAGATAAATTAGTTTACAAAACATCGGTGGTTTTGAACAATATCCTTGAAAATATAATGATTGCGAATGCGAAATTTCAGAATGGTAATGAGAAAAATATGGCAAATGATATGTTATCAAAATCCCAACACCCATGGGAAAAGTTGGGGTCTTAACAATGTGATCTGGTCACGCTCCTTTATTTATAAACCAGCCTTTGTGTGTAATTGCAGAATTTTTAAAAATTAATCCTAACTTGGGTAGTGTTTAATAGGGCTGATAGTATTAAATAATAGTCAATGGCCATACAGTGTGTACAGGGAAATGGCGTAAGCACACATTATTTATACATCCATTGTAAAGTGGATATTTCATTGTAAGTACGAAATAACATTTCAACAAGTGTAACATGAAAATCGGTATTTATTGGTCTCTCTTTCTCTGTTGTGATACTCTCCCAACTTTATATTTTGAGCGAGTTAGAATAAGACCGGTTTCATTAAAAGAAAATAATGTCTGGCAAAAAAAAAGTACAAGTGTGTTAGTTGAGTGAAAAGTTTAAAATATTGAAATTGGTTAGGGCAAATCATCTCCCAAAACGCCTTCCAGAAGTAAAACTTTAATAGACGGCATCGAATAGCTACCATCTTGTAGGGCAGCGTTTGTTGTTTAAATTGGTAAACAATGTAAGCACAAAATGTGCAACCATGCATGTCCTCAAGGAACCAAAAAACTGCAGCTATTCGATAGTCTTTTAAATGAATGAGTGATAGAAATTAAAAACCACAGATTTCCTTTATTGGAAATGTGTACATGTACAAGTCAAGAAAGTGCTAAAAAAATAAAATAAAAAAGAAAAGAGATTATGAGCTCATTGCACAGGATACAGACTCCTTGTAACAAGGAACATTGTGAGCCACTCCACCAAAAGTAGGCTTCCACCAAAAACAAAATCACCTAAAACATTACATTATGCTGGCCGTTATATCTCTATAGGCCTTTGGGGCATGCACATGTTGTAGTATGCTGTTTGGTCCCAGAAATCGGCTCCCTTCCAACCGCACCAACCCTGCCAAAAATAATAAAAATAATCATGTTCCGTCCTTAGTGCATTTACACTATTACCCCTGATCATTTGGCTCAATAATATCATCCCTTCATACTTCTCAACTACCCGAGAAACACAAGTCCTGTGCAGCTTAGGTGCACGTGGACTAATAAAACACACTGCCCTTGCAGGTGCCAATTTACTCCTAAGTAAAGAGAGGGGTAATTCCCAAAATTAGGGGTCCAAAAGTGTGATATACTTTTTAATATTTCCAAGTGTTTTTAATGATTGAAAGCGGTTTCCCAGTAGAAAATAATTATTTTTATTTGAACAAATGCCACTCAAATTTAATGTTTGTGTGTAGATATGGCACCAAGGTTACTGCAAACTCATTCTACAGCCAATTTTCATTGGCGTAGGTAACCCGGGACACCAAACTCCTATCCAATACTATGAAACAAATTATAAGCCTTTATGGTCTTTTGTTTTGAATATTTTTCAGGAATCAGAAAACAAAATATTGAAGAAAATGATGCTGCCCCCTATAATCACAGGCCACAGTCCATTACTGAGAATTTGTGGTCATAAGTGGTGATTATTGAAGCAGAGAGTGTCGTACGTAACTGGGACACCAAACATTTCGGACCCCTAATTTTAGGAATTACCCAGAGGCAATTTGTAGTAAAGTGCCTGGGAAGTTTTTGAAGAAATTTTGAAATGATGCCAAAAAAGGGTCTAGAAAGTAGGCCTGGGCGATTCCAACATTTTTGGAATTGATTCCGATTCCATTTAATTCAATTCCAAAATTTACCACAAGAATTACAAAAATATATGTAAGAGTTAAGAAATTGATCAGACAATTTTTCTTTAAAATGACTCATCTAGCATTGGAATGTGCATATTTGATGGAGAAAAAAACCCTTAATTTCGAGTGGGAAAAGTTTTAAATTTTGTGAGGAAATTTTGTCTGAAAATTTTTAGCCTGTCTCATATGTTTTGCACACAAGGTCTGAAGCCATGATCAACTTCCCAATTCTTTCCAAAATATATTGCTAACCTGACACAAACTACTGCCAAATTCCTACAATTTTACAACGTCTGCATCCATTAACATTTAGAATCACCACGTACTTCCTGGAATCACCAAGATACATGTAATGGGAATCGATTTCTCCAAAAGATAGAATCGCGATTCCGACTCCAAACTTAGAATTGATTCTATTCAACTCAGGAGAGGATTTACCCAAGCCTACTAAATATCTTAGTAGGTAGAGTGCTGGTATCTCAAATCAAAGGCTCGGGTTCGAATCCTTGGCTTTGCTCAATTCTGAATTTTATTTCTTATTTTCCTACCTTGTCTTGAATAACTTTCAAATCCTCGCTTCCAGTGTAATGCGGATCAAGAATAAGAAACTTGATGTCACCCGACGTTTCACTGAAGTCGACACCCAAAATTGTATGAGCCAACACGCCCCCACCTGCAAAGACAAGAAAAATATAGCGGTTATTTCCAGCAGAAACTGGTCTATTCAAAGTGCTTATGACAAAGAACATGTTCAAGGGGACCAGTAAAATCCTGTTGACGTCTATAATTACCATATCTTGTACACGAACCCTCTAATTTGCTTTCTACAGAATAAATCAGCCAGTACAATGTCACTTGGATTGTATGGTAACAAATTAAATGGCAAAAATTGTGTGTGCAGACATTTCTAAAAACCATCTTCAGTCGTTAAAGGCACAGGCTCGTCAGCAATGCGCGCGCGCCAAATTCGTGCCATGGAATACGCAGGTCCATAGCAAAGACATGGAGCTGCGTATTTCGTGGCACGAATTTAGCACGCTCACATTGCAGACGAGCCTTTGCCTTTCATTTATTAGAGAAAGTACCACATTGAACAGACAATATGTGGCATTTGTTAGCATTACTATCAACAATTTGGGTTTTTGTCAACTAATGAAATAAAATGTTGGGTCATTGCAAATGATACAATGAGCCTTTAGGGAGATCTTAGAATAGATGAAATTAAACACCCGCGTCTTTGACTTCTGTGGCGAGGGAGCTTTTTTGCTGTGACCAAGATTCAAACCTAGGCTCTGAGACCTCCTCATGGTATGACCAGTACTAGAAGCATTTTGTGTTCACATTTTGCGTAATACCAGTGTTACTCGAGTCCAGGACTCTGATATTTTCGTGACTCGGACTCGACTCAAGTCACATTGGAAAATGACTCGGACTCGACCATGATGACTCGGACCCGAACATGGTGACTCGTAACTCACGAGTCACATAAATTTTAAAAAAAAGAAAAAAGATACATATTTGCCCGCTTAATGCAGGATTCTTGGGAAAGAAACAGTCCGATGCGTGAATTTGTACAATGCCCCACCAGGCCAGCAAGAAGCGCATGAGTACGTCATCATTTCACATATTATGTGAACGAAATATAACAGATTCAGTTTCATTAATTTGACGAACAAGTGACTCGTGACTCGGACTCGGGGAAAGTGACTCGTGACTCGGACTCGGACTCGAGGCTAATGACTTGAGACTCGGACTCGGGGCTAGTGACTTGAGACTCGTACTTGATATTGGCAACTCGACTACAACACTGTGTAATACACGCATCTAAACCTCCTATTACCTATCATGACCGGTGTTCCTTGAGTCTTAGAGTGCAGGGCTAACTCCCTCCTTCTACTACCTATCTCTGACACAGAGTTCACTGGAAGCGTTCAGTGTTCACATTTTGCATAATACACAATCTCTTATTACCTATCATAATCGGTGTGCCTTGCGTCTTGAAGTGTACGGCTAACTCCCTGCCTTTACTAGCCATCTCCGACCCAGAGTTTACATACAGCAGCTTGCAGGTCACCTGAGGAAATAAACACAAAGACATTTTAATAAAACAACACTTTGATAAATGGACAATTCCAGAAATTCAGGCGTACATTTTAAAGCCTTTCAGGGCTTGTAATGCTTTGCATACTTCAAGTAGTCTGATTTTTAACATTTGTTCTTCAAGCATCCCTGGAAGAAGTGTAACTCTTTAAAAGTTGATTTCAATGCCGTTCTCGTGATAGGCCAAAAACAAATTTGGTTTCGGACATGAGTATGTCCCAAACGGTGAGAACCCCCTTCTCTTTATAAATGAACGCTCTGGGATTTTTTAAGCGCATTACACAACACACTGGACATATGGCTTTTACCATCCAAAGGATGACGCTTTAGGAGACTTCTGAGACACTTGTTTGGCGGCAAACAACAATCCTACGTGATCAGTCCACTTTTGTTTGCGTCATTTTGAGTGTGCGCATGATAGCGCAAGAGTGACACAAACAATAGTGGACTAATCACGTGGGACTGTTATGTTTGCTGCCATTAAGCGTCACAAAGTCATGCATTGGGGTTGAATGCCTTGCTCAAGGGCAAAAGTACCTTAAATGGTTTCAAATCCACAACCTTACGGCATTTTCCACCTGCAGTTTGTGAGTCCGTGACCTAAACCACTCGGCCATGGCACTCAAACAGTATCACAGTACTATCACAGTAATACTTAAAGTTAGAACACATCATTGGTAATCTCGAAAATCAGAAATGTTTACAGATTTACACATAACTTACACAATATAAACATGATGACAGTAGAAAACTTCCCCTAAAATGGTTTTGTCTAAAGTGCTATAGTTTTTTCAGAAATGAGCAAAACAATTATTTTTTGTCTCATGAGACGTAAATTCATTTTGCCCCAAAACCATTTCACCCTGCACCACTTCGCCCTGAACCACTTCGCCCCAAAAGCCACCTTGCCCCCAAACCACTTCGTCCTCACACCACTTTGTCTGAATGCCACTTCGCCCCAAAATACTGTGTATTGTTCAGGGCGAAGTGTTTCGGGGTGAAATGGTTTTGGGGCGAAGTGACCGTAAAGCCTTTTTTTACTGTTTTCTCAAAAGTTAGACGAAGCACGGAGCTGGTTTTTGCTCAGGTTGGTTTTAATCATGCATATCTTCAATCACACAGGGAGATTAAACCCTTCGCAACGGTTTACCAATCATGTGTTCTGCCTTTAAATGCATGGGCACAACAGAATAGACAAGATTCCACAAAGTAATATTTACAGAAGGTTTTTCTGACTTTCTGCAAAGTACTGCAAAAACAATTCCCTAAAAAAGTTGAACTCACTCCAAATAGTTGATTAAACACCGCACTGACTTCAAACGAACCAATCCACTGCCTAGACCCAACAAACTTGGCTGGTTTGTCCTTGACGTCAACCAAGGCTTGCTGTATCTCGCGATGCGATGGTACCGGTCTCTCCGTGTACCCCTGGTGTCGGAACCATGAGACTAACGTCTGAAGGGACCGGTACGCACAGCCCCACTTATCATCGTTAAAATGGTCCTGCATGTAGTGGTGGTAGGCATAGGTACCATGAACAAGGGACGTCTGGCCATTTTCAACTATATGGGAAAAAGAAGTTCATAAAATATTAGTATTGAGCTCGTGCCAATGACGTCATTTTGGGAGTCAAAAAATGTCGCGTCGTTGTGGAAGCAATGTGCATGCGCGTTGTGTGTGTCCATAGCGTGCGTAACGCGCAATGCTAGGCTCCCATCGGTGAATTAAACCGCGTTACGCCCACCAGAGACACACACAGTGCGCACGTACATCGCTTCCACAATGACTCAGCATTATTTGACTCCCAAAATGGCGTATTTGCACGTGTTCGAAGGGGGTCAATATGGGGCTGAATTGACCCCATTATAGACATATCGAATATAGCCGCCATCTTGTAGGGCAGTTTCTTTGTTCCTTGAGGACTTGCATGGTTGCACATCTTGTGCTTACATTGTTGATCAATTTAAATGGCAAAAGTTGCCCTACAAGATGGCAGCTATTCGATATGGTCTATTTGTGGTATTTGTGAAGGTGGAAGGTGGGTGCAGAGCTGAAACTCTCCCATATTTCATATATTTTTTGAAAACAAATGGCTGATTTCACAATTTCTATTGGATTGTCAAACCAGGATTTTGAAAATGTGATAGAGTGGGGGGAAAAACAACATTTCTGTGAAAATTATGCAAAATACAGTTAAGTTAAAGGCAGAACACATGATTGGTAAACCGATACAAATAGTTTCATTCCCCTGTGTGATTGAAGATATGCATGATTAAAACCAACCTGAGTAAAAGTCAGCTCCGTACTTCGTCTAACTTTTGAGAAAAGTCAAAAAAGTGTAAATCTGTGAACATTTCTGCTTTTCGAGATTCCCAATAGTGAGCAGTGAGCTGTGTGAGGGTCAAATAATGCTCATATTTGTGTAGCTGCTGAGACAAAAACCTCAGCATTTTCCACTGAACGGGAAAACTGTCCAAAATTTTACAACCCCAAAGCTCTTGTTAGTGCATAAACGTCTTGGTGGCAAGAAATTACAAATCACATTATGATGGTTTTTTGGTGTTGGATGAAAACCACTTTTAGTATTGATAGCTTTACGGTGACGTCACGCCTTCCACCATTTTGGGTGTCATTTGACAATCATGACCCACGTGGCCAGAGCCAAAAGAGCAAGAAAAGCGCATTGGTTGCACTTACCTCTGTTGCTTAACCTTGTTTTGATACAACTGTCTTTCTTCAGGCTAAATCGTGATCAAGTAAAAAACACTTTTGTTTTTTACAAGCCGAGTACATGCTCAATAATTTAAAGGTATCGCAACGCGCGCGTGCGGCTGGTGGGTATTTGTTACGCATGTTCATGTGCGTCTATTGGCGAGCGCGTGTACGCGCGTGGCCGGTGACACACAAACATTCCTGGATGTTGCACGTGGTCAAAAGCTATCAATAAGACTACAATACCAAAAGCAAAACTATCAAATGTCAATAGACCAGTTCGGTTTTTGTTTGCACACAATGGAATTAGCATACTCCTGTATATTTGGTACAGCGGACCTTTGACACATATAGATTGGTTCCCGAGTAGATGGCAATCCGCAATAAGCGTCAAAGGTCCGCTGTACCAAAAATACATGAGTATGCTAATTCCATTGTGTGCGAAAAAACCCGAACTGGTCTATACTGTTACCGCTGGCATTGACAGAGTATGGAGAATAGAATACATGAACCACATAATACTTGAAGCAGTGAGCTGGGAGGGGGAGGGGGTCGGGGAAGGGGCTAGGGTGGGGTCCTTTGGGCGGGGCTAAACTAAATGAACCAACCTCCTGATTGTGGAAGCCCAATGTGTGTATTTAGAAGATAACCATCCGTGTTGGCACTGCCAGGATATGAATATGCATTAGTTCTTCTGAATAACGGCCTGTCCAATGGCAGTAGAAATTGGTTATGAAGGCTCCGCCTCTTGGATTCTGTTCGGGACACGAATGATAAAAGGAATTCGGATGAAATCCTTAAAATGCACACAGTTTCTTTGAATTAATATGTAAATTAAGCATCGACACTCGAGCATTGACAAAACACCATGTTAATAACATTCTGCTTATAACAAGGAAAATGTTTAGGTTACAAACATTGTTTTATTGTTTTCATTTCTGGTAATATGAGGTTCCAGATGTGGGTCTTTCCACAGTAAAGGGGGCATTTTGGCAACACAGACCATATTTTCGAGAAAATACCTTTGTCTGGTCTCATAATAAAACAAATAAGTTTCAGTTGTTCTGAAGAGATAACTTAGGCCCAAAAAGGGTTACAAATAGTGTGACAACATATCTTTCTAAAAACCCCGTGTACAAATTTCCAATATAACGCTTGTAACCGGGACAGCCTAAAATGTAACACAAGTGTCCGTCCCTGTTACGAGTGTATATTGGAAATTTGTACACAGGGTTTTTAAAAAGGCATGTTGTTGCACTATTTGTAACCCTTTTTGGGCCTAAGTTATCTCTTAATAACAACTTAAACTTATTTCTTTTATTTTGAGACCAGACAAAAGTATTTTCTGGAAAATATGGTCTGTGTTGCTAAAATGCCCCCTTTACCGTGGACTCATAATACAAAGTGGTCAAAAATGTTGATTTGTAACACGTACCTAGTTTGCTGTCTGGCAAGTCAACTGGATACACAACAGTAAAAAGGTTTGGAATTTGCACAGGTCTAAAATGGTAAGGCCTGGGTACACTCAAGCCACATTCCTGAATTGGATGAGAGAAAGATTTCAATTGGCTAAAGGCTGAATGAAAGTGGTGTAATTTAAATATTCAACCAATGGGAGCCAGCGTAATGAAAAAAAGTTTTTCCACCTTTGTTTTCATTGGTTGCTTAAGGTTACAATTCAGTGCTCCAGACTTGTCACCTATTCATTTTCATGTGAATGAAGTTGGGAATAAGACAAAGACAGTATAAGTGTCCAAACATTACAAAACAATAATTTAAAAAAGAAAAATCCAATAAAAAATACTACCAAAAAATAATCCAAGGCATTAGAAAAAACATTTATTAGTAAAAACATCAATTCATAAATACCTTAGACAGCTTACCGGTACGCATCCCTATTGGCTGAGAGCACGTCATGTGGGCAGTATTAAACAGATGATAAAGGCCCAGTCAGTCTTAAACACTTTTGAGCTATATGGCTCGATCGCGGCCACACGCGCACTCTGGTCGGGGTGTATGGAACACGCACACAGAAACTGCATGCTCCCGAAAGCAAATTGTGTACTGTGACAAGTTCCCGGTCGTGTGCGTGCGCGTACAACATGCTTGCATTACGCGTAACGCGCGCGGTCGAACAAAAACAACTTACGCACAGCTAGCAGTTCATACGAACACGGTGTAGGGAAAGTGAATGCAAAACATGGCAAAATGACAAGCTAATTTTGGTGAGTTTTACCCATTTACACAAAAAAGGTATTTGTGAATGGGATTAAAAGTGGGTTTGGCAGGTCTTAAACAATCCGTTTTAAACCGGATAGGGGCCTGGACGCTGATAATGGCCTGGACGCTGATAATGGCCCGCACCTTCGGCTTGGGCCATTATCAGCGTCCAGGCCCCTATCCGGTTTAAATGTATGTTTAAGACAATTCAAACCCACTTTTAGTCTCTAATTAAAAATCACTGTTTTATCATGGGCAAGGCAAAATTCTACCTGCACATTAAAAATATTGTTAAACCATAAAGATATGAATATGACAGAAATAAATGAAAGGAAATGATCTGAATAAAATCCACCAAAAAATCTGTTTGGAAAGTGGTTGACATGAACTACATGATAAGAATTACCTGTAGGTGATCTTTGAGACATTGCTCCATTGCACGTAGTTGATGACAGACTCCATTAGAGAACAACCTTCCTAAACTCGTAGCTGACGTGTTTCTGTGCACAGTCACAGGGACATCTATGGGTAGGACCATGCTGGACCGTTTGCATTCTGCATTATCTGTGGGCAAATATCAAATTCATTTCCAATCAAATCAGTGACTGATTCTCAACCTAGTGTCTCAAACTAACTAGTCTCAACTAGGCTTGGGTGATTCCACGGCGGAATCGAGTAGAATCGATTCCACTTTAGGAATCGGAATCGCGATTCCAGATTTTTTAGGAATCGATTTCCAGTAGAAATCGATTCCCTTTCATTTAGATTCGATTCCCAGTGATAGCTTGCTGATTCCAGAAATTACCTAGCAATTCCGAAGGCAACTTTTGTAAGAATATTTAGCCTCTGATCATTTCCACATTATTAAGAAAGTGTGTGTGGTACAGGCCGGCATCATTTCGTGGACGTTTAGTGCCACTCGGTGACAATAATTGGGTCGTCGTCGGCACAATAAGTAGTATCGTCGATGTAGGGCCTACATGTATATAAACATGCTTATTTACCCATTGAACAAGGGCAGTATATTTAATGTTTTCCCGCGAAAACAATAGAATCGATTCCGAATGGAATCAAGATTCTTTTTTGGAATCTGGGTTGAAACCGAAATTGCTGGAGTTGCCCAAGCCTAGTCTCGACTAGCAGGCGAGACCACTCACTTTCTAAAAAACCGAAGCCACTTACAAATTTGGTAGTGAACGCAGGGCACTGCGGCAGACGAGCCCTCCTGCTCTTCATCAAGACTCAATCTGAACAACAGCTGAACATCCAACACCTGAGGGAAACACAATTATCAAAATGGTGAGTCAATGGTGTGTCAAGAACACGTGGTAAAGATTATCAGACATGCTGATTAAACCTGGTGGGATGAGCTGACTACTGCATCCATGCATCTTCAAACAGACCTAAAATGGCAGGAGCTCAGGGAGGCATTTCAGGCAGAGTGGCACACCCTGCCACAGAGGCTGGTGCAGTCAGCCTGGCCACAAGAGGTGAGAATACACGTTACTGATTGATAAAATATGTTGCATTTCTTAGCCTCTTCAATCTTTCTTTTTTAATAGTTGATTTAAAAATAATTGTTTGAAAACAAAATTTAAAAATTTAGTTTAAACTACCTGATTGGCCGTATTGTCTTCCTTCTTTGGTTTTCTGCCTCCTTTTATCGCCGGTGTATTAAATCCATCATCTTCATCTTGTATATGCCTCCAGATCTGCCCTGCCTTGCTGTCCTTGTTCAGGGGCCCTGCGATGATGTCACTGCTGTTTCCACCAATCAGAATGCTCGTCTTTTGGAAGTGATATAACGCCGTAAATGAGTGGACCCTGTTACACAGGCTGTTGAACTTTTGGGTGAGAGCCTCTTGCAAATCTGTTTTGAAAGGGAGACGGATTTAAAAATAAAGAAGATTTTATTTTACAATGCTCCAGTCAAAACTCTGCTTTATGCTAAACATTTTAGTGATACATGTATATTATACGCTTCCAAAAATGAAATGCAAATTATACTCTGACCGACAGATCGAGAGGGCTGAGAAATTCTATTGGTCAGTAACGTGTACGACCACCTCTTGTGGCAAAGCCAGGGTTGTAACGAGTATCCCTCTGCTCGAGTCCCAAGTCAAGTCAAGTCAAACTGCCTTCGAGTCCCAAGTCAAGTCAAACTGTCTTCGAGTCCCAAGTCAAGTCAAGTCAAACTGCCTTCGAGTCCCAAGTCAAGTCAAGTCAAGCTGCCTTCGAGTCCCAAGTCAAGTCAAACTGCCTTCGAGTCCCAAGTCAAGTCAAGTCAAATGGCCTTCGAGTCCCAAGTCAAGTCAAGCTGCCTTCGAGTCCCAAGTCAAGTCAAACTGCCTTCGTGTGTCAAGTCAAGTCAGGCATATTGGTCAAGTTAGGTCAAGTCAAGTAGGCACGACAGTAAATTTGTTCAAGCTAATTTCAAAATGAGTCTAAACACAAACTCACATTCATGTAGCTCTGGTCAAGGTTTCTGTAGTGCTAAAATTCGGTCCCCAAAATGACAAACAAAATACATAAAAGATCTAATATATTTTTGGCAGACTCAGGTCAAAAAGTCTGTGTCAAGTCAAGTCATTTGAGTCTCAAGTCAAGTCAAGTCATTTGAGGTACGAGTCTCAAGTCAAGTCAAGTCATTTGAGGTACGAGTCTCAAGTCAAGTCAAGTCATTTGAGGTTCGAGTCTCAAGTCAAGTCAAGTCATTTAAGGTTCGAGTCTCAAGTCAAGTCAAGTCATTTGAGGTTCGAGTCTCAAGTCAAGTCAAGTCATTTGAGGTACGAGTCTCAAGTCAAGTCAAGTCATTTGAGGTTCGAGTCTCAAGTCAAGTCAAGTCATTTGAGGTTCAAGTCTCAAGTCAAGTCAGTGAAAATCGGGACTCAAGTCCCGAGTCTCGAGTCCGAGTCATTACCAGGTCGACTGCACCAGCCTTTAAAAGAGCTGCTGAGGCAGGGTGCACCACTCTGCCTGAAGTGCCTCCCTGAGCTCCTGTACTTCTATGACTGTATGAGGGGCAAGCAGCTCCCAACAGGTTCAATCGGGTTGATAACCCAAATTTGGTTTTTAGAGATTTTCAGAGAAACAGAAAATGGCACATTTCATGAATGTGGGAATCACTTTGTTCAAACCTGGAGGAAATCCCTGAAGCAGAACAGTCTTGAAAGCGATTCCAAAGTGCCTTTGGAAAAGTATATTATCTACAGATTACTGACCATTATCCCCATGGTATATGACTTTTAGCTCCAAGTTTGCTTGCACTCTGAATGTTACAAAGTCCCGCTCTAGAAGGCTGTCGTCGTTCCCAATCGTGACTGGGCAAGAAGTGGCTTGACCGGAGACTATATCATACACGTAGAAGCTGTCTTCAGCTAATTTTGGTTGGTCATTGTGGGTCTGGGCAATGATTAACCTTTCAGTGGAGAGCGCCACCTGTGGAATAAATGGATGCAAGAAAATGCTAGTGCGCATAAACTAAAATATAGCATACAACACAAAACACAGCAAGAATTAAAGGTACAGGCTCGTCAGCAATGCACGCATGCCAATTTCGTGCCATGAAATACGCAGCTCCATAGCAAAGGCATGGAGCTGCATATTTCATGGCACGAATTTGGCATGCGCGCATTGCTGACGAGCCTGTGCCTTTAATAGTAAGTTGGTAAGAATAAAATGATTTTTAAGAAGAAAATGCCTTTTAAGAATAAAATGCCTCTCTAGCGTCAAACTTTGCAATCTTGACATAAGCAATGTAAATGAAAACTTCAAACAACATCTAGTACCCACCTTCACCGTTTCATCAACTAGAGTTTTGCACAAGCAGGTTACACTGTTAGCATCCGGTGAAATTGATGAAACAGAGTAAAGTCCACGAATACTAATTCCTGACAAATAAGACCCAAAAACATTTTTAAAAACATTATTGGTACGTAGTGACATTTTCTACAGCCTTTTGGATTTTTTAACATACCTTAAGTGCTAAAATAATTAAAAGTATTGTACAACATTTAGTAAAATACAGGGAAATTATGCAAATGTTTCTTTTTCATTTTTGTAAACCGTAAATTCATTTTTGTATCTATTTACAAAGAAGGTAGCGACTTGGAAAAAAAATTCAAAATTTCTATTTTGAGTTAAAACCACTTTCACACAACAGACAAGTTGCAACAGATTTCAAAAATACCATTGTTGCAAATATTCATCAAGCGATTGCTGTTTTATGCTTGTTAAAATGCGCCCAATTTACGTGCGGAATCTTCAATGAAAATGAATAGACGGCAACTTCAAAAATTGTGATGTGATGCAAAGCGTCCTCTTTGGCACGAAGCACGTTATTTTTTCTTGGTTAGTCTTAAATTCAAGCATTATACGGTACATGTATATTTACATGTATCTTGTCCTTCAAGAGCAGACTGTAAACAGGGCGCCATCAACTGACATTAAACAGCGGTGCCAAGCAGATCACGAGGGCGCTATAGGAATGGGCTTTGTTATGCCGCGCCCATGGTTGTGCTCGTATTGGTGTCTTGAATCAAGACTAGGTAGTTGACGGCGCCTGCCAACTGCCGATTTTGGTAATATTTTGGGGCGGAAAATCTCACCACTGCACAGGTGGATTTGCGTGATATTTAGCACAAATATAAAGAAAACCAACCCCAATGGACCTGCACCAAAAAGAAATCAGCCTGACAGATCAAATGATAGAAATAAAAGGCGGCATGATTTACAGTGCAATTTCACGCAGCGGTCCATCAAGCTTGCGAACTTCGGTTACGGATTTGACCAATTAATGTCACAACTGCGCGGTTGATGACATCACAGATTTCCAAGTCGCTAAAGAAGGTCTCAAACTAAATCCCTGGTGCCTACCTATCGGCAGATGCGGTTGCAGTGTTTCTATTTCAGTACGCAGCTCTGCAGGGGTCGTTATCCTGCTCGAAGTCTCAATGGCAGAGCAACAAACAAGTGAAATACTGCCCTCATGAGACGACCCCAACAAGAAACCAAATGTCTGTTGTTCTCGTCCACCTGGAAGGCTGTTGATTGCCTGAAATTAAAAATAAATAAACTACAGAAAAATTACAATACATGGGCATGCTGCCTGGGACAAAACAATCTGCAAGATGGACATGAATGCTGGACAACTCATACCCGAGACGGGTCCTACTAATCACCGTCAGGAACCGTCAGGAGCCGTCAGGAACCGTCGGGAAGCAGTCGGGAGCCGTCGGGAAGTAGTCGTGAAGCACTCGCGAACCGTCGGGAAGCAGTCGGCGACCCGACAACCGTCAGGAACCGTCAGGAACTGCCAGAAATCATCAGGAAGTAGTCAGATACCGTCAAGGTAATTAATAATTGTTGTTAAAAATAAGCGCGAGTTTTTTAAATTTCCAAATCAATGTAATAGGCCTAGTCTAATTTTTAAAAAGTGAAAATATAGCATTAAAGATATTTTATAAAACATCGAAAATCAAAGTTTCATTTTTAAAGTTAAATTCATTTATTTTTTTATTAAAAACTAAAAAATCTAATAGTTTAAATTTTAAAAATAATTTCTTTAGAAGTTTAATTTTTTGAAATCAAAAAGTAACTGAGTAGGTATTATAGGCCCTTAAGGCAAGCAAGGGTTAATTGTTAAAGCTTATTTAAACAGGTTAAATTAACAGAAAAATAATTTAAAATAAAAAGCGTTTAATATTTTTAAAATTAAAGTTTGGGTAATTTTCTTTATTTTTCTTGACGGTTCCTGACAACTTCTTGACGCTTTCTGACGGTTCCTGGCGTTTTTTTTATTGTTTCCTGACGGTTCCTGACGGCTTCTGACGGTTCCTGACGGCTCCTGACGGTTCCTGACGGTGATTAGTGCGACCGCCCGAGACAATTCGAACCCGAGACAACTCGACCCCGGGACAACTCGAACCCGAGACAACTCGTACCCCTTTCCTTGTCATTATTTTGTTCTAACATTGATCAATTTATTTTCTCTTCTCAACTTCCTGACAAATGTCCTGACAAACATCAGCAAAGTCCTGGCAAAGTCCCGGAGGAAAAACTACCATACGCATTTGCCAATTTAGTCTCCACCCCACCCCCCGCCTGTGCCCACGCTCCGCCCCTCAACCCCATGCACCGCACGCGTGTCGGCGTGACCTGGGTCCTGGCGACACACCCGATCCAACATGTCAGAGCGGCGACGGCGTGATTACGCCGTCCGCCGGTAAACGCATAATGTTCTGCTAAGTCTCTAAACGATATTTGATCAATATCTTCAAAAATGATTGGGGGATTTTCATTTTAGACGCAAAAATATGCTTTTTACGTTCAAAACCGCATCTTGCGAAACAAACACCATGGGCGCCGCCATCTTGGAAATATACCAGAATGCTACTGTTTTCCGGCGGTTAACATTCCCCTGTGAGTGATACGCGCTACCAGTTAGTCCATCTAATTAATGATTGAAGCTGTTAAAGGTCTTAAACTAACCTTAATGTGTTGAAATATGATAATTTCGTAAATTATTTATACCCTATATTTCATTTTATTTGGTAGGATTTTAGATAATTTGAAGGAATTGTTTTATTTATCCTTGCGCTAGGTTATGCGGTCGTAGTGTTGCTTAGACTGGTTCCCGCTCCACATATTCCACATACAACTACTGAATAGAGTCGAAAAAAATTTGGTCCGGGTACCAGACTAAGTGTTGCTTTGCCAGTGTAGCAGACATAGAGTTGTATAAGCCGTAAGGCTTATACAACTCTATGGTAGCAGACGGCTTATGCGCGCACACGTACATACACACGCGCACATTTGACACTTGGGCTAAATCATCATCATAATTGTGTTACATGTAATACTTTCAGCAAGAAGTTAAAAAATACCCAATAAATAGCCACTGTTTCCCCAATTTACAGAACTTTGCATGTAACCAACGTTGGTGTCCTGGATGTAATTACCTCACAGAACATTTTCTGCATGTGTTGACTGAGCGGGAAATATGACCCAACAAACGTCAAAATGAAATTCTCCAACTTTATTTTACACAGCATTTTTTACAGTGTGGCCGAACGTAAACTATGCATCGGTTCATTAGTAATTAAGACACCTGTGCTAATTTGTATGGTGTAAACCACTGTTAATTTGCATTGTAAAAATGGGCTACCATCCAAAACTGTCAACTTCTGTTCTTAGCATGCAGAATACCAGTCATTAACACAACACATGCAATTTTGTGGGGGGTGGGGGTGGGGTGGGGCGTGGGGCGTGGACTTCCGTGCTTTTAGCAGCTCCGTGGTGACAGAAAATATGCCTACATGTACTAAAATCAAGATGGTCTATTTAAGTATAGCGGATACAACATGAGGGCGCACTTTAATATATACCGAACACATTGTTTTACTTTGCATGTATTTCATTTATACTTCTGTGTTACATACTTAAGGTAAATCGGGTACACGTATTTGGAAATAAATTAATTATTTCATTAAATTAACAAAAAAACCTTTGGCTCCGCCATACTTCAAGAAAGCTTACTGAAGCCAGTGGACCAGACGTGATTTGAGCCAATATTACACTCACGTATTTTAGTATAGGCCTACAACTAGGCCTACACTCCTGCGCAGTGATTCAATTGCGCGGTTTTTCCGTAAAAACCGCGCCAAACCACTGCGTAGGAGTGTAGCCTATACACTACACACAAATAATTGTTCATTATGTATGACTGATCCGCGCTTCTTTTTTTAATTTTTAAATGTGATTTCTATCCAGGCTTTGCGCTGCTACTGGTGGAAATTACACAATATTAATAATATTCCAAACTAAAAGTTAACTCGTAGCAGCGCAATAATGTTGTACACAATGCGTGGAATGTTTGAGATGGGGGCAGTTAGAAAGACAATTTGTTTGCGAGGCGCGCAACATTCCAATTTCGGCAGGGAAGCAGGCTGGTTTCTGTATGAGCACATCACCGATCAACATACGTGGCCTATAACAGTTTCTGGTAATAAAGAGGATGCAAAACCGATAGGGCGTGTCGATCCCCTCGTTTACCGAGAGAAATGTCGTTGGTAGTTTTGTGGAATCTGAAGCCCTTTATGCCAGAGAGGAATGTCCTGGACGGATCGAATTGTGTCGGCTTGGTCCGGCGCTTGCTGTGGTGTGTTTTGTGGGTGTGGTGCGTTGCGTTTGAAGAGCTCCCCGGATAGAAAACTGCAACGGAGATGTGTGTCGTTTTGGCTCGCCATTTTGTCAGGCTCGTGTAGCTGCCGACTTGTGGACCTTTATATTCGTTGCTGTGTTGTAGGCCTATTTGGGTCGTGCATGGATGCGAGCCTTGCCAGCAATTCTACCTGCTGAATGGAGAATTTCGTTCGCCAAGGACTTTTGGAACTTTTGGAGCAAAAACAGAAGAAACGATCGTCAAAATGTGCTTCTGCTGAACACAACAACTTTTTACGTTGGATTCCTAGTTTCAAACTCCCGCCTTTGCGTCAGTCCTGGTAATTATGCATGATAAAATAAGTAATGACATCCCGACAGTATTTTTTTCGGGTAAGAGTTGAGAAGTTGATCAGATTTTTTTTTAAAAATTTATAATGACTCATCGAGCATCGGTAAGTGCAGATTTGATGCGGAAAAATGAGTTTAAAAAAAGAAAGATTTTGTGAGGAAACACTGAACATTTTCAGCCTCTCTCATATGTTTTGCACACAAGGTCTGAAGCCCTGATGATCAACTACTCAATTCTTTCCCTTTTCGTTCATGTCAACCTGCGAATGTTACAAATTCAACTGTTGGAATTAGGCACGTACCAAAGCATGACGTCACGGCCACTATTGTGCCCAATAAAGTTTGTGACCGTTTTTGGTTTTGCGAATTGTAGCATCTTCAAAAACTCAATTAAAAAGACATTTAAATTGCCTAAAAAGTGGCCTTATAGGGCTCGTAAAAGAATGACAGATTCAAATTTATTCTGGGTGTATTTTTGTTTTGATTTGACCCGTCTATCGAGTGTAGCGTTAGCCGAAAGAAATCACCTCAAATTGAAGCGTTATTTTCTCATAAAAGATAACCTAGCCCAGATTTGAAATTTCGCTGCCCATAAAGAAGATACAGGCAGTATATACATCATTGGTAATCTCGAAAATCAGAAATGTTCACAGATTTACGCCTAACTTACACAATATAAACATGATGACCGTAGAAAGCTTCCCCTGAAATGGTTTTGTCTGAAGTGCTATAGTCTTTGAGAAATGAGTAAAACAATTAGTTTTCGTCTCATGAGACGAAAACTCAATTCGCCCCAAAACCATTTCGCCCAAGTGCCATTTCGCCCCATAACCCTTTGTCCGAGTGTCATATTTCGCCCCAAATTACTTCGTCCAAACACTACATCGCCCAAATGCCACTTCGCCCCAAAACCACAGGGCGAAATGGTTCAGGGCGAAGTGGTTTTGGGGCGAAACGACTTGCAAACCCTTTTATGACTGTTTTCTCAAAAGTTAGACGAAGTACGGAGCTGGTTTTTGCTCAGGATGGTTTCAATCATGCATATCTTCAATCACACAGGGGGATAAAACTATTTGTAACAGTTTACCAATCATGTATACTATCTTTAAGGTATCATCGTGCAAAATTGTAGGTAAATATAATAATCTCCGACGCTAGGGTCGGTAACGAACTCGAATTAAGCGGGGCCCGCAGTGCTCCATTAAACGGCTAGATAAGAGACCAGCATGCAAGGGCGCGCGGCTGTGAATTTTTCTCTCCAAACGACATAGTCTTGGCCCAAGACTACTCTAGTCGATATTGGTTTGTGTACGCGTTGGCCATATAGTGCGCCCTCTTGCAGCACTAACGGACCAGTCTTTGCTCACTAGAGTAGTCTTGGGAATTTCTCCCGGAAGTTCAGCATTGGGGGCGGTACCGTTTTATATAAATAGCTGCAGAGGGTTTTATGATGGCACACAAGGGACATGGCATATCACAGATATCTTTGCAAATATTTGCAATGTCGCAATTATCTTCATAAACAAATGTATTTTGCGATGTCATACGCCTTTGCAAACATGTTTGTAAATATATTCGCAAACATTTGCCAAGAAACTTATGCCACCGAAAATATTAGCAACGATAAAACGGTCATGTTCGATGATTCTTGTAAGCCGCCTTATATTTTTCAAACCATTCGAAGCGCGTGCACGCGGTGTATTTGGGTCACGCTCTGCGGTCGACGCGCTGTATTTGGGTCACGCTCTGCGGTCGACGCGCTGTATTTGGGTCACGCTCTGCGGTCGACGCGCTGTATTTGGGTCACGCTCTGCGGTCGACGCCCTGTATTTGGGTCGCTCGCTGCATTCCCACGCTCTGCTGTATTTGGGTCAATCGCTGATTGGTTCCCTAGGAAAGCCTAGGCAAAAACAAAGAAAAAGTTAAACCTTCCGGGAGAAATTCCCAAGACTACTCTAGTGAGCAAAGACTGGTCCGTTAGTGCTGCAAGAGGGCGCACTATATGGCCAACGCATACACAAACCAATATCGACTAGAGTAGTCTTGGGCCAAGACTACAAAACACTGGGAACGAGGGCAACTGGTAAAACTAATAGGCAATTTTCGCCTGACCAGTTCTGTGTGATGCATCTACACCCGACGTGCCCGGATTCTAAAATCTAGAGTAGAATCTAGTCAGTTTGGCGTTATAAAAGCAAGCAAAACAATAGATAGTGTGGGGACCCCATGCATTATTGAGAATTTGGAAAAGTTGATCGGAGATGGACCAATCATCCGTGTCAATTAGCTTACTCACAAAGTCGGCTTGCTCATTCTCATGTCTTGGAGACTTCTCTCACCCCAACCATCAGACTAGTCTCTCTTCAAGTCGTTAAAGTGAGCTTGTTGGCACATACGGATCGGCTGCCGATGTTGCCCGCAGTGACGCCCGTCGAAACTGAGAACTTTCTTCGCGGAGATCGTTTCAAGGACGGTGGAACGATACTTAAAGGCCCAGTGGATCATTTGCAATGACCCCAAAAAGTAATCGACAAGTTTACAGGGGAAAAGTTCTGAAAGTAAAGATTGAATTAATAGCAACTATCTAATGAAAGGTTTTCGCTCAAAATGTTATAATTTTACCAGAAAATAATCCGTAAAGATGAAATTATTTAGATCGTTTGCAAACGATTTACTTATTTTTGGTTCGCATCTACGCGGTCCAAAATGCATGGGCGCTGGCGCTGTGTACTCCGTGTGCGTGTTCCATCCAACGCGATGCATTTTTATGGATCGCGCGCACACGCAGTATGTGCGCCACATGCACAGAGTGCATGACGCAAGCCACATAGTACCCGATCAACTCGTGAGAACGAATATTTGAAACACTCCGCCAAGACCAGGAAAATGCATATGGATTTTCATGGTTTTTTTAAACGTGGTACATTTGACAAAGCTGAAATTTCTTCGGATGAGTTTGTTGATGTCTTTCTTTTGATTTATAATGGTTTTATTCGCAGAATCGCTCAAAAACAGATCATCTACAGGGCCTTTAAAGGCACAGGCTCGTCAACAATGCGCGCGCGCCATAGAGCTATATATAGTTCTATGCCGCGCGCCAAATTCGTGCCACTATAGCTCTATATGGCGCGCGCCAAATTCCTGCCACGAAATACGCAGCTCCATGCCTTTGCTATGGAGCTGCGTATTTCGTGGCACGAATTTGGCGCGCGCGCATTGCTGACGAGCCTGTGCCTTTAATGTGACTTTGCATGTCGCCCACATCATCATCTGCACCTGTAATAAATTTCAAAGAAATATGTTGTTTTAGTAACTTTTAGTTGCTTTGCGCAACGGTCACAACATTTTACTCCTTCACTACTGAAATCACGATCTCCTGAATTGGCCGAAATTTAACACTTCAAAAATTCATACAAAAATCAACCATTGGATCAATATAAATAAAACTAATGCACCTATCAATTGTTTCCCCCACCCCTCCCCCCCGGGCCACCCCACCTAAGAGGTGGGGATTGTCACTTTTTGCGTGACAAAATCCCCACCCCTGGGGCAACATTTAGGTGACAAAAATCCCCACCCTCAAAACATGCGCAAAAATGCACAGATAATGGGCCAAATGCCCAACCCTGGGGCATGAAAAATTGTAGCGGGGGGAGGGGTGGGGGAGGGGTGGGGGAGGGGGAGGGGTGGGGGAAACAATTGATAGGTGCATAAGTGTTTTGTAAAGCAGATTCATTGTAATTTTTATTCTTCGACCGATTGGTCGATGAGTAGGTCTTTGAGCATGCAGGAAACAGCAGGCGGAAAAGGTCTAATTTGACCATAAAATTTGACTTTTTCTCTCTGTTGCTGTACCCTGCTGTAAAACACCCACACATCGACCACTCGGAGGCAATTAAGGACATTAACCTCAAACAGTTCTCAGCCAATCAGCATTAAGCGTAGGCCTTACGCCATATTGTATTTGTTGCTCTTTAATCGAAAGGAGCAATTTTCATTTTCGTATGGAATGGAGTGCTGAAAGTAAATAATGCCCTTTATTTGACATTCTGTGTGCAAATGATATTCTGAATAAACCAAAATTGACTGTGCCCAAAACAACGGACATGCAGGGATGAACATATAGCACACGACAACGCTGCATAACAGTTGCCAAGTTTTACCCCCAGAACACACATTTGGGTCATTCTATGTCAAATCGCCCAATGGGTTAAACCCGACCCTCTCAGATTTTGGTGAAACTTGGTTATACTCGTTGATTGGGACCCCACAGCACCAAATATCAAAATTTAGATCAATCGGACCATTGGTTCCGGAGATATACGGTAGCCGATATTTTGGAATTGTTGGCTATTTAAAGCGGCACGGACGGCCCACATTTGAACCCTAATATTTCAGGAACTACTGAGCCAATCTTATCTCAATTTTGTTTCTTCTCAATTCTAAATAAAGAGCCATCCTGTAAATATTGCGGCAAATGAGACGATATGTGACGATATTTTTTGATTAGTTACCATGCACCAAATGATTGTGACTTTATAGAACCCAAAACGTTACTGTCAGCCTACTTGCAGGTTACTTTGTCAGTTATGTTTGCTATTTTGGAAGTCAAGGAATTTCCCGACGAACTTCAAACTTTGCCGGTTAAAACCAAGCTATATTCCACAATTGACCTAGAAAATTGACAATCTTTCGCAAAAAACCGGCTGAGTTACAATGTACTTACACGTTCAGCTAAAACTCTCGTGCCGGCCTACAAGCTGTTTTGCCACAGCCAGCTACTTCTGGATGGCTATCTTGTGCCCGGGATACTCTCTAATTTAGAACTTAAGGAATTTCCCGACGAGCTTCAGAATTTGCCGGTTATAACCAAACCATATTCCACACTTGTCCTGTAAATTTGACAAACGTTCGCCAAAAACTGGCAGAGTTACTCGCGAGTTTAGCTAAAACTCCCCTGCCGGGCCTACGAGCGCAGAGTCAGCCACTTCTGGACGGCTATCTTGTGCCCGGGATACTCACTAACTTAGAAGTCGAGGAATTTCCCGACGAACTTAGAATTTTTGCAAGTGCGTTAAAATTGTGGGATAGGGGGGTTTTGTTTCCTTCAAAAGCGGGCACACGCACCCGCAATAGGGGTGAGGATATTTTACATGTGTATACCAGTATGTCTGTCCGCAATGAGGCCTATTTTATTTTGCGGGAGAATGCACAGTTATGGGTTCGTCAGACATACAGAGCAATCCTACCCCCGCCCCTCCCCTCCCCGGGGGAAGACGTGAATCGGAGGAAAGCTGTCTAATACAATTATGATATAACAACCTAATAAGTATTATGAAGAAAAAAAATGTATACTTACAAAGTACATACATATACATGTATGTACTTGATCATTGCACATTGAAATGCACTGTATCTGCAGGTGGGCAACTTTTGAATCAGTATTACTGCTAAACAAACAATATTACACCTCTGAAAAGTTCATAAGTTTTAGTTAATGAGTTTAAATGTCGGGAAAGGTCATTTTAAGATCACGTGATTCACAAGGTTAAATTCGAGGTCATAGCAAAGGTCAAGGGTCAATGCACCCCAACATAATTCAATCCCAAAATAATAGCAAATTTGGAATCCTCGACTAATCATCATTCCAACAACACCAACTTTGTGAAAATTGGCTCAGTAGTTCCTGAGATATGGGGTTTCAAAGTGGACGTCCGTGCCGCTTTTAGCAAACAATTCCACCGTATCTCTGGAACCACTGGTCCGATTGATCTAAATGTGCTGTGGGATTACAATCAAAAGTATATTAAGTTTCACCAAAATCCGAGAGGGTCGGGTTTAAAATGTAAAATTTTTTTGAGTGATTTGACATGGACTGACCAATTTACCCTTAAAAAATGTCTTGGAATCACGGAAACATATTTTATTACATACACTGCAAAAACTGTGGTGTTAAATTAACACCAGTGGTGTTGTCTTATATAGATACCAAGCCTGCAGTTAAATGTTAACACCGCAAGTATTGGTTTTAACAGATTGGGTGTTAAAAATAATGCATTCATTCCAGGTGTGGAATTAAAACTAACACCTATGGTGTTAAATGTTAACACCAGGCACGGTATATATATAAGACAACACCACTGGTGTTAATTTAACACCACTGGTGTTAATTTAACACCACAGTTTTTGCAGTGCAGTGCATGACTACGATTACAAAAGTGACCTTTGACAGTGGCTTTAAGAATGGGTGTTTTGAGGTTTCATTCTTTTTTCTTTAGAAAACCAGCAGTATATAGGCCCACATTGCCATGCACGGACACCCATGATTTTCCTTGTTATGACGTATAAATATTTTTATAATGTTAATTTAAAGATAAAGACGCAAAATTTAAAGGCAATTGTCTAACAAACACCTCGCGATTTTTCCCTGTGTAAAGGACACCTTGTGGAAAAGATTGTCAACTGAAGCTGTTTAAAAAAATGCAAATGATGTTTTATCATTCATTTAACACAAAAAACATGCAAGGATTTTTCTGATTCTCTGAAGTATTGCTGCATCTATGTGATTGAAATCGCTGCAAGGCAGTTCATCAACATTTAGTTATGCTACTGTTCCTGGAATTAGTTTTATCTGCAAATGATATACACCCCACTGAAAATATACCTTTCTTTCAGTTTACAGGTAAAACCGAGCAGATCTTTAAAAATCTGCAGTAGTTTGGGACATCACACCTTCACAAGAATGAAGAACCCGTGAGTAAAGTTATGCACATATTTTTGCCATTTTTTATAGACAAAGTGACCTGTTGTGGCAAAAGGAGAAATCAAGGAGCATTCCTCATTTTGCCGTGACAGATCACTATAGAGGACGCTTGACCTCTTTATTTATTTAGAGAATGCGTGCTTTGGTCGAATTGGAACTTCGACGTCGCGTCAGTTTCATCTGTATAATTGTTTTTCTCTAACCTTGGTATACACTTGGTATAATTTGTTTATATATCTTATCTTATTTGCAAAGCTCCATCATAGGAAAGAAAATATTGATATACATGTACAGTTCGGGGTTCTCAGCAAATTTGATTTTTTAAAGAATTTACTTTATTTTAACGACGAAACATTATCATACTTTGTATTTTAGACATCGGCAACCCTGTGAAAAACGCCGTTTTTATACAGCCGTTTTTGCGCCTTTCTATATATAGACTTGCCCAGGTCTGACTTCCCGTGTTTGGTCTGTGGTACAGTGCGTGCAGCGCGCCCTCTGGACTGGTGGTGGCCTGTCAAGTATCTTTTCTTCTGTCTCGGAAGACTTTCTGAGACAGAGGAAACGGAAGAAAACAGATTGGATAGGCCACCGGTCCGGAGGGCGCGTTGCAGACCGAGCACATGAGGTCGGACTTGGGCAAGTCTACGCCTTAAATTATTGGCGGACCACCAATAATTTGAAATATTGACAGTAATTGTTTCATAACTAAACGTCTGTCGATATTTTTCGTTGAACCATGTTTCCCACTTGTCGTACAAATT
Organism: Henricia sp. BOLD:AAB3569; assembly: GCA_037783545.1. Lineage (NCBI taxonomy): Eukaryota > Metazoa > Echinodermata > Asteroidea > Spinulosida > Echinasteridae > Henricia > Henricia sp. BOLD:AAB3569. The sequence goes on from JBBELK010000397.1 coordinate 900,993, forward strand.
TGACAAATTTCTCATCCAAACTGACCAAATGATTGTGACTTTATAGAACCCAAAACGTTACTGTCAGCCTACTTGCAGGTTACTTTGTCAGTTATGTTTGCTATTTTGGAAGTCAAGGAATTTCCCGACGAACTTCAAACTTTGCCGGTTAAAACCAAGCTATATTCCACAATTGACCTAGAAAATTGACAATCTTTCGCAAAAAACCGGCTGAGTTACAATGTACTTACACGTTCAGCTAAAACTCTCGTGCCGGCCTACAAGCTGTTTTGCCACAGCCAGCTACTTCTGGATGGCTATCTTGTGCCCGGGATACTCTCTAATTTAGAACTTAAGGAATTTCCCGACGAGCTTCAGAATTTGCCGGTTATAACCAAACCATATTCCACACTTGTCCTGTAAATTTGACAAACGTTCGCCAAAAACTGGCAGAGTTACTCGCGAGTTTAGCTAAAACTCCCCTGCCGGGCCTACGAGCGCAGAGTCAGCCACTTCTGGACGGCTATCTTGTGCCCGGGATACTCACTAACTTAGAAGTCGAGGAATTTCCCGACGAACTTAGAATTTTGCCGGTTAAAACCAAACTACATGTATATTCCACAATTGTCCTGAAAAATTTACAAACTTTTGCCCTAAACTGGCAGAGTTACTCGCAAGTTTAGCTAAAACTCTCCTGCTGGTCTACAAGCTGTTTCCCACATTTAGCCACTTTTTCGACGGCTATCTTGTGCCAAGGATACTCGGTAATTTAGAAGTCAAGGAATTTTCCGACGAACTTCAAATTTTGCCGGTTAGAACCAAACTATATTCCACAATTTGACAATTGACAAACTTTCGCCCCAAACCGGCAGAGTTACGCGCGAGTTTAGCTAAAACTCTGCTGCCGGGCCTACAAGCGCACAGTCATCCACTTCTCGATGGGTATCATGTGCCCGGGATACCCGCTAATTTGGAAGTCAAGGAATTTCCCGACGAACTTCAAATGTTGCATGCTCGAAACTGTCTATATTCCGCACTTGTCCTGCAAATTTGACAGACATTTGCCGAAAAATGGCCGAGATATTTAAGGATTAAGGGAAAACGCCGCTCGGGCTGCCTACCTATTCCCCTAACCGTAAGTGTTGGGACACCCTGCCTCTCAATTGGCCAAAGTGTGGTCCAAATGTCGGCTAATTTGGAAGTCAGGGAATTTTCCGACGTACTTCAAATTTTGCATGCTCGAAACTGTCTATATTCCGCACTTGTCCTGCAAAATTTACAGACATTCGCCGGGAAATGGCCGGAAAATTTAAGGATGTAGGGAAAAGGGTGCTCGGGCTTCATGCCTACTCCCCTGACCGTGGCTGTTTGGACACCTGCTCTGATGTACTCCTGACTTGTGCGTATGCTCAGACTCTTCGATGGCCATTGACCCACCCCAGTTTGTGACGGGAATTGTGTCAAAATTGACAGACCTTCGCCGGGAAATGGCTTCCTGCCTACTCCCGTAACCGTGCTGTCTGGACACCCTGCTCTGGTGTACTCCTGACTTGTGCGCATTCTCGGACTTTTGGATGGCCGTTTACACACCCCAGTTTGTGACGGGAATTTCGTCAAAGTGTGGTCCAAATGTCGGCTCGGGCTTCCTGCCTGCTCCGCTGACCGTGGCTGTCCGTACACTCTTCTTTGGTGTACTCCTGACTCGTGCGCATGCTCAGGCTTGTGGATGGTTGTTGACGCACCCCAGTTTGGGACGGGAATTTGGTCAAAGTGTGGTCCAAACGTCAGCAAATTTGGAAGTCAAGAAATTTTCCGACGAACTTCAAATTTTGCATGCTCCATGCAGTCTATATTCCGCACTTGTCCTGAAAAATTGACAGACTTTCGCCGGGAAATGGCCGAGAAATTTCAGGATGTAGGGAAAACGGTGCTCGGGCTTCCTGCCTACTCCGCTAACCGTGGCTGTCTGGACACCCTGCTCTAGTGTACTCCTGACTTGTGCGCATGTTCGGACTTTTGGATGGCCGTTTACACACCCCAGTTTGTGACGGGAATTTGGTCAAAGTGTGGTCTAAATGCCGGCAAATTTGGAGGTCAAGGAATTTCCCGACAAACTTCAAATTTTGCATGCTCCAAACTCTCTATGTTCCACACTCGTCATAAAAAATTGACAGACTTTCGCCAAGAAATTGCCGATAAATTTCAGGATGTAGGGAAAACTTCCTGCACACTCCGAAGATCGTGGCTGTCTGTGCGCGTGAGCGGTCCTTTGGACGGCCGTTGACCCACCCCTGTTTGTGACGGGAATTTGCCAAAAGTGTGGTCTAAATGCCGGCAAATTTGGAGGTCAAGGAATTTCCCGACAAACTTCAAATTTGGCATGCTCCAAACTCTCTATGTTCCACACTCGTCATAAAAAAATTGACAGACTTTCGCGGGAAATTGCCGATAAATTTCAGGATGTAGGGAAAACTTCCTGCCTACTCCGAAGACCGTGGCTGTCTGTGCGCGTGAGCGGTCCTTTGGACGGCCGTTGACCCACCCCTGTTTGTGACGGGAATTTGCCCAAAGTGTGGTCTAAATGTCGGCAAATTTGGAGGTCAAGGAATTTCCCAACAAACTTCAAATTTTGCATGCTCCAAACTCTCTATGTTCCACACTCGTCATAAAAAATTGACAGACTTTCGCCGGGAAATTGCCGATAAATTTCAGGATGTAGGGAAAACTTCCTGCATACTCCGAAGACCGTGGCTGTCTGTGCGCGTGAGCGGTCCTTTGGACGGCCGTTGACCCACCCCTGTTTGTGACGGGAATTTGCCCAAAGTGTGGTCTAAATGCCGGCAAATTTGGAGGTCGAGGAATTTCCCGACAAACTTCAAATTTTGCATGCGCCAAACTCTCTATGTTCCACACTCGTCATAAAAAATTGACAGACTTTCGTTGGGAAATTGCCGATAAATTTCAGGATGTAGGGAAAACTTCCTGCCTACTCCGAAGACCGTGGCTGTCTGTGCGCGTGAGCGGTCCTTTGGACGGCCGTTGACCCACCCCTGTTTGTGACGGGAATTTGCCCAAAGTGTGGTCTAAATGCCGGCAAATTTGGAGGTCAAGGAATTTCCTCAAAAACTTCAAATTTGGCATGCTCCAAACTCTCTATGTTCCACACTCGTCATAAAAAATTGACAGACTTTCGCCGGGAAATTGCCGATAAATTTCAGGATGTAGGGAAAACTTCCTGCATACTCCAAAGACCGTGGCTCTCTGTGCGCGTGAGCGGTCCTTTGGACAGCCGTTGACCCACCCCTGTTTGTGACGGGAATTTGCCCAAAGTGTGGTCTAAATGCCGGCAAATTTGGAGGTCAAGGAATTTCTCGACAAACTTCACATTTTGCATGCTCCAAACTCTCTATGTTCCACACTCGTCATAAAAAATTGACAGACTTTCGCCGGGAAATTGCCGATAAATTTCAGGATGTAGGGAAAACTTCCTGCCTACTCCGAAGACCGTGGCTGTCTGTGCGCGTGAGCGGTCCTTTGGACGGCCGTTGACCCACCCCTGTTTGTGACGGGAATTTGCCCAAAGTGTGGTCTAAATGCCGGCAAATTTGGAGGTCGAGGAATTTCCCGACAAACTTCAAATTTTGCATGCTCCAAACTCTCTATGTTCCACACTCGTCATAAAAAATTGACAGACTTTCGTTGGGAAATTGCCGATAAATTTCAGGATGTAGGGAAAACTTCCTGCCTACTCCGAAGACCGTGGCTGTCTGTGCGCGTGAGCGGTCCTTTTGACGGCCGTTGACCCACCCCTGTTTGTGACGGGAATTTGCCCAAAGTGTGGTCTAAATGCCGGCAAATTTGGAGGTCAAGGAATTTCCTCAAAAACTTCAAATTTGGCATGCTCCAAACTCTCTATGTTCCACACTCGTCATAAAAAATTGACAGACTTTCGCCGGGAAATTGCCGATAAATTTCAGGATGTAGGGAAAACTTCCTGCATACTCCGAAGACCGTGGCTGTCTGTGCGCGTGAGCGGTCCTTTGGACGGCCGTTGACCCACCCCTGTTTGTGACGAGAATTTGCCCAAAGTGTGGTCTAAATGCCGGCAAATTTGGAGGTCAAGGAATTTCCCGACAAACTTCAAATTTTGCATGCTCCAAACTCTCTATGTTCCACACTCGTCATAAAAAATTGACAGACTTTCGCCGGGAAATTGCCGATAAATTTCAGGATGTAGGGAAAACTTCCTGCATACTCCGAAGACCGTGGCTGTCTGTGCGCGTGAGCGGTCCTTTGGACGGCCGTTGACCCACCCCTGTTTGTGACGGGAATTTGCCCAAAGTGTGGTCTAAATGCCGGCAAATTTGGAGGTCGAGGAATTTCCCGAAAAACTTCAAATTTTGCATGCTCCAAACTCTCTATGTTCCACACTCGTCATAAAAAATTGACAGACTTTCGCCGGGAAATTGCCGATAAATTTCAGGATGTAGGGAAAACTTCCTGCATACTCCAAAGACCGTGGCTGTCTGTGCGCGTGAGCGGTCCTTTGGACGGCCGTTGACCCACCCCTGTTTGTGACGGGAATTTGCCCAAAGTGTGGTCTAAATGCCGGCAAATTTGGAGGTCGAGGAATTTCCCGACAAACTTCAAATTTTGCATGCTTTAAACTCTCTATGTTCCACACTCGTCATAAAAAATTGACAGACTTTCGCCGGGAAATTGCCGATAAATTTCAGGATGTAGGGAAAACTTCCTGCATACTCCGAAGACCGTGGCTGTCTGTGCGCGTGAGCGGTCCTTTGGACGGCCGTTGACACACCCCTGTTTGTGACGGGAATTTGCCCAAAGTGTGGTCTAAATGCCGGCAAATTTGGAAGTCAAGGAATTTCCCGACAAACTTCAAATTTTGCATGCTCCAAACTCTCTATGTTCCACACTCGTCATAAAAAATTGACAGACTTTCGCCGGGAAATTGCCGATAAATTTCAGGATGTAGGGAAAACTTCCTGCCTACTCCGAAGACCGTGGCTGTCTGTGCGCGTGAGCGGTCCTTTGGACGGCCGTTGACCCACCCCTGTTTGTGACGGGAATTTGCCCAAAGTGTGGTCTAAATGCCGGCAAATTTGGAGGTCAAGGAATTTCCCGAAAAACTTCAAATTTTGCATGCTCCAAACTCTCTATGTTTCACACTCGTCATAAAAAATTGACAGACTTTCGCCGGGAAATTGCCGATAAATTTCAGGATGTAGGGAAAACTTCCTGCCTACTCCGAAGACCGTGGCTGTCTGTGCGCGTGAGCGGTCCTTTGGACGGCCGTTGACCCACCCCTGTTTGTGACGGGAATTTGCCCAAAGTGTGGTCTAAATGCCGGCAAATTTGGAGGTCAACGAATTTCCCGAAAAACTTCAAATTTTGCATGCTCCAAACTCTCTATGTTCCACACTCGTCATAAAAAATTGACAGACTTTCGCCGGGAAATTGCCGATAAATTTCAGGAGTTAGGAAAACTTCCTGCATACTCCGAAGACCGTGGCTGTCTGTGCGCGTGAGCGGTCCTTTGGACGGCCGTTGACCCACCCCTGTTTGTGACGGGAATTTGCCCAAAGTGTGGTCTAAATGCCGGCAAATTTGGAGGTCAAGGAATTTCCGGACAAACTTCAAATTTTGCATGCTCCAAACTCTCTATGTTCCACACTCGTCATAAAAAATTGACAGACTTTCGCCGGGAAATTGCCGATAAATTTCAGGATGTAGGGAAAGCTTCCTGCATACTCCGAAGACCGTGGCTGTCTGTGCGCGTGAGCGGTCCTTTGGACGGCCGTTGACCCACCCCTGTTTGTGACGGGAATTTGCCCAAAGTGTGGTCTAAATGCCGGCAAATTTGGAGGTCAAGGAATTTCCCGACAAACTTCAAATTTTGCATGCTCCAAACTCTCTATGTTCCACACTCGTCATAAAAAATTGACAGACTTTCGCCGGGAAATTGCCGATAAATTTCAGGATGTAGGGAAAACTTCCTGCCTACTCCGAAGACCGTGGCTGTCTGTGCGCGTGAGCGGTCCTTTGGACGGCCGTTGACCCACCCCTGTTTGTGACGGGAATTTGCCCAAAGTGTGGTCTAAATGCCGGCAAATTTGGAGGTCAAGGAATTTCCCGACAAACTTCAAATTTTGCATGCTCCAAACTCTCTATGTTCCACACTCGTCATAAAAAATTGACAGACTTTCGCCGGGAAATTGCCGATAAATTTCAGGAGTTAGGAAAACTAACTGGATACTCCGAAGACCGTGGCTGTCTGTGCGCGTGAGCGGTCCTTTGGACGGCCGTTGACCCACCCCTGTTTGTGACGGGAATTTGCCCAAAGTGTGGTCTAAATGCCGGCAAATTTGGAGGTCAAGGAATTTCCGGACAAACTTCAAATTTTGCATGCTCCAAACTCTCTATGTTCCACACTCGTCATAACAAATTGACAGACTTTCGCCCGGAAATTGCCGATAAATTTCAGGATGTAGGGAAAACTTCCTGCATACTCCAAAGACCGTGGCTGTCTGTGCGCGTGAGCGGTCCTTTGGACGGCCGTTGACCCACCCCTGTTTGTGACGGGAATTTGCCCAAAGTGTGGTCTAAATGCCGGCAAATTTGGAGGTCAAGGAATTTCCCGACAAACTTCAAATTTTGCATGCTCCAAACTCTCTATGTTCTACACTCGTCATAAAAAATTGACAGACTTTCGCCGGGAAATTGCCGATAAATTTCAGGATGTAGGGAAAACTTCCTGCATACTCCAAAGACCGTGGCTGTCTGTGCGCGTGAGCGGTCCTTTGGACGGCCGTTGACCCACCCCTGATTGTGACGGGAATTTGCCCAAAGTGTGGTCTAAATGCCGGCAAATTTGGAGGTCAAGGAATTTCCCGAAAAACTTGAAATTTTGCATGCTCCAAACTCTCTATGTTCCACACTCGTCATAAAAAATTGACAGACTTTCGCCGGGAAATTGCCGATAAATTTCAGGATGTAGGGAAAACTTCCTGCCTACTCCGAAGACCGTGGCTGTCTGTGCGCGTGAGCGGTCCTTTGGACAGCCGTTGACCCACCCCTGTTTGTGACGGGAATTTGCCCAAAGTGTGGTCTAAATGCCGGCAAATTTGGAGGTCAAGGAATTTCCGGACAAACTTCAAATTTTGCATGCTCCAAACTCTCTATGTTCCACACTCGTCATAAAAAATTGACAGACTTTCGCCGGGAAATTGCCGATAAATTTCAGGATGTAGGGAAAACTTCCTGCCTACTCCGAAGACCGTGGCTGTCTGTGCGCGTGAGCGGTCCTTTGGACGGCCGTTGACCCACCCCTGTTTGTGACGGGAATTTGCCCAAAGTGTGGTCTAAATGCCGGCAAATTTGGAGGTCAAGGAATTTCCCGAAAAACTTCAAATTTTGCATGCTCCAAACTCTCTATGTTTCACACTCGTCATAAAAAATTGACAGACTTTCGCCGGGAAATTGCCGATAAATTTCAGGATGTAGGGAAAACTTCCTGCCTACTCCGAAGACCGTGGCTGTCTGTGCGCGTGAGCGGTCCTTTGGACGGCCGTTGACCCACCCCTGTTTGTGACGGGAATTTGCCCAAAGTGTGGTCTAAATGCCGGCAAATTTGGAGGTCAACGAATTTCCCGAAAAACTTCAAATTTTGCATGCTCCAAACTCTCTATGTTCCACACTCGTCATAAAAAATTGACAGACTTTCGCCGGGAAATTGCCGATAAATTTCAGGAGTTAGGAAAACTTCCTGCATACTCCGAAGACCGTGGCTGTCTGTGCGCGTGAGCGGTCCTTTGGACGGCCGTTGACCCACCCCTGTTTGTGACGGGAATTTGCCCAAAGTGTGGTCTAAATGCCGGCAAATTTGGAGGTCAAGGAATTTCCGGACAAACTTCAAATTTTGCATGCTCCAAACTCTCTATGTTCCACACTCGTCATAAAAAATTGACAGACTTTCGCCGGGAAATTGCCGATAAATTTCAGGATGTAGGGAAAGCTTCCTGCATACTCCGAAGACCGTGGCTGTCTGTGCGCGTGAGCGGTCCTTTGGACGGCCGTTGACCCACCCCTGTTTGTGACGGGAATTTGCCCAAAGTGTGGTCTAAATGCCGGCAAATTTGGAGGTCAAGGAATTTCCCGACAAACTTCAAATTTTGCATGCTCCAAACTCTCTATGTTCCACACTCGTCATAAAAAATTGACAGACTTTCGCCGGGAAATTGCCGATAAATTTCAGGATGTAGGGAAAACTTCCTGCCTACTCCGAAGACCGTGGCTGTCTGTGCGCGTGAGCGGTCCTTTGGACGGCCGTTGACCCACCCCTGTTTGTGACGGGAATTTGCCCAAAGTGTGGTCTAAATGCCGGCAAATTTGGAGGTCAAGGAATTTCCCGACAAACTTCAAATTTTGCATGCTCCAAACTCTCTATGTTCCACACTCGTCATAAAAAATTGACAGACTTTCGCCGGGAAATTGCCGATAAATTTCAGGAGTTAGGAAAACTAACTGCATACTCCGAAGACCGTGGCTGTCTGTGCGCGTGAGCGGTCCTTTGGACGGCCGTTGACCCACCCCTGTTTGTGACGGGAATTTGCCCAAAGTGTGGTCTAAATGCCGGCAAATTTGGAGGTCAAGGAATTTCCGGACAAACTTCAAATTTTGCATGCTCCAAACTCTCTATGTTCCACACTCGTCATAACAAATTGACAGACTTTCGCCGGGAAATTGCCGATAAATTTCAGGATGTAGGGAAAACTTCCTGCATACTCCGAAGACCGTGGCTGTCTGTGCGCGTGAGCGGTCCTTTGGACGGCCGTTGACCCACCCCTGTTTGTGACGGGAATTTGCCCAAAGTGTGGTCTAAATGCCGGCAAATTTGGAGGTCAAGGAATTTCCGGACAAACTTCAAATTTTGCATGCTCCAAACTCTCTATGTTCCACACTCGTCATAACAAATTGACAGACTTTCGCCGGGAAATTGCCGATAAATTTCAGGATGTAGGGAAAACTTCCTGCATACTCCGAAGACCGTGGCTGTTTGTGCGCGTGAGCGGTCCTTTGGACGGCCGTTGACCCACCCCTGTTTGTGACGGGAATTTGCCCAAAGTGTGGTCTAAATGCCGGCAAATTTGGAGGTCAAGGAATTTCCCGAAAAACTTCAAATTTTGCATGCTCCAAACTCTCTATGTTCCACACTCGTCATAAAAAATTGACAGACTTTCGCCGGGAAATTGCCGATAAATTTCAGGATGTAGGGAAAACTTCCTGCCTACTCCGAAGACCGTGGCTGTCTGTGCGCGTGAGCGGTCCTTTGGACAGCCGTTGACCCACCCCTGTTTGTGACGGGAATTTGCCCAAAGTGTGGTCTAAATGCCGGCAAATTTGGAGGTCAAGGAATTTCCGGACAAACTTCAAATTTTGCATGCTCCAAACTCTCTATGTTCCACACTCGTCATAACAAATTGACAGACTTTCGCCGGGAAATTGCCGATAAATTTCAGGATGTAGGGAAAACTTCCTGCCTACTCCGAAGACCGTGGCTGTCTGTGCGCGTGAGCGGTCCTTTTGACGGCCGTTGACCCACCCCTGTTTGTGACGGGAATTTGCCCAAAGTGTGGTCTAAATGCCGGCAAATTTGGAGGTCAAGGAATTTCCGGACAAACTTCAAATTTTGCATGCTCCAAACTCTCTATGTTCCACACTCGTCATAACAAATTGACAGACTTTCGCCTGGAATTTGCCGATAAATTTCAGGATGTAGGGAAAACTTCCTGCATACTCCGAAGACCGTGGCTGTCTGTGCGCGTGAGCGGTCCTTTGGACAGCCGTTGACCCACCCCTGTTTGTGACGGAAATTTGCCCAAAGTGTGGTCTAAATGCCGGCAAATTTGGAGGTCAAGGAATTTCCCGAAAAACTTGAAATTTTGCATGCTCCAAACTCTCTATGTTCCACACTCGTCATAAAAAATTGACAGACTTTCGCAGGGAAATTGCCGATAAATTTCAGGATGTAGGGAAAACTTCCTGCATACTCCGAAGACCGTGGCTGTCTGTGCGCGTGAGCGGTCCTTTGGACGGCCGTTGACCCACCCCTGTTTGTGACGGGAATTTGCCCAAAGTGTGGTCTAAATGCCGGCAAATTTGGAGGTCAAGGAATTTCCTCAAAAACTTCAAATTTGGCATGCTCCAAACTCTCTATGTTCCACACTCGTCATAACAAATTGACAGACTTTCGCCTGGAATTTGCCGATAAATTTCAGGATGTAGGGAAAACTTCCTGCATACTCCGAAGACCGTGGCTGTCTGTGCGCGTGAGCGGTCCTTTGGACAGCCGTTGACCCACCCCTGTTTGTGACGGGAATTTGCCCAAAGTGTGGTCTAAATGCCGGCAAATTTGGAGGTCAAGGAATTTCCCGAAAAACTTGAAATTTTGCATGCTCCAAACTCTCTATGTTCCACACTCGTCATAAAAAATTGACAGACTTTCGCCGGGAAATTGCCGATAATTTTCAGGATGTAGGGAAAACTTCCTGCCTACTCCGAAGACCGTGGCTGTCTGTGCGCGTGAGCGGTCCTTTGGACGGCCGTTGACACACCCCTGTTTGTGACGGGAATTTGCCCAAAGTGTGGTCTAAATGCCGGCAAATTTGGAGGTCAAGGAATTTCCGGGAAAACTTCAAATTTTGCATGCTCCAAACTCTCTATGTTCCACACTCGTCATAACAAATTGACAGACTTTCGCCTGGAATTTGCCGATAAATTTCAGGATGTAGGGAAAACTTCCTGCATACTCCGAAGACCGTGGCTGTCTGTGCGCGTGAGCGGTCCTTTGGACAGCCGTTGACCCACCCCTGTTTGTGACGGGAATTTGCCCAAAGTGTGGTCTAAATGCCGGCAAATTTGGAGGTCAAGGAATTTCCGGACAAACTTCAAATTTTGCATGCTCCAAACTCTCTATGTTCCACACTCGTCATAACAAATTGACAGACTTTCGCCGGGAAATTGCCGATAAATTTCAGGATGTAGGGAAAACTTCCTGCCTACTCCGAAGACCGTGGCTGTCTGTGCGCGTGAGCGGTCCTTTGGACGGCCGTTGACCCACCCCTGTTTGTGACGGGAATTTGCCCAAAGTGTGGTCTAAATGCCGGCAAATTTGGAGGTCAAGGAATTTCCTCAAAAACTTCAAATTTGGCATGCTCCAAACTCTCTATGTTCCACACTCGTCATAACAAATTGACAGACTTTCGCCTGGAATTTGCCGATAAATTTCAGGATGTAGGGAAAACTTCCTGCATACTCCGAAGACCGTGGCTGTCTGTGCGCGTGAGCGGTCCTTTGGACAGCCGTTGACCCACCCCTGTTTGTGACGGGAATTTGCCCAAAGTGTGGTCTAAATGCCGGCAAATTTGGAGGTCAAGGAATTTCCCGAAAAACTTGAAATTTTGCATGCTCCAAACTCTCTATGTTCCACACTCGTCATAAAAAATTGACAGACTTTCGCCGGGAAATTGCCGATAAATTTCAGGATGTAGGGAAAACTTCCTGCATACTCCGAAGACCGTGGCTGTCTGTGCGCGTGAGCGGTCCTTTGGACGGCCGTTGACCCACCCCTGTTTGTGACGGGAATTTGCCCAAAGTGTGGTCTAAATGCCGGCAAATTTGGAGGTCAAGGAATTTCCCGACAAACTTCAAATTTTGCATGCTCCAAACTCTCTATGTTCCACACTCGTCATAAAAAATTGACAGACTTTCGCCGGGAAATTGCCGATAAATTTCAGGAGTTAGGAAAACTTCCTGCATACTCCGAAGACCGTGGCTGTCTGTGCGCGTGAGCGGTCCTTTGGACGGCCGTTGACCCACCCCTGTTTGTGACGGGAATTTGCCCAAAGTGTGGTCTAAATGCCGGCAAATTTGGAGGTCAAGGAATTTCCGGACAAACTTCAAATTTTTCATGCTCCAAACTCTCTATGTTCCACACTCGTCATAAAAAATTGACAGACTTTCGCCGGGAAATTGCCGATAAATTTCAGGATGTAGGGAAAGCTTCCTGCATACTCCGAAGACCGTGGCTGTCTGTGCGCGTGAGCGGTCCTTTGGACGGCCGTTGACCCACCCCTGTTTGTGACGGGAATTTGCCCAAAGTGTGGTCTAAATGCCGGCAAATTTGGAGGTCAAGGAATTTCCCGACAAACTTCAAATTTTGCATGCTCCAAACTCTCTATGTTCCACACTCGTCATAAAAAATTGACAGACTTTCGCCGGGAAATTGCCGATAAATTTCAGGATGTAGGGAAAACTTCCTGCCTACTCCGAAGACCGTGGCTGTCTGTGCGCGTGAGCGGTCCTTTGGACGGCCGTTGACCCACCCCTGTTTGTGACGGGAATTTGCCCAAAGTGTGGTCTAAATGCCGGCAAATTTGGAGGTCAAGGAATTTCCCGACAAACTTCAAATTTTGCATGCTCCAAACTCTCTATGTTCCACACTCGTCATAAAAAATTGACAGACTTTCGCCGGGAAATTGCCGATAAATTTCAGGAGTTAGGAAAACTAACTGCATACTCCGAAGACCGTGGCTGTCTGTGCGCGTGAGCGGTCCTTTGGACGGCCGTTGACCCACCCCTGTTTGTGACGGGAATTTGCCCAAAGTGTGGTCTAAATGCCGGCAAATTTGGAGGTCAAGGAATTTCCGGACAAACTTCAAATTTTGCATGCTCCAAACTCTCTATGTTCCACACTCGTCATAACAAATTGACAGACTTTCGCCGGGAAATTGCCGATAAATTTCAGGATGTAGGGAAAACTTCCTGCATACTCCGAAGACCGTGGCTGTCTGTGCGCGTGAGCGGTCCTTTGGACGGCCGTTGACCCACCCCTGTTTGTGACGGGAATTTGCCCAAAGTGTGGTCTAAATGCCGGCAAATTTGGAGGTCAAGGAATTTCCCGACAAACTTCAAATTTTGCATGCTCCAAACTCTCTATGTTCTACACTCGTCATAAAAAATTGACAGACTTTCGCCGGGAAATTGCCGATAAATTTCAGGATGTAGGGAAAACTTCCTGCATACTCCAAAGACCGTGGCTGTCTGTGCGCGTGAGCGGTCCTTTGGACGGCCGTTGACCCACCCCTGATTGTGACGGGAATTTGCCCAAAGTGTGGTCTAAATGCCGGCAAATTTGGAGGTCAAGGAATTTCCCGAAAAACTTGAAATTTTGCATGCTCCAAACTCTCTATGTTCCACACTCGTCATAAAAAATTGACAGACTTTCGCCGGGAAATTGCCGATAAATTTCAGGATGTAGGGAAAACTTCCTGCCTACTCCGAAGACCGTGGCTGTCTGTGCGCGTGAGCGGTCCTTTGGACAGCCGTTGACCCACCCCTGTTTGTGACGGGAATTTGCCCAAAGTGTGGTCTAAATGCCGGCAAATTTGGAGGTCAAGGAATTTCCGGACAAACTTCAAATTTTGCATGCTCCAAACTCTCTATGTTCCACACTCGTCATAACAAATTGACAGACTTTCGCCGAGAAATTGCCGATAAATTTCAGGATGTAGGGAAAACTTCCTGCCTACTCCGAAGACCGTGGCTGTCTGTGCGCGTGAGCGGTCCTTTGGACAGCCGTTGACCCACCCCTGTTTGTGACGGGAATTTGCCCAAAGTGTGGTCTAAATGCCGGCAAATTTGGAGGTCAAGGAATTTCCCGAAAAACTTGAAATTTTGCATGCTCCAAACTCTCTATGTTCCACACTCGTCATAAAAAATTGACAGACTTTCGCCGGGAAATTGCCGATAATTTTCAGGATGTAGGGAAAACTTCCTGCATACTCCGAAGACCGTGGCTGTCTGTGCGCGTGAGCGGTCCTTTGGACAGCCGTTGACCCACCCCTGTTTGTGACGGGAATTTGCCCAAAGTGTGGTCTAAATGCCGGCAAATTTGGAGGTCAAGGAATTTCCCGAAAAACTTGAAATTTTGCATGCTCCAAACTCTCTATGTTCCACACTCGTCATAACAAATTGACAGACTTTCGCCGGGAAATTGCCGATAAATTTCAGGATGTAGGGAAAACTTCCTGCCTACTCCGAAGACCGTGGCTGTCTGTGCGCGTGAGCGGTCCTTTGGACGGCCGTTGACCCACCCCTGTTTGTGACGGGAATTTGCCCAAAGTGTGGTCTAAATGCCGGCAAATTTGGAGGTCAAGGAATTTCCCGACAAACTTCAAATTTTGCATGCTCCAAACTCTCTATGTTCCACACTCGTCATAAAAAATTGACAGACTTTCGCCGGGAAATTGCCGATAAATTTCAGGAGTTAGGAAAACTAACTGCATACTCCGAAGACCGTGGCTGTCTGTGCGCGTGAGCGGTCCTTTGGACGGCCGTTGACCCACCCCTGTTTGTGACGGGAATTTGCCCAAAGTGTGGTCTAAATGCCGGCAAATTTGGAGGTCAAGGAATTTCCGGACAAACTTCAAATTTTGCATGCTCCAAACTCTCTATGTTCCACACTCGTCATAACAAATTGACAGACTTTCGCCGGGAAATTGCCGATAAATTTCAGGATGTAGGGAAAACTTCCTGCATACTCCGAAGACCGTGGCTGTCTGTGCGCGTGAGCGGTCCTTTGGACGGCCGTTGACCCACCCCTGTTTGTGACGGGAATTTGCCCAAAGTGTGGTCTAAATGCCGGCAAATTTGGAGGTCAAGGAATTTCCCGACAAACTTCAAATTTTGCATGCTCCAAACTCTCTATGTTCTACACTCGTCATAAAAAATTGACAGACTTTCGCCGGGAAATTGCCGATAAATTTCAGGATGTAGGGAAAACTTCCTGCATACTCCAAAGACCGTGGCTGTCTGTGCGCGTGAGCGGTCCTTTGGACGGCCGTTGACCCACCCCTGATTGTGACGGGAATTTGCCCAAAGTGTGGTCTAAATGCCGGCAAATTTGGAGGTCAAGGAATTTCCCGAAAAACTTGAAATTTTGCATGCTCCAAACTCTCTATGTTCCACACTCGTCATAAAAAATTGACAGACTTTCGCCGGGAAATTGCCGATAAATTTCAGGATGTAGGGAAAACTTCCTGCCTACTCCGAAGACCGTGGCTGTCTGTGCGCGTGAGCGGTCCTTTGGACAGCCGTTGACCCACCCCTGTTTGTGACGGGAATTTGCCCAAAGTGTGGTCTAAATGCCGGCAAATTTGGAGGTCAAGGAATTTCCGGACAAACTTCAAATTTTGCATGCTCCAAACTCTCTATGTTCCACACTCGTCATAACAAATTGACAGACTTTCGCCGGGAAATTGCCGATAAATTTCAGGATGTAGGGAAAACTTCCTGCCTACTCCGAAGACCGTGGCTGTCTGTGCGCGTGAGCGGTCCTTTGGACAGCCGTTGACCCACCCCTGTTTGTGACGGGAATTTGCCCAAAGTGTGGTCTAAATGCCGGCAAATTTGGAGGTCAAGGAATTTCCCGAAAAACTTGAAATTTTGCATGCTCCAAACTCTCTATGTTCCACACTCGTCATAAAAAATTGACAGACTTTCGCCGGGAAATTGCCGATAATTTTCAGGATGTAGGGAAAACTTCCTGCATACTCCGAAGACCGTGGCTGTCTGTGCGCGTGAGCGGTCCTTTGGACAGCCGTTGACCCACCCCTGTTTGTGACGGGAATTTGCCCAAAGTGTGGTCTAAATGCCGGCAAATTTGGAGGTCAAGGAATTTCCCGAAAAACTTGAAATTTTGCATGCTCCAAACTCTCTATGTTCCACACTCGTCATAACAAATTGACAGACTTTCGCCGGGAAATTGCCGATAAATTTCAGGATGTAGGGAAAACTTCCTGCCTACTCCGAAGACCGTGGCTGTCTGTGCGCGTGAGCGGTCCTTTGGACGGCCGTTGACCCACCCCTGTTTGTGACGGGAATTTGCCCAAAGTGTGGTCTAAATGCCGGCAAATTTGGAGGTCAAGGAATTTCCCGACAAACTTCAAATTTTGCATGCTCCAAACTCTCTATGTTCCACACTCGTCATAAAAAATTGACAGACTTTCGCCGGGAAATTGCCGATAAATTTTAGGATGTAGGGAAAACTTCCTGCCTACTCCGAAGACCGTGGCTGTCTGTGCGCGTGAGCGGTCCTTTGGACTGCCGTTGACACACCCCTGTTTGTGACGGGAATTTGCCCAAAGTGTGGTCTAAATGCCGGCAAATTTGGAGGTCAAGGAATTTCCGGGAAAACTTCAAATTTTGCATGCTCCAAACTCTCTATGTTCCACACTCGTCATAACAAATTGACAGACTTTCGCCTGGAATTTGCCGATAAATTTCAGGATGTAGGGAAAACTTCCTGCATACTCCGAAGACCGTGGCTGTCTGTGCGCGTGAGCGGTCCTTTGGACAGCCGTTGACCCACCCCTGTTTGTGACGGGAATTTGCCCAAAGTGTGGTCTAAATGCCGGCAAATTTGGAGGTCAAGGAATTTCCGGACAAACTTCAAATTTTGCATGCTCCAAACTCTCTATGTTCCACACTCGTCATAACAAATTGACAGACTTTCGCCGGGAAATTGCCGATAAATTTCAGGATGTAGGGAAAACTTCCTGCCTACTCCGAAGACCGTGGCTGTCTGTGCGCGTGAGCGGTCCTTTGGACGGCCGTTGACCCACCCCTGTTTGTGACGGGAATTTGCCCAAAGTGTGGTCTAAATGCCGGCAAATTTGGAGGTCAAGGAATTTCCTCAAAAACTTCAAATTTGGCATGCTCCAAACTCTCTATGTTCCACACTCGTCATAACAAATTGACAGACTTTCGCCTGGAATTTGCCGATAAATTTCAGGATGTAGGGAAAACTTCCTGCATACTCCGAAGACCGTGGCTGTCTGTGCGCGTGAGCGGTCCTTTGGACAGCCGTTGACCCACCCCTGTTTGTGACGGGAATTTGCCCAAAGTGTGGTCTAAATGCCGGCAAATTTGGAGGTCAAGGAATTTCCCGAAAAACTTGAAATTTTGCATGCTCCAAACTCTCTATGTTCCACACTCGTCATAAAAAATTGACAGACTTTCGCCGGGAAATTGCCGATAATTTTCAGGATGTAGGGAAAACTTCCTGCATACTCCGAAGACCGTGGCTGTCTGTGCGCGTGAGCGGTCCTTTGGACAGCCGTTGACCCACCCCTGTTTGTGACGGGAATTTGCCCAAAGTGTGGTCTAAATGCCGGCAAATTTGGAGGTCAAGGAATTTCCCGAAAAACTTGAAATTTTGCATGCTCCAAACTCTCTATGTTCCACACTCGTCATAACAAATTGACAGACTTTCGCCGGGAAATTGCCGATAAATTTCAGGATGTAGGGAAAACTTCCTGCCTACTCCGAAGACCGTGGCTGTCTGTGCGCGTGAGCGGTCCTTTGGACGGCCGTTGACCCACCCCTGTTTGTGACGGGAATTTGCCCAATGTGTGGTCTAAATGCCGGCAAATTTGGAGGTCAAGGAATTTCCCGACAAACTTCAAATTTTGCATGCTCCAAACTCTCTATGTTCCACACTCGTCATAAAAAATTGACAGACTTTCGCCGGGAAATTGCCGATAAATTTCAGGATGTAGGGAAAACTTCCTGCCTACTCCGAAGACCGTGGCTGTCTGTGCGCGTGAGCGGTCCTTTGGACGGCCGTTGACACACCCCTGTTTGTGACGGGAATTTGCCCAAAGTGTGGTCTAAATGCCGGCAAATTTGGAGGTCAAGGAATTTCCGGGAAAACTTCAAATTTTGCATGCTCCAAACTCTCTATGTTCCACACTCGTCATAACAAATTGACAGACTTTCGCCTGGAATTTGCCGATAAATTTCAGGATGTAGGGAAAACTTCCTGCATACTCCGAAGACCGTGGCTGTCTGTGCGCGTGAGCGGTCCTTTGGACAGCCGTTGACCCACCCCTGTTTGTGACGGGAATTTGCCCAAAGTGTGGTCTATATGCCGGCAAATTTGGAGGTCAAGGAATTTCCCGAAAAACTTGACATTTTGCATGCTCCAAACTCTCTATGTTCCACACTCGTCATAACAAATTGACAGACTTTCGCCTGGAATTTGCCGATAAATTTCAGGATGTAGGGAAAACTTCCTGCCTACTCCGAAGACCGTGGCTGTCTGTGCGCGTGAGCGGTCCTTTGGACGGCCGTTGACCCACCCCTGTTTGTGACGGGAATTTGCCCAAAGTGTGGTCTAAATGCCGGCAAATTTGGAGGTCAAGGAATTTCCCGAAAAACTTCAAATTTTGCATGCTCCAAACTCTCTATGTTCCACACTCGTCATAAAAATTGACAGACTTTCGCCGGAAATTGCCGATAAATTTCAGGATGTAGGGAAAACTTCCTGCATACTCCGAAGACCGTGGCTGTCTGTGCGCGTGAGCGGTCCTTTGGACGGCCGTTGACCCACCCATGTTTGTGACGAGAATTTGCCCAAAGTGTGGTCTAAATGCCGGCAAATTTGGAGGTCAAGGAATTTCCCGACAAACTTCAAATTTTGCATGCTCCAAACTCTCTATGTTCCACACTCGTCATAAAAAATTGACAGACTTTCGCCGGGAAATTGCCGATAAATTTCAGGATGTAGGGGAAAACTTCCTGCATACTCCGAAGACCGTGGCTGTCTGTGCGCGTGAGCGGTCCTTTGGACGGCCGTTGACCCACCCCTGTTTGTGACGGGAATTTGCCCAAAGTGTGGTCTAAATGCCGGCAAATTTGGAGGTCAAGGAATTTCCCGACAAACCTTCACATTTTGCATGCTCCAAACTCTCTATGTTCCACACTCGTCATAAAAAATTGACAGACTTTCGCCGGGAAATTGCGATAAATTTCAGGATGTAGGGAAAACTTCCTGCCTACTCCTAAGACCGTGGCTGTCTGTGCGCGTAAGCGGTCCTTTGGACGGCCGTTGACACACCCCTGTTTGTGACGGGAATTTGCCCAAAGTGTGGTCTATATGCCGGCAAATTTGGAGGTCAAGGAATTTCCCGAAAAACTTGGACATTTTGCATGCTCCAAACTCTCTATGTTCCACACTCGTCATAACAAATTGACAGACTTTCGCCTGGAATTTGCCGATAAATTTCAGGATGTAGGGAAAACTTCCTGCCTACTCCGAAGACCGTGGCTGTCTGTGCGCGTGAGCGGTCCTTTGGACGGCCGTTGACCCACCCCTGTTTGTGACGGAATTTGCCCAAAGTGTGGTCTAAATGCCGGCAAATTTGGAGGTCAAGGAATTTCCTCAAAAACTTCAAATTTGGCATGCTCCAAACTCTCTATGTTCCACACTCGTCATAAAAAAATTGACAGACTTTCGCCGGGAAATTGCCGATAAATTTCAGGATGTAGGGAAAACTTCCTGCATACTCCGAAGACCGTGGCTGTCTGTGCGCGTGAGCGGTCCTTTGGACGGCCGTTGACCCACCCCTGTTTGTGACGGGAATTTGCCCAAAGTGTGGTCTAAATGCCGGCAAATTTGGAGGTCAAGGAATTTCCCGACAAACTTCACATTTTGCATGCTCCAAACTCTCTATGTTCCACACTCGTCATAAAAAATTGACAGACTTTCGCCGGGAAATTGCCGATAAATTTCAGGATGTAGGGAAAACTTCCTGCCTACTCTAAGACCGTGGCTGTCTGTGCGCGTAAGCGGTCCTTTGGACGGCCGTTGACACACCCCTGTTTGTGACGGGAATTTGCCCAAAGTGTGGTCTAAATGCCGGCAAATTTGGAGGTCAAGGAATTTCCGGAAAAACTTCAAAATTTTGCATGCTCCAAACTCTCTATGTTCCACACTCGTCATAAAAAATTGACAGACTTTCGCCGGGAAATTGCCGATAAAATTCAGGATGTAGGGGAAACTTCCTGCATACTCCGAAGACCGTGGCTGTCCTAGTGCGCGTGAGCGGTCCTTTGGACGGCCGTTGACCCACCCCTGTTTGTGACGGGAATTTGCCCAAAGTGTGGTCTAAATGCCGGCAAATTTGGAGGTCAAGGAATTTCCCGAAAAACTTGAAATTTTGCATGCTCCAAACTCTCTATGTTCCACACTCGTCATAAAAATTGACAGACTTTCGCCGGGAAATTGCCGATAATTTTCAGGATGTAGGGAAAACTTCCTGCATACTCCGAAGACCGTGGCTGTCTGTGCGCGTGAGCGGTCCTTTGGACAGCCGTTGACCCACCCCTGTTTGTGACGGGAATTTGCCCAAAGTGTGGTCTAAATGCCGGCAAATTTGGAGGTCAAGGAATTTCCCGACAAACTTCAAATTTTGCATGCTCCAAACTCTCTATGTTCCACACTCGTCATAAAAAATTGACAGACTTTCGCCGGGAAATTGCCGATAAATTCAGGATGTCAGGGAAAACTTCCTGCCTACTCCGAAGACCGTGGCTGTCTGTGCGCGTGAGCTGTCCTTAGGACGGCCGTTGACACACCCTGTTTGTGACGGGAATTTGCCCAAAGTGTGGTCTAAATGCCGGCAAATTTGGAGGTCAAGGAATTTCCGGAAAAACTTCAAATTTTGCATGCTCCAAACTCTCTATGTTCCACACTCGTCATAAAAAATTGACAGACTTTCGCCGGGAAATTGCCGATAAATTTCAGGATGTTAGGGAAAACTTCCTGCATACTCCGAAGACCGTGGCTGTCTGTGCGCGTGAGCGGTCCTTTGGACGGCCGTTGACCCCACCCCCTGTTTGTGACGGGAATTTGCCCAAAGTGTGGTCTAAATGCCGGCAAATTTGGAGGTCAAGGAATTTCCCGAAAAACTTGAAATTTTGCATGCTCCAAACTCTCTATGTTCCACACTCGTCATAAAAAATTGACAGACTTTCGCCGGGAAATTGCCGATAATTTTCCAGGATGTAGGGAAAACTTCCTGCATACTCCGAAGACCGTGGCTGTCTGTGCGCGTGAGCGGTCCTTTGACAGCCGTTGACCCACCCCTGTTTGTGACGGGAATTTGCCCAAAGTGTGGTCTAAATGCCGGCAAATTTGGAGGTCAAGGAATTTCCCGACAAACTTCAAATTTTGCATGCTCCAAACTCTCTATGTTCCACACTCGTCATAAAAAATTGACAGACTTTCGCCGGGAAATTGCCGATAAATTTCAGGATGTAGGAAAACTTCCTGCCTACTCCGAAGACCGTGGCTGTCTGTGCGCGTGAGCTGTCCTTTGGACGGCCCGTTGACACACCCCTGTTTGTGACGGGAATTTGCCCAAAGTGTGATCTAAATGCCGGCAAATTTGGAGGTCAAGGAATTTCCCGAAAAACTTGAAATTTTGCATGCTCCAAACTCTCCAAACTCTCTATGTTCCACACTCGTCATAAAAATTGACAGACTTTCGCCGGGAAATTGCCGATAATTTTCAGGATGTAGGGAAAACTTCCTGCATACTCCAAAGACCGTGGCTGTCTGTGCGCGTGAGGCGGTCCTTTGGACAGCCGTTGACCCACCCCTGTTTGTGACGGGAATTTGCCCAAAGTGTGGTCTAAATGCGGCAAATTTGGAGGTCAAGGAATTTCCCGAAAAACTTGAAATTTTGCATGCTCCAAACTCTCTATGTTCCACACTCGTCATAACAAATTGACAGACTTTCGCGGGGAAATTGCCGATAAATTTCAGGATGTAGGGAAAACTTCCTGCCTACTCCGAAGACCGTGGCTGTCTGTGCGCGTGAGCGGTCCTTTGGACGGCCGTTGACCCACCCCTGTTTGTGACGGGAATTTGCCCAAAGTGTGGTCTAAATGCCGGCAAATTTGGAGGTCAAGGAATTTCCGACAAACTTCAAATTTTGCATGCTCCAAACTCTCTATGTTCCACACTCGTCATAAAAAATTGACAGACTTTCGCCGGGAAATTGCCGATAAATTTCAGGATGTAGGGAAAACTTCCTGCCTACTCCGAAGACCGTGGCTGTCTGTGCGCGTGAGCTGTCCTTTGGACGGCCGTTGACACACCCCTGTTTGTGACGGGAATTTGCCCAAAGTGTGGTCTAAATGCCGGCAAATTTGGAGGTCAAGGAATTTCCCGAAAAACTTGAAATTTTGCATGCTCCAAACTCTCTATGTTCCACACTCGTCATAAAAAATTGACAGACTTTCGCCGGAAATTGCCGATAATTTTCAGGATGTAGGGAAAACTTCCTGCATACTCCGAAGACCGTGGCTGTCTGTGCGCGTGAGCGGTCCTTTGGACAGCCGTTGACCCACCCCTGTTTGTGACGGGAATTGCCCAAA
The DNA here is from genome assembly GCA_037783545.1 of Henricia sp. BOLD:AAB3569. Taxonomy (NCBI): domain Eukaryota; kingdom Metazoa; phylum Echinodermata; class Asteroidea; order Spinulosida; family Echinasteridae; genus Henricia; species Henricia sp. BOLD:AAB3569. Next base: position 923,277 of record JBBELK010000397.1, read on the forward strand.
GTGTGGTCTAAATGCCGGCAAATTTGGAGGTCAAGGAATTTCCCGAAAAACTTGAAATTTTGCATGCTCCAAACTCTCTATGTTCCACACTCGTCATAACAAATTGACAGACTTTCGCCGGGAATTGCCGATAAATTTCAGGATGTAGGGAAAACTTCCTGCCTACTCCGAAGACCGTGGCTGTCTTTCCGCGTGAGCGGTCCTTTGGACGGCCGTTGACCCACCCCTGTTTGTGACGGGAATTTGCCCAAAGTGTGGTCTAAATGCCGGCAAATTTGGAGGTCAAGGAATTTCCCGACAAACTTCAAATTTTGCATGCTCCAAACTCTCTATGTTCCACACTCGTCATAAAAAATTGACAGACTTTCGCCGGGAAATTGCCGATAAATTTCAGGATGTAGGGAAAACTTCCTGCCTACTCGAAGACCGTGGCTGTCTGTGCGCGTGAGCTGTCCTTTGGACGGCCGTTGACACACCCCTGTTTGTGACGGGAATTTGCCCAAAGTGTGGTCTAAATGCCGGCAAATTTGGAGGTCAAGGAATTTTCCGGGAAAACTTCAAATTTTGCATGCTCCAAACTCTCTATGTTCCACACTCGTCATAACAAATTGACAGACTTTCGCCTGGAATTTGCCGATAAATTTCAGGATGTAGGGAAAACTTCCTGCATTCTCCGAAGACCGTGGCTGTCTGTGCGCGTGAGCGGTCCTTTGGACAGCCGTTGACCCACCCCTGTTTGTGACGGGAATTTGCCCAAAGTGTGGTCTAAATGCCGGCAAATTTTGAGGTCAAGGAATTTCCCGAAAAACTTGAAATTTTGCATGCTCCAAACTCTCTATGTTCCACACTCGTCATAACAAATTGACAGACTTTCGCCGGGAAATTGCCGATAAATTTCAGGATGTAGGGAAAACTTCCTGCCTACTCCGAAGACCGTGGCTGTCTGTGCGCGTGAGCGGTCCTTTGGACGGCCGTTGACCCACCCCTGTTTGTGACGGGAATTTGCCCAAAGTGTGGTCTGAATGCCGGCAAATTTTGAGGTCAAGGAATTTCCCGAAAAACTTGAAATTTTGCATGCTCCAAACTCTCTATGTTCCACACTCGTCATAACAAATTGACAGACTTTCGCCGGGAAATTGCCGATAAATTTCAGGATGTAGGGAAAACTTCCTGCATACTCCGAAGACCGTGGCTGTCTGTGCGCGTGAGCGGTCCTTTGGACGGCCGTTGACCCACCCCTGTTTGTGACGGGAATTTGCCCAAAGTGTGGTCTGAATGCCGGCAAATTTGGAGGTCAAGGAATTTCCCGAAAAACTTGAAATTTTGCATGCTCCAAACTCTCTATGTTCCACACTCGTCATAAAAAATTGACAGACTTTCGCCGGGAAATTGCCGATAAATTTCAGGATGTAGGGAAAACTTCCTGCATACTCCGAAGACCGTGGCTGTCTGTGCGCGTGAGCGGTCCTTTGGACGGCCGTTGACCCACCCCTGTTTGTGACGGGAATTTGCCCAAAGTGTGGTCTAAATGCCGGCAAATTTGGAGGTCAAGGAATTTCCCGAAAAACTTCAAATTTTGCATGCTCCAAACTCTCTATGTTCCACACTCGTCATAAAAAATTGACAGACTTTCGCCGGGAAATTGCCGATAAATTTCAGGATGTAGGGAAAACTTCCTGCCTACTCCGAAGACCGTGGCTGTCTGTGCGCGTGAGCGGTCCTTTGGACGGCCGTTGACCCACCCCTGTTTGTGACGGGAATTTGCCCAAAGTGTGGTCTAAATGCCGGCAAATTTGGAGGTCAAGGAATTTCCCGACAAACTTCAAATTTTGCATGCTCCAAACTCTCTATGTTCCACACTCGTCATAAAAAATTGACAGACTTTCGCCGGGAAATTGCCGATAAATTTCAGGATGTAGGGAAAACTTCCTGCCTACTCCGAAGACCGTGGCTGTCTGTGCGCGTGAGCGGTCCTTTGGACGGCCGTTGACACACCCCTGTTTGTGACGGGAATTTGCCCAAAGTGTGGTCTAAATGCCGGCAAATTTGGAGGTCAAGGAATTTCCGGGAAAACTTCAAATTTTGCATGCTCCAAACTCTCTATGTTCCACACTCGTCATAACAAATTGACAGACTTTCGCCTGGAATTTGCCGATACATTTCAGGATGTAGGGAAAACTTCCTGCATACTCCAAAGACCGTGGCTGTCTGTGCGCGTGAGCGGTCCTTTGGACAGCCGTTGACCCACCCCTGTTTGTGACGGGAATTTGCCCAAAGTGTGGTCTAAATGCCGGCAAATTTGGAGGTCAAGGAATTTCCCGAAAAACTTGAAATTTTGCATGCTCCAAACTCTCTATGTTCCACACTCGTCATAAAAAATTGACAGACTTTCGCCGGGAAATTGCCGAAAAATTTCAGGATGTAGGGAAAACTTCCTGCATACTCCGAAGACCGTGGCTGTCTGTGCGCGTGAGCGGTCCTTTGGACGGCCGTTGACCCACCCCTGTTTGTGACGGGAATTTGCCCAAAGTGTGGTCTAAATGCCGGCAAATTTGGAGGTCAAGGAATTTCCCGAAAAACTTGAAATTTTGCATGCTCCAAACTCTCTATGTTCCACACTCGTCATACAAAATTGACAGACTTTCGCCGGGAAATTGCCGATAAATTTCAGGATGTAGGGAAAACTTCCTGCCTACTCCGAAGACCGTGGCTGTCTGTGCGCGTGAGCGGTCCTTTGGACGGCCGTTGACCCACCCCTGTTTGTGACGGGAATTTGCCCAAAGTGTGGTCTAAATGCCGGCAAATTTGGAGGTCAAGGAATTTCCGGGAAAACTTCAAATTTTGCATGCTCCAAACTCTCTATGTTCCACACTCGTCATAACAAATTGACAGACTTTCGCCTGGAATTTGCCGATAAATTTGAGGATGTAGGGAAAACTTCCTGCATACTCCGAAGACCGTGGCTGTCTGTGCGCGTGAGCGGTCCTTTGGACAGCCGTTGACCCACCCCTGTTTGTGACGGGAATTTGCCCAAAGTGTGGTCTATATGCCGGCAAATTTGGAGGTCAAGGAATTTCCCGAAAAACTTGACATTTTGCATGCTCCAAACTCTCTATGTTCCACACTCGTCATAACAAATTGACAGACTTTCGCCTGGAATTTGCCGATAAATTTCAGGATGTAGGGAAAACTTCCTGCCTACTCCGAAGACCGTGGCTGTCTGTGCGCGTGAGCGGTCCTTTGGACGGCTGTTGACCCACCCCTGTTTGTGACGGGAATTTGCCCAAAGTGTGGTCTAAATGCCGGCAAATTTGGAGGTCAAGGAATTTCCGGAAAAACTTGAAATTTTGCATGCTCCAAACTCTCTATGTTCCACACTCGTCATAAAAAATTGACAGACTTTCGCCGGGAAATTGCCGATAAATTTCAGGATGTAGGGAAAACTTCTTGCCTACTCCGAAGACCGTGGCTGTCTGTGCGCGTGAGCGGTCCTTTGGACGGCCGTTGACCCACCCCTGTTTGTGACGGGAATTTGCCCAAAGTGTGGTCTAAATGCCGGCAAATTTGGAGGTCAAGGAATTTCCCGAAAAACTTCAAATTTTGCATGCTCCAAACTCTCTATGTTCCACACTCGTCATAAAAAATTGACAGACTTTCGCCGGGAAATTGCCGATAAATTTCAGGATGTAGGGAAAACTTCCTGCATACTCCGAAGACCGTGGCTGTCTGTGCGCGTGAGCGGTCCTTTGGACGGCCGTTGACCCACCCCTGTTTGTGACGGGAATTTGCCCAAAGTGTGGTCTAAATGCCGGCAAATTTTGAGGTCAAGGATTTTCCCGAAAAACTTGAAATTTTGCATGCTCCAAACTCTCTATGTTCCACACTCGTCATAACAAATTGACAGACTTTCGCCGGGAAATTGCCGATAAATTTCAGGATGTAGGGAAAACTTCCTGCCTACTCCGAAGACCGTGGCTGTCTGTGCGCGTGAGCGGTCCTTTGGACGGCCGTTGACCCACCCCTGTTTGTGACGGGAATTTGCCCAAAGTGTGGTCTGAATGCCGGCAAATTTTGAGGTCAAGGAATTTCCCGAAAAACTTGAAATTTTGCATGCTCCAAACTCTCTATGTTCCACACTCGTCATAACAAATTGACAGACTTTCGCCGGGAAATTGCCGATAAATTTCAGGATGTAGGGAAAACTTCCTGCATACTCCGAAGACCGTGGCTGTCTGTGCGCGTGAGCGGTCCTTTGGACGGCCGTTGACCCACCCCTGTTTGTGACGGGAATTTGCCCAAAGTGTGGTCTGAATGCCGGCAAATTTGGAGGTCAAGGAATTTCCCGAAAAACTTGCAATTTTGCATGCTCCAAACTCTCTATGTTCCACACTCGTCATAAAAAATTGACAGACTTTCGCCGGGAAATTGCCGATAAATTTCAGGATGTAGGGAAAACTTCCTGCATACTCCGAAGACCGTGGCTGTCTGTGCGCGTGAGCGGTCCTTTGGACGGCCGTTGACCCACCCCTGTTTGTGACGGGAATTTGCCCAAAGTGTGGTCTAAATGCCGGCAAATTTGGAGGTCAAGGAATTTCCCGAAAAACTTCAAATTTTGCATGCTCCAAACTCTCTATGTTCCACACTCGTCATACAAAATTGACAGACTTTCGCCGGGAAATTGCCGATAAATTTCAGGATGTAGGGAAAACTTCCTGCCTACTCCGAAGACCGTGGCTGTCTGTGCGCGTGAGCGGTCCTTTGGACGGCCGTTGACCCACCCCTGTTTGTGACGGGAATTTGCCCAAAGTGTGGTCTAAATGCCGGCAAATTTGGAGGTCAAGGAATTTCCCGACAAACTTCAAATTTTGCATGCTCCAAACTCTCTATGTTCCACACTCGTCATAAAAAATTGACAGACTTTCGCCGGGAAATTGCCGATAAATTTCAGGATGTAGGGAAAACTTCCTGCCTACTCCGAAGACCGTGGCTGTCTGTGCGCGTGAGCGGTCCTTTGGACGGCCGTTGACACACCCCTGTTTGTGACGGGAATTTGCCCAAAGTGTGGTCTAAATGCCGGCAAATTTGGAGGTCAAGGAATTTCCGGGAAAACTTCAAATTTTGCATGCTCCAAACTCTCTATGTTCCACACTCGTCATAAAAAATTGACAGACTTTCGCCGGGAAATTGCCGATAAATTTCAGGATGTAGGGAAAACTTCTTGCCTACTCCGAAGACCGTGGCTGTCTGTGCGCGTGAGCGGTCCTTTGGACGGCCGTTGACCCACCCCTGTTTGTGACGGGAATTTGCCCAAAGTGTGGTCTAAATGCCGGCAAATTTGGAGGTCAAGGAATTTCCCGAAAAACTTCAAATTTTGCATGCTCCAAACTCTCTATGTTCCACACTCGTCATAACAAATTGACAGACTTTCGCCTGGAATTTGCCGATAAATTTCAGGATGTAGGGAAAACTTCCTGCCTACTCCGAAGACCGTGGCTGTCTGTGCGCGTGAGCGGTCCTTTGGACGGCTGTTGACCCACCCCTGTTTGTGACGGGAATTTGCCCAAAGTGTGGTCTAAATGCCGGCAAATTTGGAGGTCAAGGAATTTCCGGAAAAACTTGAAATTTTGCATGCTCCAAACTCTCTATGTTCCACACTCGTCATAAAAAATTGACAGACTTTCGCCGGGAAATTGCCGATAAATTTCAGGATGTAGGGAAAACTTCTTGCCTACTCCGAAGACCGTGGCTGTCTGTGCGCGTGAGCGGTCCTTTGGACGGCCGTTGACCCACCCCTGTTTGTGACGGGAATTTGCCCAAAGTGTGGTCTAAATGCCGGCAAATTTGGAGGTCAAGGAATTTCCCGAAAAACTTCAAATTTTGCATGCTCCAAACTCTCTATGTTCCACACTCGTCATAAAAAATTGACAGACTTTCGCCGGGAAATTGCCGATAAATTTCAGGATGTAGGGAAAACTTCCTGCATACTCCGAAGACCGTGGCTGTCTGTGCGCGTGAGCGGTCCTTTGGACGGCCGTTGACCCACCCCTGTTTGTGACGGGAATTTGCCCAAAGTGTGGTCTAAATGCCGGCAAATTTTGAGGTCAAGGATTTTCCCGAAAAACTTGAAATTTTGCATGCTCCAAACTCTCTATGTTCCACACTCGTCATAACAAATTGACAGACTTTCGCCGGGAAATTGCCGATAAATTTCAGGATGTAGGGAAAACTTCCTGCCTACTCCGAAGACCGTGGCTGTCTGTGCGCGTGAGCGGTCCTTTGGACGGCCGTTGACCCACCCCTGTTTGTGACGGGAATTTGCCCAAAGTGTGGTCTGAATGCCGGCAAATTTTGAGGTCAAGGAATTTCCCGAAAAACTTGAAATTTTGCATGCTCCAAACTCTCTATGTTCCACACTCGTCATAACAAATTGACAGACTTTCGCCGGGAAATTGCCGATAAATTTCAGGATGTAGGGAAAACTTCCTGCATACTCCGAAGACCGTGGCTGTCTGTGCGCGTGAGCGGTCCTTTGGACGGCCGTTGACCCACCCCTGTTTGTGACGGGAATTTGCCCAAAGTGTGGTCTGAATGCCGGCAAATTTGGAGGTCAAGGAATTTCCCGAAAAACTTGCAATTTTGCATGCTCCAAACTCTCTATGTTCCACACTCGTCATAAAAAATTGACAGACTTTCGCCGGGAAATTGCCGATAAATTTCAGGATGTAGGGAAAACTTCCTGCATACTCCGAAGACCGTGGCTGTCTGTGCGCGTGAGCGGTCCTTTGGACGGCCGTTGACCCACCCCTGTTTGTGACGGGAATTTGCCCAAAGTGTGGTCTAAATGCCGGCAAATTTGGAGGTCAAGGAATTTCCCGAAAAACTTCAAATTTTGCATGCTCCAAACTCTCTATGTTCCACACTCGTCATACAAAATTGACAGACTTTCGCCGGGAAATTGCCGATAAATTTCAGGATGTAGGGAAAACTTCCTGCCTACTCCGAAGACCGTGGCTGTCTGTGCGCGTGAGCGGTCCTTTGGACGGCCGTTGACCCACCCCTGTTTGTGACGGGAATTTGCCCAAAGTGTGGTCTAAATGCCGGCAAATTTGGAGGTCAAGGAATTTCCCGACAAACTTCAAATTTTGCATGCTCCAAACTCTCTATGTTCCACACTCGTCATAAAAAATTGACAGACTTTCGCCGGGAAATTGCCGATAAATTTCAGGATGTAGGGAAAACTTCCTGCCTACTCCGAAGACCGTGGCTGTCTGTGCGCGTGAGCGGTCCTTTGGACGGCCGTTGACACACCCCTGTTTGTGACGGGAATTTGCCCAAAGTGTGGTCTAAATGCCGGCAAATTTGGAGGTCAAGGAATTTCCGGGAAAACTTCAAATTTTGCATGCTCCAAACTCTCTATGTTCCACACTCGTCATAACAAATTGACAGACTTTCGCCTGGAATTTGCCGATAAATTTCAGGATGTAGGGAAAACTTCCTGCATACTCCAAAGACCGTGGCTGTCTGTGCGCGTGAGCGGTCCTTTGGACAGCCGTTGACCCACCCCTGTTTGTGACGGGAATTTGCCCAAAGTGTGGTCTAAATGCCGGCAAATTTGGAGGTCAAGGAATTTCCGGAAAAACTTGAAATTTTGCATGCTCCAAACTCTCTATGTTCCACACTCGTCATAAAAAATTGACAGACTTTCGCCGGGAAATTGCCGATAAATTTCAGGATGTAGGGAAAACTTCTTGCCTACTCCGAAGACCGTGGCTGTCTGTGCGCGTGAGCGGTCCTTTGGACGGCCGTTGACCCACCCCTGTTTGTGACGGGAATTTGCCCAAAGTGTGGTCTAAATGCCGGCAAATTTGGAGGTCAAGGAATTTCCCGAAAAACTTCAAATTTTGCATGCTCCAAACTCTCTATGTTCCACACTCGTCATAAAAAATTGACAGACTTTCGCCGGGAAATTGCCGATAAATTTCAGGATGTAGGGAAAACTTCCTGCATACTCCGAAGACCGTGGCTGTCTGTGCGCGTGAGCGGTCCTTTGGACGGCCGTTGACCCACCCCTGTTTGTGACGGGAATTTGCCCAAAGTGTGGTCTAAATGCCGGCAAATTTTGAGGTCAAGGATTTTCCCGAAAAACTTGAAATTTTGCATGCTCCAAACTCTCTATGTTCCACACTCGTCATAAAAAATTGACAGACTTTCGCCGGGAAATTGCCGATAAATTTCAGGATGTAGGGAAAACTTCCTGCATACTCCGAAGACCGTGGCTGTCTGTGCGCGTGAGCGGTCCTTTGGACGGCCGTTGACCCACCCCTGTTTGTGACGGGAATTTGCCCAAAGTGTGGTCTAAATGCCGGCAAATTTGGAGGTCAAGGAATTTCCCGAAAAACTTCAAATTTTGCATGCTCCAAACTCTCTATGTTCCACACTCGTCATACAAAATTGACAGACTTTCGCCGGGAAATTGCCGATAAATTTCAGGATGTAGGGAAAACTTCCTGCCTACTCCGAAGACCGTGGCTGTCTGTGCGCGTGAGCGGTCCTTTGGACGGCCGTTGACCCACCCCTGTTTGTGACGGGAATTTGCCCAAAGTGTGGTCTAAATGCCGGCAAATTTGGAGGTCAAGGAATTTCCCGACAAACTTCAAATTTTGCATGCTCCAAACTCTCTATGTTCCACACTCGTCATAAAAAATTGACAGACTTTCGCCGGGAAATTGCCGATAAATTTCAGGATGTAGGGAAAACTTCCTGCCTACTCCGAAGACCGTGGCTGTCTGTGCGCGTGAGCGGTCCTTTGGACGGCCGTTGACACACCCCTGTTTGTGACGGGAATTTGCCCAAAGTGTGGTCTAAATGCCGGCAAATTTGGAGGTCAAGGAATTTCCGGGAAAACTTCAAATTTTGCATGCTCCAAACTCTCTATGTTCCACACTCGTCATAACAAATTGACAGACTTTCGCCTGGAATTTGCCGATAAATTTCAGGATGTAGGGAAAACTTCCTGCATACTCCAAAGACCGTGGCTGTCTGTGCGCGTGAGCGGTCCTTTGGACAGCCGTTGACCCACCCCTGTTTGTGACGGGAATTTGCCCAAAGTGTGGTCTAAATGCCGGCAAATTTGGAGGTCAAGGAATTTCCCGAAAAACTTGAAATTTTGCATGCTCCAAACTCTCTATGTTCCACACTCGTCATAAAAAATTGACAGACTTTCGCCGGGAAATTGCCGAAAAATTTCAGGATGTAGGGAAAACTTCCTGCATACTCCGAAGACCGTGGCTGTCTGTGCGCGTGAGCGGTCCTTTGGACGGCCGTTGACCCACCCCTGTTTGTGACGGGAATTTGCCCAAAGTGTGGTCTAAATGCCGGCAAATTTGGAGGTCAAGGAATTTCCCGAAAAACTTGAAATTTTGCATGCTCCAAACTCTCTATGTTCCACACTCGTCATACAAAATTGACAGACTTTCGCCGGGAAATTGCCGATAAATTTCAGGATGTAGGGAAAACTTCCTGCCTACTCCGAAGACCGTGGCTGTCTGTGCGCGTGAGCGGTCCTTTGGACGGCCGTTGACCCACCCCTGTTTGTGACGGGAATTTGCCCAAAGTGTGGTCTAAATGCCGGCAAATTTGGAGGTCAAGGAATTTCCCGACAAACTTCAAATTTTGCATGCTCCAAACTCTCTATGTTCCACACTCGTCATAAAAAATTGACAGACTTTCGCCGGGAAATTGCCGATAAATTTCAGGATGTAAGGAAAACTTCCTGCCTACTCCGAAGACCGTGGCTGTCTGTGCGCGTGAGCGGTCCTTTGGACGGCCGTTGACACACCCCTGTTTGTGACGGGAATTTGCCCAAAGTGTGGTCTAAATGCCGGCAAATTTGGAGGTCAAGGAATTTCCGGGAAAACTTCAAATTTTGCATGCTCCAAACTCTCTATGTTCCACACTCGTCATAACAAATTGACAGACTTTCGCCTGGAATTTGCCGATACATTTCAGGATGTAGGGAAAACTTCCTGCATACTCCAAAGACCGTGGCTGTCTGTGCGCGTGAGCGGTCCTTTGGACAGCCGTTGACCCACCCCTGTTTGTGACGGGAATTTGCCCAAAGTGTGGTCTAAATGCCGGCAAATTTGGAGGTCAAGGAATTTCCGGGAAAACTTCAAATTTTGCATGCTCCAAACTCTCTATGTTCCACACTCGTCATAACAAATTGACAGACTTTCGCCTGGAATTTGCCGATAAATTTCAGGATGTAGGGAAAACTTCCTGCATACTCCGAAGACCGTGGCTGTCTGTGCGCGTGAGCGGTCCTTTGGACAGCCGTTGACCCACCCCTGTTTGTGACGGGAATTTGCCCAAAGTGTGGTCTATATGCCGGCAAATTTGGAGGTCAAGGAATTTCCCGAAAAACTTGACATTTTGCATGCTCCAAACTCTCTATGTTCCACACTCGTCATAACAAATTGACAGACTTTCGCCTGGAATTTGCCGATAAATTTCAGGATGTAGGGAAAACTTCCTGCCTACTCCGAAGACCGTGGCTGTCTGTGCGCGTGAGCGGTCCTTTGGACGGCCGTTGACCCACCCCTGTTTGTGACGGGAATTTGCCCAAAGTGTGGTCTAAATGCCGGCAAATTTGGAGGTCAAGGAATTTCCGGAAAAACTTGAAATTTTGCATGCTCCAAACTCTCTATGTTCCACACTCGTCATAAAAAATTGACAGACTTTCGCCGGGAAATTGCCGATAAATTTCAGGATGTAGGGAAAACTTCCTGCCTACTCCGAAGACCGTGGCTGTCTGTGCGCGTGAGCGGTCCTTTGGACGGCCGTTGACCCACCCCTGTTTGTGACGGGAATTTGCCCAAAGTGTGGTCTAAATGCCGGCAAATTTGGAGGTCAAGGAATTTCCGGAAAAAACTTGAAATTTTGCATGCTCCAAACTCTCTATGTTCCACACTCGTCATAACAAATTGACAGACTTTCGCCGGGAAATTGCCGATAAATTTCAGGATGTAGGGAAAACTTCCTGCCTACTCCGAAGACCGTGGCTGTCTGTGCGCGTGAGCGGTCCTTTGGACGGCCGTTGACCCACCCCTGTTTGTGACGGGAATTTGCCCAAAGTGTGGTCTAAATGCCGGCAAATTTGGAGGTCAAGGAATTTCCCGAAAAACTTGAAATTTTGCATGCTCCAAACTCTCTATGTTCCACACTCGTCATAACAAATTGACAGACTTTCGCCGGGAAATTGCCGATAAATTTCAGGATGTAGGGAAAACTTCCTGCATACTCCGAAGACCGTGGCTGTCTGTGCGCGTGAGCGGTCCTTTGGACGGCCGTTGACCCACCCCTGTTTGTGACGGGAATTTGCCCAAAGTGTGGTCTGAATGCCGGCAAATTTGGAGGTCAAGGAATTTCCGGAAAAACTTCAAATTTTGAATGCTCCAAACTCTCTATGTTCCACACTCGTCATAAAAAATTGACAGACTTTCGCCGGGAAATTGCCGATAAATTTCAGGATGTAGGGAAAACTTCCTGCATACTCCGAAGACCGTGGCTGTCTGTGCGCGTGAGCGGTCCTTTGGACGGCCGTTGACCCACCCCTGTTTGTGACGGGAATTTGCCCAAAGTGTGGTCTAAATGCCGGCAAATTTGGAGGTCAAGGAATTTCCCGAAAAACTTGAAATTTTGCATGCTCCAAACTCTCTATGTTCCACACTCGTCATAAAAAATTGACAGACTTTCGCCGGGAAATTGCCGATAAATTTCAGGATGTAGGGAAAACTTCCTGCCTACTCCGAAGACCGTGGCTGTCTGTGCGCGTGAGCGGTCCTTTGGACGGCCGTTGACCCACCCCTGTTTGTGACGGGAATTTGCCCAAAGTGTGGTCTAAATGCCGGCAAATTTGGAGGTCAAGGAATTTCCCGACAAACTTGAAATTTTGCATGCTCCAAACTCTCTATGTTCCACACTCGTCATAAAAAATTGACAGACTTTCGCCGTGAAATTGCCGATAAATTTCAGGATGTAGGGAAAACTTCCTGCCTACTCCGAAGACCGTGGCTGTCTGTGCGCGTGAGCGGTCCTTTGGACGGCCGTTGACCCACCCCTGTTTGTGACGGGAATTTGCCCAAAGTGTGGTCTAAATGCCGGCAAATTTGGAGGTCAAGGAATTTCCTCAAAAACTTCAAATTTGGCATGCTCCAAACTCTCTATGTTCCACACTCGTCATAAAAAATTGACAGACTTTCGCCGGGAAATTGCCGATAAATTTCAGGATGTAGGGAAAACTTCCTGCATACTCCGAAGACCGTGGCTGTCTGTGCGCGTGAGCGGTCCTTTGGACGGCCGTTGACCCACCCCTGTTTGTGACGAGAATTTGCCCAAAGTGTGGTCTAAATGCCGGCAAATTTGGAGGTCAAGGAATTTCCCGACAAACTTCAAATTTTGCATGCTCCAAACTCTCTATGTTCCACACTCGTCATAAAAAATTGACAGACTTTCGCCGGGAAATTGCCGATAAATTTCAGGATGTAGGGAAAACTTCCTGCATACTCCAAAGACCGTGGCTGTCTGTGCGCGTGAGCGGTCCTTTGGACGGCCGTTGACCCACCCCTGTTTGTGACGGGAATTTGCCCAAAGTGTGGTCTAAATGCCGGCAAATTTGGAGGTCAAGGAATTTCCCGACAAACTTCAAATTTTGCATGCTCCAAACTCTCTATGTTCCACACTCGTCATAAAAAATTGACAGACTTTCGCCGGGAAATTGCCGATAAATTTCAGGATGTAGGGAAAACTTCCTGCATACTCCGAAGACCGTGGCTGTCTGTGCGCGTGAGCGGTCCTTTGGACGGCCGTTGACCCACCCCTGTTTGTGACGGGAATTTGCCCAAAGTGTGGTCTAAATGTCGGCAAATTTGGAGGTCAAGGAATTTCCCGACAAACTTCACATTTTGCATGCTCCAAACTCTCTATGTTCCACACTCGTCATAAAAAAATTGACAGACTTTCGCCGGGAAATTGCCGATAAATTTCAGGATGTAGGGAAAACTTCCTGCCTACTCCGAAGACCGTGGCTGTCTGTGCGCTTGAGCGGTCCTTTGGATGGCCGTTGACCCACCCCTGTTTGTGACGGGAATTTTCCCAAAGTGTGGTCTAAATGCCGGCAAATTTGGAGGTCAAGGAATTTCCCGAAAAACTTCAAATTTTGCATGCTCCAAACTCTCTATGTTCCACACTCGTCATAAAAAAATTGACAGACTTTCGCCGGGAAATTGCCGATAAATTTCAGGATGTAGGGAAAACTTCCTGCCTACTCCGAAGACCGTGGCTGTCTGTGCGCGTGAGCAGACCTTTGGACGGCCGTTGACCCACCCCTGTATGTGACGGGAATTTGCCCAACGTGTGGTCTAAATGCCGGCAAATTTGGAGGTCAAGGAATTTCCCGACAAACTTCAAATTTGGCATGCTCCAAACTCTCTATGTTCCACACTCGTCATAAAAAATTGACAGACTTTCGCCGGGAAATTGCCGATAAATTTCAGGATGTAGGGAAAACTTCCTGCATACTCCGAAGACCGTGGCTGTCTGTGCGCGTGAGCGGTCCTTTGGACGGCCGTTGACCCACCCCTGTTTGTGACGGAAATTTGCCCAAAGTGTGGTCTAAATGCCGGCAAATTTGGAGGTCAAGGAATTTCCCGGCAAACTTCACATTTTGCATGCTCCAAACTCTCTATGTTCCACACTCGTCATAAAAAATTGACAGACTTTCGCCGATAAATTTCAGGATGTAGGGAAAACTTCCTGCATACTCCGAAGACCGTGGCTGTCTGTGCGCGTGAGCGGTCCTTTGGACGGCCGTTGACCCACCCCTGTTTGTGACGGGAATTTGCCCAAAGTGTGGTCTAAATGCCGGCAAATTTGGAGGTCAAGGAATTTCCCGACAAACTTCAAATTTTGCATGCTCCAAACTCTCTATGATCCACACTCGTCATACAAAATTGACAGACTTTCGCCGGGAAATTGCCGATAAATTCCAGGATTTGGGGAAAACTTCCTGCATACTCCGAAGACCGTGGCTGTCTGTGCGCGTGAGCGGTCCTTTGGACGGCCGTTGACCCACCCCTGTTTGTGACGGGAATTTGCCCAAAGTGTGGTCTGAATGCCGGCAAATTTGGAGGTCAAGGAATTTCCCGAAAAACTTGAAATTTTGCATGCTCCAAACTCTCTATGTTCCACACTCGTCATAAAAAATTGACAGACTTTCGCCGGGAAATTGCCGATAAATTTCAGGATGTAGGGAAAACTTCCTGCATACTCCGAAGACCGTGGCTGTCTGTGCGCGTGAGCGGTCCTTTGGACGGCCGTTGACCCACCCCTGTTTGTGACGGGAATTTGCCCAAAGTGTGGTCTAAATGCCGGCAAATTTGGAGGTCAAGGAATTTCCCGAAAAACTTCAAATTTTGCATGCTCCAAACTCTCTATGTTCCACACTCGTCATAAAAAATTGACAGACTTTCGCCGGGAAATTGCCGATAAATTTCAGGATGTAGGGAAAACTTCCTGCCTACTCCGAAGACCGTGGCTGTCTGTGCGCGTGAGCGGTCCTTTGGACGGCCGTTGACCCACCCCTGTTTGTGACGGGAATTTGCCCAAAGTGTGGTCTAAATGCCGGCAAATTTGGAGGTCAAGGAATTTCCCGACAAACTTCAAATTTTGCATGCTCCAAACTCTCTATGTTCCACACTCGTCATAAAAAATTGACAGACTTTCGCCAAGAAATTGCCGATAAATTTCAGGATGTAGGGAAAACTTCCTGCCTACTCCGAAGACCGTGGCTGTCTGTGCGCGTGAGCGGTCCTTTGGACGGCCGTTGACACACCCCTGTTTGTGACGGGAATTTGCCCAAAGTGTGGTCTAAATGCCGGCAAATTTGGAGGTCAAGGAATTTCCGGGAAAACTTCAAATTTTGCATGCTCCAAACTCTCTATGTTCCACACTCGTCATAACAAATTGACAGACTTTCGCCGGGAAATTGCCGATAAATTTCAGGATGTAGGGAAAACTTCCTGCCTACTCCGAAGACCGTGGCTGTCTGTGCGCGTGAGCGGTCCTTTGGACGGCCGTTGACCCACCCCTGTTTGTGACGGGAATTTGCCCAAAGTGTGGTCTAAATGCCGGCAAATTTGGAGGTCAAGGAATTTCCCGAAAAACTTGAAATTTTGCATGCTCCAAACTCTCTATGTTCCACACTCGTCATAACAAATTGACAGACTTTCGCCGGGAAATTGCCGATAAATTTCAGGATGTAGGGAAAACTTCCTGCATACTCCGAAGACCGTGGCTGTCTGTGCGCGTGAGCGGTCCTTTGGACGGCCGTTGACCCACCCCTGTTTGTGACGGGAATTTGCCCAAAGTGTGGTCTGAATGCCGGCAAATTTGGAGGTCAAGGAATTTCCGGAAAAACTTCAAATTTTGAATGCTCCAAACTCTCTATGTTCCACACTCGTCATAAAAAATTGACAGACTTTCGCCGGGAAATTGCCGATAAATTTCAGGATGTAGGGAAAACTTCCTGCATACTCCGAAGACCGTGGCTGTCTGTGCGCGTGAGCGGTCCTTTGGACGGCCGTTGACCCACCCCTGTTTGTGACGGGAATTTGCCCAAAGTGTGGTCTAAATGCCGGCAAATTTGGAGGTCAAGGAATTTCCCGAAAAACTTGAAATTTTGCATGCTCCAAACTCTCTATGTTCCACACTCGTCATAAAAAATTGACAGACTTTCGCCGGGAAATTGCTGATAAATTTCAGGATGTAGGGAAAACTTCCTGCATACTCCGAAGACCGTGGCTGTCTGTGCGCGTGAGCGGTCCTTTGGACGGCCGTTGACCCACCCCTGTTTGTGACGGGAATTTGCCCAAAGTGTGGTCTAAATGCCGGCAAATTTGGAGGTCAAGGAATTTCCCGAAAAACTTGAAATTTTGCATGCTCCAAACTCTCTATGTTCCACACTCGTCATAAAAAATTGACAGACTTTCGCCGGGAAATTGCCGATAAATTTCAGGATGTAGGGAAAACTTCCTGCCTACTCCGAAGACCGTGGCTGTCTGTGCGCGTGAGCGGTCCTTTGGACGGCCGTTGACCCACCCCTGTTTGTGACGGGAATTTGCCCAAAGTGTGGTCTAAATGCCGGCAAATTTGGAGGTCAAGGAATTTCCCGACAAACTTGAAATTTTGCATGCTCCAAACTCTCTATGTTCCACACTCGTCATAAAAAATTGACAGACTTTCGCCGTGAAATTGCCGATAAATTTCAGGATGTAGGGAAAACTTCCTGCCTACTCCAAAGACCGTGGCTGTCTGTGCGCGTGAGCGGTCCTTTGGACGGCCGTTGACCCACCCCTGTTTGTGACGGGAATTTGCCCAAAGTGTGGTCTAAATGCCGGCAAATTTGGAGGTCAAGGAATTTCCTCAAAAACTTCAAATTTGGCATGCTCCAAACTCTCTATGTTCCACACTCGTCATAAAAAATTGACAGACTTTCGCCGGGAAATTGCCGATAAATTTCAGGATGTAGGGAAAACTTCCTGCATACTCCGAAGACCGTGGCTGTCTGTGCGCGTGAGCGGTCCTTTGGACGGCCGTTGACCCACCCCTGTTTGTGACGAGAATTTGCCCAAAGTGTGGTCTAAATGCCGGCAAATTTGGAGGTCAAGGAATTTCCCGACAAACTTCAAATTTTGCATGCTCCAAACTCTCTATGTTCCACACTCGTCATAAAAAATTGACAGACTTTCGCCGGGAAATTGCCGATAAATTTCAGGATGTAGGGAAAACTTCCTGCATACTCCGAAGACCGTGGCTGTCTGTGCGCGTGAGCGGTCCTTTGGACGGCCGTTGACCCACCCCTGTTTGTGACGGGAATTTGCCCAAAGTGTGGTCTAAATGCCGGCAAATTTGGAGGTCAAGGAATTTCCCGACAAACTTCAAATTTTGCATGCTCCAAACTCTCTATGTTCCACACTCGTCATAAAAAATTGACAGACTTTCGCCGGGAAATTGCCGATAAATTTCAGGATGTAGGGAAAACTTCCTGCATACTCCGAAGACCGTGGCTGTCTGTGCGCGTGAGCGGTCCTTTGGACGGCCGTTGACCCACCCCTGTTTGTGACGGGAATTTGCCCAAAGTGTGGTCTAAATGTCGGCAAATTTGGAGGTCAAGGAATTTCCCGACAAACTTCACATTTTGCATGCTCCAAACTCTCTATGTTCCACACTCGTCATAAAAAAATTGACAGACTTTCGCCGGGAAATTGCCGATAAATTTCAGGATGTAGGGAAAACTTCCTGCCTACTCCGAAGACCGTGGCTGTCTGTGCGCTTGAGCGGTCCTTTGGATGGCCGTTGACCCACCCCTGTTTGTGACGGGAATTTTCCCAAAGTGTGGTCTAAATGCCGGCAAATTTGGAGGTCAAGGAATTTCCCGAAAAACTTCAAATTTTGCATGCTCCAAACTCTCTATGTTCCACACTCGTCATAAAAAAATTGACAGACTTTCGCCGGGAAATTGCCGATAAATTTCAGGATGTAGGGAAAACTTCCTGCCTACTCCGAAGACCGTGGCTGTCTGTGCGCGTGAGCAGACCTTTGGACGGCCGTTGACCCACCCCTGTATGTGACGGGAATTTGCCCAACGTGTGGTCTAAATGCCGGCAAATTTGGAGGTCAAGGAATTTCCCGACAAACTTCAAATTTGGCATGCTCCAAACTCTCTATGTTCCACACTCGTCATAAAAAATTGACAGACTTTCGCCGGGAAATTGCCGATAAATTTCAGGATGTAGGGAAAACTTCCTGCATACTCCGAAGACCGTGGCTGTCTGTGCGCGTGAGCGGTCCTTTGGACGGCCGTTGACCCACCCCTGTTTGTGACGGAAATTTGCCCAAAGTGTGGTCTAAATGCCGGCAAATTTGGAGGTCAAGGAATTTCCCGGCAAACTTCACATTTTGCATGCTCCAAACTCTCTATGTTCCACACTCGTCATAAAAAATTGACAGACTTTCGCCGATAAATTTCAGGATGTAGGGAAAACTTCCTGCATACTCCGAAGACCGTGGCTGTCTGTGCGCGTGAGCGGTCCTTTGGACGGCCGTTGACCCACCCCTGTTTGTGACGGGAATTTGCCCAAAGTGTGGTCTAAATGCCGGCAAATTTGGAGGTCAAGGAATTTCCCGACAAACTTCAAATTTTGCATGCTCCAAACTCTCTATGATCCACACTCGTCATACAAAATTGACAGACTTTCGCCGGGAAATTGCCGATAAATTCCAGGATTTGGGGAAAACTTCCTGCATACTCCGAAGACCGTGGCTGTCTGTGCGCGTGAGCGGTCCTTTGGACGGCCGTTGACCCACCCCTGTTTGTGACGGGAATTTGCCCAAAGTGTGGTCTGAATGCCGGCAAATTTGGAGGTCAAGGAATTTCCCGAAAAACTTGAAATTTTGCATGCTCCAAACTCTCTATGTTCCACACTCGTCATAAAAAATTGACAGACTTTCGCCGGGAAATTGCCGATAAATTTCAGGATGTAGGGAAAACTTCCTGCATACTCCGAAGACCGTGGCTGTCTGTGCGCGTGAGCGGTCCTTTGGACGGCCGTTGACCCACCCCTGTTTGTGACGGGAATTTGCCCAAAGTGTGGTCTAAATGCCGGCAAATTTGGAGGTCAAGGAATTTCCCGAAAAACTTCAAATTTTGCATGCTCCAAACTCTCTATGTTCCACACTCGTCATAAAAAATTGACAGACTTTCGCCGGGAAATTGCCGATAAATTTCAGGATGTAGGGAAAACTTCCTGCCTACTCCGAAGACCGTGGCTGTCTGTGCGCGTGAGCGGTCCTTTGGACGGCCGTTGACCCACCCCTGTTTGTGACGGGAATTTGCCCAAAGTGTGGTCTAAATGCCGGCAAATTTGGAGGTCAAGGAATTTCCCGACAAACTTCAAATTTTGCATGCTCCAAACTCTCTATGTTCCACACTCGTCATAAAAAATTGACAGACTTTCGCCGGGAAATTGCCGATAAATTTCAGGATGTAGGGAAAACTTCCTGCCTACTCCGAAGACCGTGGCTGTCTGTGCGCGTGAGCGGTCCTTTGGACGGCCGTTGACACACCCCTGTTTGTGACGGGAATTTGCCCAAAGTGTGGTCTAAATGCCGGCAAATTTGGAGGTCAAGGAATTTCCGGGAAAACTTCAAATTTTGCATGCTCCAAACTCTCTATGTTCCACACTCGTCATAACAAATTGACAGACTTTCGCCTGGAATTTGCCGATAAATTTCAGGATGTAGGGAAAACTTCCTGCATACTCCAAAGACCGTGGCTGTCTGTGCGCGTGAGCGGTCCTTTGGACAGCCGTTGACCCACCCCTGTTTGTGACGGGAATTTGCCCAAAGTGTGGTCTAAATGCCGGCAAATTTGGAGGTCAAGGAATTTCCCGAAAAACTTGAAATTTTGCATGCTCCAAACTCTCTATGTTCCACACTCGTCATAAAAAATTGACAGACTTTCGCCGGGAAATTGCCGAAAAATTTCAGGATGTAGGGAAAACTTCCTGCATACTCCGAAGACCGTGGCTGTCTGTGCGCGTGAGCGGTCCTTTGGACGGCCGTTGACCCACCCCTGTTTGTGACGGGAATTTGCCCAAAGTGTGGTCTAAATGCCGGCAAATTTGGAGGTCAAGGAATTTCCCGAAAAACTTGAAATTTTGCATGCTCCAAACTCTCTATGTTCCACACTCGTCATACAAAATTGACAGACTTTCGCCGGGAAATTGCCGATAAATTTCAGGATGTAGGGAAAACTTCCTGCCTACTCCGAAGACCGTGGCTGTCTGTGCGCGTGAGCGGTCCTTTGGACGGCCGTTGACCCACCCCTGTTTGTGACGGGAATTTGCCCAAAGTGTGGTCTAAATGCCGGCAAATTTGGAGGTCAAGGAATTTCCCGACAAACTTCAAATTTTGCATGCTCCAAACTCTCTATGTTCCACACTCGTCATAAAAAATTGACAGACTTTCGCCGGGAAATTGCCGATAAATTTCAGGATGTAGGGAAAACTTCCTGCCTACTCCGAAGACCGTGGCTGTCTGTGCGCGTGAGCGGTCCTTTGGACGGCCGTTGACACACCCCTGTTTGTGACGGGAATTTGCCCAAAGTGTGGTCTAAATGCCGGCAAATTTGGAGGTCAAGGAATTTCCGGGAAAACTTCAAATTTTGCATGCTCCAAACTCTCTATGTTCCACACTCGTCATAACAAATTGACAGACTTTCGCCTGGAATTTGCCGATAAATTTCAGGATGTAGGGAAAACTTCCTGCATACTCCGAAGACCGTGGCTGTCTGTGCGCGTGAGCGGTCCTTTGGACAGCCGTTGACCCACCCCTGTTTGTGACGGGAATTTGCCCAAAGTGTGGTCTATATGCCGGCAAATTTGGAGGTCAAGGAATTTCCCGAAAAACTTGACATTTTGCATGCTCCAAACTCTCTATGTTCCACACTCGTCATAACAAATTGACAGACTTTCGCCTGGAATTTGCCGATAAATTTCAGGATGTAGGGAAAACTTCCTGCCTACTCCGAAGACCGTGGCTGTCTGTGCGCGTGAGCGGTCCTTTGGACGGCCGTTGACCCACCCCTGTTTGTGACGGGAATTTGCCCAAAGTGTGGTCTAAATGCCGGCAAATTTGGAGGTCAAGGAATTTCCGGAAAAAACTTGAAATTTTGCATGCTCCAAACTCTCTATGTTCCACACTCGTCATAAAAAATTGACAGACTTTCGCCGGGAAATTGCCGATAAATTTCAGGATGTAGGGAAAACTTCCTGCCTACTCCGAAGACCGTGGCTGTCTGTGCGCGTGAGCGGTCCTTTGGACGGCCGTTGACCCACCCCTGTTTGTGACGGGAATTTGCCCAAAGTGTGGTCTAAATGCCGGCAAATTTGGAGGTCAAGGAATTTCCGGAAAAAACTTGAAATTTTGCATGCTCCAAACTCTCTATGTTCCACACTCGTCATAACAAATTGACAGACTTTCGCCGGGAAATTGCCGATAAATTTCAGGATGTAGGGAAAACTTCCTGCCTACTCCGAAGACCGTGGCTGTCTGTGCGCGTGAGCGGTCCTTTGGACGGCCGTTGACCCACCCCTGTTTGTGACGGGAATTTGCCCAAAGTGTGGTCTAAATGCCGGCAAATTTGGAGGTCAAGGAATTTCCCGAAAAACTTGAAATTTTGCATGCTCCAAACTCTCTATGTTCCACACTCGTCATAACAAATTGACAGACTTTCGCCGGGAAATTGCCGATAAATTTCAGGATGTAGGGAAAACTTCCTGCATACTCCGAAGACCGTGGCTGTCTGTGCGCGTGAGCGGTCCTTTGGACGGCCGTTGACCCACCCCTGTTTGTGACGGGAATTTGCCCAAAGTGTGGTCTGAATGCCGGCAAATTTGGAGGTCAAGGAATTTCCGGAAAAACTTCAAATTTTGAATGCTCCAAACTCTCTATGTTCCACACTCGTCATAAAAAATTGACAGACTTTCGCCGGGAAATTGCCGATAAATTTCAGGATGTAGGGAAAACTTCCTGCATACTCCGAAGACCGTGGCTGTCTGTGCGCGTGAGCGGTCCTTTGGACGGCCGTTGACCCACCCCTGTTTGTGACGGGAATTTGCCCAAAGTGTGGTATAAATGCCGGCAAATTTGGAGGTCAAGGAATTTCCCGAAAAACTTGAAATTTTGCATGCTCCAAACTCTCTATGTTCCACACTCGTCATAAAAAATTGACAGACTTTCGCCGGGAAATTGCTGATAAATTTCAGGATGTAGGGAAAACTTCCTGCATACTCCGAAGACCGTGGCTGTCTGTGCGCGTGAGCGGTCCTTTGGACGGCCGTTGACCCACCCCTGTTTGTGACGGGAATTTGCCCAAAGTGTGGTCTAAATGCCGGCAAATTTGGAGGTCAAGGAATTTCCCGAAAAACTTGAAATTTTGCATGCTCCAAACTCTCTATGTTCCACACTCGTCATAAAAAATTGACAGACTTTCGCCGGGAAATTGCCGATAAATTTCAGGATGTAGGGAAAACTTCCTGCCTACTCCGAAGACCGTGGCTGTCTGTGCGCGTGAGCGGTCCTTTGGACGGCCGTTGACCCACCCCTGTTTGTGACGGGAATTTGCCCAAAGTGTGGTCTAAATGCCGGCAAATTTGGAGGTCAAGGAATTTCCCGACAAACTTGAAATTTTGCATGCTCCAAACTCTCTATGTTCCACACTCGTCATAAAAAATTGACAGACTTTCGCCGTGAAATTGCCGATAAATTTCAGGATGTAGGGAAAACTTCCTGCATACTCCGAAGACCGTGGCTGTCTGTGCGCGTGAGCGGTCCTTTGGACGGCCGTTGACCCACCCCTGTTTGTGACGGGAATTTGCCCAAAGTGTGGTCTAAATGCCGGCAAATTTGGAGGTCGAGGAATTTCCCGACAAACTTCAAATTTTGCATGCTCCAAACTCTCTATGTTCCACACTCGTCATAAAAAATTGACAGACTTTCGTTGGGAAATTGCCGATAAATTTCAGGATGTAGGGAAAACTTCCTGCCTACTCCGAAGACCGTGGCTGTCTGTGCGCGTGAGCGGTCCTTTGGACGGCCGTTGACCCACCCCTGTTTGTGACGGGAATTTGCCCAAAGTGTGGTCTAAATGCCGGCAAATTTGGAGGTCAAGGAATTTCCTCAAAAACTTCAAATTTGGCATGCTCCAAACTCTCTATGTTCCACACTCGTCATAAAAAATTGACAGACTTTCGCCGGGAAATTGCCGATAAATTTCAGGATGTAGGGAAAACTTCCTGCATACTCCGAAGACCGTGGCTGTCTGTGCGCGTGAGCGGTCCTTTGGACGGCCGTTGACCCACCCCTGTTTGTGACGAGAATTTGCCCAAAGTGTGGTCTAAATGCCGGCAAATTTGGAGGTCAAGGAATTTCCCGACAAACTTCAAATTTTGCATGCTCCAAACTCTCTATGTTCCACACTCGTCATAAAAAATTGACAGACTTTCGCCGGGAAATTGCCGATAAATTTCAGGATGTAGGGAAAACTTCCTGCATACTCCGAAGACCGTGGCTGTCTGTGCGCGTGAGCGGTCCTTTGGACGGCCGTTGACCCACCCCTGTTTGTGACGGGAATTTGCCCAAAGTGTGGTCTAAATGCCGGCAAATTTGGAGGTCAAGGAATTTCCCGACAAACTTCAAATTTTGCATGCTCCAAACTCTCTATGTTCCACACTCGTCATAAAAAATTGACAGACTTTCGCCGGGAAATTGCCGATAAATTTCAGGATGTAGGGAAAACTTCCTGCATACTCCGAAGACCGTGGCTGTCTGTGCGCGTGAGCGGTCCTTTGGACGGCCGTTGACCCACCCCTGTTTGTGACGGGAATTTGCCCAAAGTGTGGTCTAAATGTCGGCAAATTTGGAGGTCAAGGAATTTCCCGACAAACTTCACATTTTGCATGCTCCAAACTCTCTATGTTCCACACTCGTCATAAAAAAATTGACAGACTTTCGCCGGGAAATTGCCGATAAATTTCAGGATGTAGGGAAAACTTCCTGCCTACTCCGAAGACCGTGGCTGTCTGTGCGCTTGAGCGGTCCTTTGGATGGCCGTTGACCCACCCCTGTTTGTGACGGGAATTTTCCCAAAGTGTGGTCTAAATGCCGGCAAATTTGGAGGTCAAGGAATTTCCCGAAAAACTTCAAATTTTGCATGCTCCAAACTCTCTATGTTCCACACTCGTCATAAAAAAATTGACAGACTTTCGCCGGGAAATTGCCGATAAATTTCAGGATGTAGGGAAAACTTCCTGCCTACTCCGAAGACCGTGGCTGTCTGTGCGCGTGAGCAGACCTTTGGACGGCCGTTGACCCACCCCTGTATGTGACGGGAATTTGCCCAACGTGTGGTCTAAATGCCGGCAAATTTGGAGGTCAAGGAATTTCCCGACAAACTTCAAATTTGGCATGCTCCAAACTCTCTATGTTCCACACTCGTCATAAAAAATTGACAGACTTTCGCCGGGAAATTGCCGATAAATTTCAGGATGTAGGGAAAACTTCCTGCATACTCCGAAGACCGTGGCTGTCTGTGCGCGTGAGCGGTCCTTTGGACGGCCGTTGACCCACCCCTGTTTGTGACGGGAATTTGCCCAAAGTGTGGTCTAAATGCCGGCAAATTTGGAGGTCAAGGAATTTCCCGGCAAACTTCACATTTTGCATGCTCCAAACTCTCTATGTTCCACACTCGTCATAAAAAATTGACAGACTTTCGCCGATAAATTTCAGGATGTAGGGAAAACTTCCTGCATACTCCGAAGACCGTGGCTGTCTGTGCGCGTGAGCGGTCCTTTGGACGGCCGTTGACCCACCCCTGTTTGTGACGGGAATTTGCCCAAAGTGTGGTCTAAATGCCGGCAAATTTGGAGGTCAAGGAATTTCCCGACAAACTTCAAATTTTGCATGCTCCAAACTCTCTATGATCCACACTCGTCATACAAAATTGACAGACTTTCGCCGGGAAATTGCCGATAAATTCCAGGATTTGGGGAAAACTTCCTGCATACTCCGAAGACCGTGGCTGTCTGTGCGCGTGAGCGGTCCTTTGGACGGCCGTTGACCCACCCCTGTTTGTGACGGGAATTTGCCCAAAGTGTGGTCTAAATGCCGGCAAATTTGGAGGTCAAGGAATTTCCCGACAAACTTCAAATGTTGCATGCTCCAAACTCTCTATGTTCCACACTCGTCATAAAAAATTGACAGACTTTCGCCGGGAAATTGCCGATAAATTTCAGGATGTAGGGAAAACTTCCTGCATACTCCGAAGACCGTGGCTGTCTGTGCGCGTGAGCGGTCCTTTGGACAGCCGTTGACCCACCCCTGTTTGTGACGGGAATTTGCCCAAAGTGTGGTCTAAATGCCGGCAAATTTGGACGTCACGGAATTTCCCGACAAACTTCAAATTTTGCATGCTCCAAACTCTCTATGTTCCACACTCGTCATAACAAATTGACGGACTTTCGCCTGGAATTTGCCGATAAATTTCAGGATGTAGGGAAAACTTCCTGCATACTCCGAAGACCGTGGCTGTCTGTGCGCGTGAGCGGTCCTTTGGACGGCCGTTGACACACCCCTGTTTGTGACGGGAATTTGCCCAAAGTGTGGTCTAAATGCCGGCAAATTTGGAGGTCAAGGAATTTCCCGACAAACTTCAAATTTTGCATGCTCCAAACTCTCTATGTTCTACACTCGTCATAAAAAATTGACAGACTTTCGCCGGGAAATTGCCGATAAATTTCAGGATGTAGGGAAAACTTCCTGCATACTCCAAAGACCGTGGCTGTCTGTGCGCGTGAGCGGTCCTTTGGACGGCCGTTGACCCACCCCTGATTGTGACGGGAATTTGCCCAAAGTGTGGTCTAAATGCCGGCAAATTTGGAGGTCAAGGAATTTCCCGAAAAACTTGAAATTTTGCATGCTCCAAACTCTCTATGTTCCACACTCGTCATAACAAATTGACAGACTTTCGCCTGGAATTTGCCGATAAATTTCAGGATGTAGGGAAAACTTCCTGCATACTCCGAAGACCGTGGCTGTCTGTGCGCGTGAGCGGTCCTTTGGACAGCCGTTGACCCACCCCTGTTTGTGACGGGAATTTGCCCAAAGTGTGGTCTATATGCCGGCAAATTTGGAGGTCAAGGAATTTCCCGAAAAACTTCAAATTTTGCATGCTCCAAACTCTCTATGTTCCACACTCGTCATAAAAAATTGACAGACTTTCGCCGGGAAATTGCCGATAAATTTCAGGATGTAGGGAAAACTTCCTGCATACTCCGAAGACCGTGGCTGTCTGTGCGCGTGAGCGGTCCTTTGGACGGCCGTTGACCCACCCCTGTTTGTGACGGGAATTTGCCCAAAGTGTGGTCTAAATGCCGGAAAATTTGGAGGTCAAGGAATTTCCTCAAAAACTTCAAATTTGGCATGCTCCAAACTCTCTATGTTCCACACTCGTCATAAAAAATTGACAGACTTTCGCCGGGAAATTGCCGATAAATTTCAGGATGTAGGGAAAACTTCCTGCATACTCCGAAGACCGTGGCTGTCTGTGCGCGTGAGCGGTCCTTTGGACGGCCGTTGACCCACCCATGTTTGTGACGAGAATTTGCCCAAAGTGTGGTCTAAATGCCGGCAAATTTGGAGGTCAAGGAATTTCCCGACAAACTTCAAATTTTGCATGCTCCAAACTCTCTATGTTCCACACTCGTCATAAAAAATTGACAGACTTTCGCCGGGAAATTGCCGATAAATTTCAGGATGTAGGGAAAACTTCCTGCATACTCCGAAGACCGTGGCTGTCTGTGCGCGTGAGCGGTCCTTTGGACGGCCGTTGACCCACCCCTGTTTGTGACGGGAATTTGCCCAAAGTGTGATCTAAATGCCGGCAAATTTGGAGGTCAAGGAATTTCCCGACAAACTTCACATTTTGCATGCTCCAAACTCTCTATGTTCCACACTCGTCATAAAAAATTGACAGACTTTCGCCGGGAAATTGCCGATAAATTTCAGGATGTAGGGAAAACTTCCTGCCTACTCCTAAGACCGTGGCTGTCTGTGCGCGTGAGCGGTCCTTTGGACGGCCGTTGACACACCCCTGTTTGTGACGGGAATTTGCCCAAAGTGTGGTCTAAATGCCGGCAAATTTGGAGGTCAAGGAATTTCCCGAAAAACTTGAAATTTTGCATGCTCCAAACTCTCTATGTTCCACACTCGTCATAACAAATTGACAGACTTTCGCCGGGAAATTGCCGATAAATTTCAGGATGTAGGGAAAACTTCCTGCCTACTCCGAAGACCGTGGCTGTCTGTGCGCGTGAGCGGTCCTTTGGACGGCCGTTGACCCACCCCTGTTTGTGACGGGAATTTGCCCAAAGTGTGGTCTAAATGCCGGCAAATTTGGAGGTCAAGGAATTTCCCGACAAACTTCAAATTTTGCATGCTCCAAACTCTCTATGTTCCACACTCGTCATAAAAAATTGACAGACTTTCGCCGGGAAATTGCCGATAAATTTCAGGATGTAGGGAAAACTTCCTGCCTACTCCTAAGACCGTGGCTGTCTGTGCGCGTGAGCGGTCCTTTGGACGGCCGTTGACACACCCCTGTTTGTGACGGGAATTTGCCCAAAGTGTGGTCTAAATGCCGGCAAATTTGGAGGTCAAGGAATTTCCGGAAAAACTTCAAATTTTGCATGCTCCAAACTCTCTATGTTCCACACTCGTCATAAAAAATTGACAGACTTTCGCCGGGAAATTGCCGATAATTTTCAGGATGTAGGGAAAACTTCCTGCATACTCCGAAGACCGTGGCTGTCTGTGCGCGTGAGCGGTCCTTTGGACAGCCGTTGACCCACCCCTGTTTGTGACGGGAATTTGCCCAAAGTGTGGTCTAAATGCCGGCAAATTTGGAGGTCAAGGAATTTCCCGAAAAACTTGAAATTTTGCATGCTCCAAACTCTCTATGTTCCACACTCGTCATAACAAATTGACAGACTTTCGCCGGGAAATTGCCGATAAATTTCAGGATGTAGGGAAAACTTCCTGCCTACTCCGAAGACCGTGGCTGTCTGTGCGCGTGAGCGGTCCTTTGGACGGCCGTTGACCCACCCCTGTTTGTGACGGGAATTTGCCCAAAGTGTGGTCTAAATGCCGGCAAATTTGGAGGTCAAGGAATTTCCCGACAAACTTCAAATTTTGCATGCTCCAAACTCTCTATGTTCCACACTCGTCATAAAAAATTGACAGACTTTCGCCGGGAAATTGCCGATAAATTTCAGGATGTAGGGAAAACTTCCTGCCTACTCCGAAGACCGTGGCTGTCTGTGCGCGTGAGCGGTCCTTTGGACGGCCGTT
This sequence comes from Henricia sp. BOLD:AAB3569, assembly GCA_037783545.1. Lineage (NCBI taxonomy): Eukaryota > Metazoa > Echinodermata > Asteroidea > Spinulosida > Echinasteridae > Henricia > Henricia sp. BOLD:AAB3569. The sequence goes on from JBBELK010000397.1 coordinate 951,300, forward strand.
GACACACCCCTGTTTGTGACGGGAATTTGCCCAAAGTGTGGTCTAAATGCCGGCAAATTTGGAGGTCAAGGAATTTCCGGGAAAACTTCAAATTTTGCATGCTCCAAACTCTCTATGTTCCACACTCGTCATAACAAATTGACAGACTTTCGCCTGGAATTTGCCGATAAATTTCAGGATGTAGGGAAAACTTCCTGCATACTCCGAAGACCGTGGCTGTCTGTGCGCGTGAGCGGTCCTTTGGACAGCCGTTGACCCACCCCTGTTTGTGACGGGAATTTGCCCAAAGTGTGGTCTATATGCCGGCAAATTTGGAGGTCAAGGAATTTCCCGAAAAACTTGACATTTTGCATGCTCCAAACTCTCTATGTTCCACACTCGTCATAACAAATTGACAGACTTTCGCCTGGAAATTGCCGATAAATTTCAGGATGTAGGGAAAACTTCCTGCCTACTCCGAAGACCGTGGCTGTCTGTGCGCGTGAGCGGTCCTTTGGACGGCTGTTGACCCACCCCTGTTTGTGACGGGAATTTGCCCAAAGTGTGGTCTAAATGCCGGCAAATCTGGAGGTCAAGGAATTTCCGGAAAAACTTGAAATTTTGCATGCTCCAAACTCTCTATGTTCCACACTCGTCATAAAAAATTGACAGACTTTCGCCGGGAAATTGCCGATAAATTTCAGGATGTAGGGAAAACTTCCTGCCTACTCCGAAGACCGTGGCTGTCTGTGCGCGTGAGCGGTCCTTTGGACGGCCGTTGACCCACCCCTGTTTGTGACGGGAATTTGCCCAAAGTGTGGTCTAAATGCCGGCAAATTTGGAGGTCAAGGAATTTCCGGAAAAACTTGAAATTTTGCATGCTCCAAACTCTCTATGTTCCACACTCGTCATAAAAAATTGACAGACTTTCGCCGGGAAATTGCCGATAAATTTCAGGATGTAGGGAAAACTTCTTGCCTACTCCGAAGACCGTGGCTGTCTGTGCGCGTGAGCGGTCCTTTGGACGGCCGTTGACCCACCCCTGTTTGTGACGGGAATTTGCCCAAAGTGTGGTCTAAATGCCGGCAAATTTGGAGGTCAAGGAATTTCCCGAAAAACTTCAAATTTTGCATGCTCCAAACTCTCTATGTTCCACACTCGTCATAAAAAATTGACAGACTTTCGCCGGGAAATTGCCGATAAATTTCAGGATGTAGGGAAAACTTCCTGCATACTCCGAAGACCGTGGCTGTCTGTGCGCGTGAGCGGTCCTTTGGACGGCCGTTGACCCACCCCTGTTTGTGACGGGAATTTGCCCAAAGTGTGGTCTAAATGCCGGTAAATTTGGAGGTCAAGGAATTTCCTCAAAAACTTCAAATTTGGCATGCTCCAAACTCTCTATGTTCCACACTCGTCATAAAAAATTGACAGACTTTCGCCGGAAAATTGCCGATAAATTTCAGGATGTAGGGAAAACTTCCTGCATACTCCGAAGACCGTGGCTGTCTGTGCGCGTGAGCGGTCCTTTGGACGGCCGTTGACCCACCCATGTTTGTGACGAGAATTTGCCCAAAGTGTGGTCTAAATGCCGGCAAATTTGGAGGTCAAGGAATTTCCCGACAAACTTCAAATTTTGCATGCTCCAAACTCTCTATGTTCCACACTCGTCATAAAAAATTGACAGACTTTCGCCGGGAAATTGCCGATAAATTTCAGGATGTAGGGAAAACTTCCTGCATACTCCAAAGACCGTGGCTGTCTGTGCGCGTGAGCGGTCCTTTGGACGGCCGTTGACCCACCCCTGTTTGTGACGGGAATTTGCCCAAAGTGTGGTCTAAATGCCGGCAAATTTGGAGGTCAAGGAATTTCCCGACAAACTTCACATTTTGCATGCTCCAAACTCTCTATGTTCCACACTCGTCATAAAAAATTGACAGACTTTCGCCGGGAAATTGCCGATAAATTTCAGGATGTAGGGAAAACTTCCTGCCTACTCCTAAGACCGTGGCTGTCTGTGCGCGTGAGCGGTCCTTTGGACGGCCGTTGACACACCCCTGTTTGTGACGGGAATTTGCCCAAAGTGTGGTCTAAATGCCGGCAAATTTGGAGGTCAAGGAATTTCCGGAAAAACTTCAAATTTTGCATGCTCCAAACTCTCTATGTTCCACACTCGTCATAACAAATTGACAGACTTTCGCCTGGAATTTGCCGATAAATTTCAGGATGTAGGGAAAACTTCCTGCATACTCCGAAGACCGTGGCTGTCTGTGCGCGTGAGCGGTCCTTTGGACAGCCGTTGACCCACCCCTGTTTGTGACGGGAATTTGCCCAAAGTGTGGTCTAAATGCCGGCAAATTTGGAGGTCAAGGAATTTCCCGAAAAACTTGAAATTTTGCATGCTCCAAACTCTCTATGTTCCACACTCGTCATAAAAAATTGACAGACTTTCGCCGGGGAAATTGCCGATAAATTTCAGGATGTAGGGAAAACTTCCTGCATACTCCGAAGACCGTGGCTGTCTGTGCGCGTGAGCGGTCCTTTGGACGGCCGTTGACCCACCCCTGTTTGTGACGGGAATTTGCCCAAAGTGTGGTCTAAATGGCGGCAAATTTGGAGGTCAAGGAATTTCCCGAAAAACTTGAAATTTTGCATGCTCCACACTCTCTATGTTCCACACTCGTCATAAAAAATTGACAGACTTTCGCCGGGAAATTGCCGAAAATTTTCAGGATGTAGGGAAAACTTCCTGCATACTCCGAAGACCGTGGCTGTCTGTGCGCGTGAGCGGTCCTTTGGACAGCCGTTGACCCACCCCTGTTTGTGACGGGAATTTGCCCAAAGTGTGGTCTAAATGCCGGCAAATTTGGAGGTCAAGGAATTTCCCGAAAAACTTGAAATTTTGCATGCTCCAAACTCTCTATGTTCCACACTCGTCATAACAAATTGACAGACTTTCGCCGGGAAATTGCCGATAAATTTCAGGATGTAGGGAAAACTTCCTGCCTACTCCGAAGACCGTGGCTGTCTGTGCGCGTGAGCGGTCCTTTGGACGGCCGTTGACCCACCCCTGTTTGTGATTGGAATTTGCCCAAAGTGTGGTCTAAATGCCGGCAAATTTGGAGGTCAAGGAATTTCCCGACAAACTTCAAATTTTGCATGCTCCAAACTCTCTATGTTCCACACTCGTCATAAAAAATTGACAGACTTTCGCCGGGAAATTGCCGATAAATTTCAGGATGTAGGGAAAACTTCCTGCCTACTCCGAAGACCGTGGCTGTCTGTGCGCGTGAGCGGTCCTTTGGACGGCCGTTGACACACCCCTGTTTGTGACGGGAATTTGCCCAAAGTGTGGTCTAAATGCCGGCAAATTTGGAGGTCAAGGAATTTCCGGGAAAACTTCAAATTTTGCATGCTCCAAACTCTCTATGTTCCACACTCGTCATAACAAATTGACAGACTTTCGCCTGGAATTTGCCGATAAATTTCAGGATGTAGGGAAAACTTCCTGCATACTCCGAAGACCGTGGCTGTCTGTGCGCGTGAGCGGTCCTTTGGACAGCCGTTGACCCACCCCTGTTTGTGACGGGAATTTGCCCAAAGTGTGGTCTATATGCCGGCAAATTTGGAGGTCAAGGAATTTCCCGAAAAACTTGACATTTTGCATGCTCCAAACTCTCTATGTTCCACACTCGTCATAACAAATTGACAGACTTTCGCCTGGAATTTGCCGATAAATTTCAGGATGTAGGGAAAACTTCCTGCCTACTCCGAAGACCGTGGCTGTCTGTGCGCGTGAGCGGTCCTTTGGACGGCTGTTGACCCACCCCTGTTTGTGACGGGAATTTGCCCAAAGTGTGGTCTAAATGCCGGCAAATTTGGAGGTCAAGGAATTTCCGGAAAAACTTGAAATTTTGCATGCTCCAAACTCTCTATGTTCCACACTCGTCATAAAAAATTGACAGACTTTCGCCGGGAAATTGCCGATAAATTTCAGGATGTAGGGAAAACTTCTTGCCTACTCCGAAGACCGTGGCTGTCTGTGCGCGTGAGCGGTCCTTTGGACGGCCGTTGACCCACCCCTGTTTGTGACGGGAATTTGCCCAAAGTGTGGTCTAAATGCCGGCAAATTTGGAGGTCAAGGAATTTCCCGAAAAACTTCAAATTTTGCATGCTCCAAACTCTCTATGTTCCACACTCGTCATAAAAAATTGACAGACTTTCGCCGGGAAATTGCCGATAAATTTCAGGATGTAGGGAAAACTTCCTGCATACTCCGAAGACCGTGGCTGTCTGTGCGCGTGAGCGGTCCTTTGGACGGCCGTTGACCCACCCCTGTTTGTGACGGGAATTTGCCCAAAGTGTGGTCTAAATGCCGGCAAATTTTGAGGTCAAGGAATTTCCCGAAAAACTTGAAATTTTGCATGCTCCAAACTCTCTATGTTCCACACTCGTCATAACAAATTGACAGACTTTCGCCGGGAAATTGCCGATAAATTTCAGGATGTAGGGAAAACTTCCTGCCTACTCCGAAGACCGTGGCTGTCTGTGCGCGTGAGCGGTCCTTTGGACGGCCGTTGACCCACCCCTGTTTGTGACGGGAATTTGCCCAAAGTGTGGTCTGAATGCCGGCAAATTTGGAGGTCAAGGAATTTCCCGAAAAACTTGAAATTTTGCATGCTCCAAACTCTCTATGTTCCACACTCGTAATAAAAAATTGACATACTTTCGCCGGGAAATTGCTGATAAATTTCAGGATGTAGGGAAAACTTCCTGCATACTCCGAAGACCGTGGCTGTCTGTGCGCGTGAGCGGTCCTTTGGACAGCCGTTGACCCACCCCTGTTTGTGACGGGAATTTGCCCAAAGTGTGGTCTAAATGCCGGCAAATTTGGAGGTCAAGGAATTTCCCGAAAAACTTGAAATTTTGCATGCTCCAAACTCTCTATGTTCCACACTCGTCATAACAAATTGACAGACTTTCGCCGGGAAATTGCCGATAAATTTCAGGATGTAGGGAAAACTTCCTGCCTACTTCGAAGACCGTGGCTGTCTGTGCGCGTGAGCGGTCCTTTGGACGGCCGTTGACCCACCCCTATTTGTGACGGGAATTTGCCCAAAGTGTGGTCTAAATGCCGGCAAATTTGGAGGTCAAGGAATTTCCCGACAAACTTCAAATTTTGCATGCTCCAAACTCTCTATGTTCCACACTTGTCATAAAAAATTGACAGACTTTCGCCGGGAGATTGCCGATAAATTTCAGGATGTAGGGAAAACTTCCTGCCTACTCCGAAGACCGTGGCTGTCTGTGCGCGTGAGCGGTCCTTTGGACGGCCGTTGACCCACCCCTGTTTGTGACGGGAATTTGCCCAAAGTGTGGTCTAAATGCCGGCAAATTTTGGAGGTCAAGGAATTTCCCGAAAAACTTCAAATTTTGCATGCTCCAAACTCTCTATGTTCCACACTCGTCATAAAAAAATTGACAGACTTTCGCCGGGAAATTGCCGATAAATTTCAGGATGTAGGGAAAACTTCCTGCCTACTCCGAAGACCGTGGCTGTCTGTGCGCGTGAGCGGTCCTTTGGACGGCCGTTGACCCACCCCTGTTTGTGACGGGAATTTGCCCAAAGTGTGGTCTAAATGCCGGCAAATTTGGAGGTCAAGGAATTTCCCGAAAAACTTGAAATTTTGCATGCTCCAAACTCTCTATGTTCCACACTCGTAATAAAAAATTGACATACTTTCGCCGGGAAATTGCTGATAAATTTCAGGATGTAGGGAAAACTTCCTGCATACTCCGAAGACCGTGGCTGTCTGTGCGCGTGAGCGGTCCTTTGGACAGCCGTTGACCCACCCCTGTTTGTGACGGGAATTTGCCCAAAGTGTGGTCTAAATGCCGGCAAATTTGGAGGTCAAGGAATTTCCCGAAAAACTTGAAATTTTGCATGCTCCAAACTCTCTATGTTCCACACTCGTCATAACAAATTGACAGACTTTCGCCGGGAAATTGCCGATAAATTTCAGGATGTAGGGAAAACTTCCTGCCTACTCCGAAGACCGTGGCTGTCTGTGCGCGTGAGCGGTCCTTTGGACGGCCGTTGACCCACCCCTATTTGTGACGGGAATTTGCCCAAAGTGTGGTCTAAATGCCGGCAAATTTGGAGGTCAAGGAATTTCCCGACAAACTTCAAATTTTGCATGCTCCAAACTCTCTATGTTCCACACTTGTCATAAAAAATTGACAGACTTTCGCCGGGAGATTGCCGATAAATTTCAGGATGTAGGGAAAACTTCCTGCCTACTCCGAAGACCGTGGCTGTCTGTGCGCGTGAGCGGTCCTTTGGACGGCCGTTGACCCACCCCTGTTTGTGACGGGAATTTGCCCAAAGTGTGGTCTAAATGCCGGCAAATTTTGGAGGTCAAGGAATTTCCCGAAAAACTTCAAATTTTGCATGCTCCAAACTCTCTATGTTCCACACTCGTCATAAAAAAATTGACAGACTTTCGCCGGGAAATTGCCGATAAATTTCAGGATGTAGGGAAAACTTCCTGCCTACTCCGAAGACCGTGGCTGTCTGTGCGCGTGAGCGGTCCTTTTGACGGCCGTTGACCCACCCCTGTTTGTGACGGGAATTTGCCCAAAGTGTGGTCTAAATGCCGGCAAATTTGGAGGTCAAGGAATTTCCCGACAAACTTCAATTTTGGCATGCTCCAAACTCTCTATGTTCCACACTCGTCATAAAAAATTGACAGACTTTCGCCGGGAAATTGCCGATAAATTTCAGGATGTAGGGAAAGCTTCCTGCCTACTCCTAAGACCGTGGCTGTCTGTGCGCGTGAGCGGTCCTTTGGACGGCCGTTGACACACCCCTGTTTGTGACGGGAATTTGCCCAAAGTGTGGTCTAAATGCCGGCAAATTTGGAGGTCAAGGAATTTCCGGAAAAACTTGAAATTTTGCATGCTCCAAACTCTCTATGTTCCACACTCGTCATAAAAAATTGACAGACTTTCGCCGGGAAATTGCCGATAATTTTCAGGATGTAGGGAAAACTTCCTGCATACTCCAAAGACCGTGGCTGTCTGTGCGCGTGAGCGGTCCTTTGGACAGCCGTTGACCCACCCCTGTTTGTGACGGGAATTTGCCCAAAGTGTGGTCTAAATGCCGGCAAATTTGGAGGTCAAGGAATTTCCCGAAAAACTTGAAATTTTGCATGCTACAAACTCTCTATGTTCCACACTCGTCATAACAAATTGACAGACTTTCGCCGGGAAATTGCCGATAATTTTCAGGATGTAGGGAAAACTTCTTGCCTACTCCGAAGACCGTGGCTGTCTGTGCGCGTGAGCGGTCCTTTGGACGGCCGTTGACCCACCCCTGTTTGTGACGGGAATTTGCCCAAAGTGTTGTCTATATGCCGGCAAATTTGGAGGTCAAGGAATTTCCCGAAAAACTTGACATTTTGCATGCTCCAAACTCTCTATGTTTCACACTCGTCATAAAAAATTGACAGACTTTTGCCGGGAAATTGCCGATAAATTTCAGGATGTAGGGAAAACTTCCTGCATACTCCAAAGACCGTGGCTGTCTGTGCGCGTGAGCGGTCCTTTGGACGGCCGTTGACGGGAATTTGCCCAAAGTGTGGTCTAAATGCCGGCAAATTTGGAGGTCAAGGAATTTCCCGACAAACTTCAAATTTTGCATGCTCCAAACTCTCTATGTTCCACACTCGTCATAAAAAATTGACAGACTTTCGCCGGGAAATTGCCGATAAATTTCAGGATGTAGGGAAAACTTCCTGCATACTCCGAAGACCGTGGCTGTCTGTGCGCGTGAGCGGTCCTTTGGACAGCCGTTGACCCACCCCTGTTTGTGACGGGAATTTGCCCAAAGTGTGGTCTAAATGCCGGCAAATTTGGAGGTCAAGGAATTTCCCGACAAACTTCAAATTTTGCATGCTCCACACTCTCTATGTTCCACACTCGTCATAAAAAATTGACAGACTTTCGCCGGGAAATTGCCGATAAATTTCAGGATGTAGGGAAAACTTCCTGCATACTCCAAAGACCGTGGCTGTCTGTGCGCGTGAGCCGTCCTTTGGACGGCCGTTGACCCACCCCTGTTTGTGACGGGAATTTGCCCAAAGTGTGGTCTGAATGCCGGCAAATTTGGAGGTCAAGGAATTTCCGGAAAAACTTCAAATTTTGCATGCTCCAAACTCTCTATGTTCCACACTCGTCATAAAAAATTGACAGACTTTCGCCGGGAAATTGCCGATAAATTTCAGGATGTAGGGAAAACTTCCTGCATACTCCGAAGACCGTGGCTGTCTGTGCGCGTGAGCGGTCCTTTGGACGGCCGTTGACCCACCCCTGTTTGTGACGGCAATTTGCCCAAAGTGTGGTCTAAATGCCGGCAAATTTGGAGGTCAAGGAATTTCCCGAAAAACTCGAAATTTTGCATGCTCCAAACTCTCTATGTTCCACACTCGTCATAAAAAATTGACAGACTTTCGCCGGGAAATTGCCGATAAATTTCAGGATGTAGGGAAAACTTCCTGCATACTCCGAAGACCGTGGCTGTCTGTGCGCGTGAGCGATCCTTTGGACGGCCGTTGACCCACCCCTGTTTGTGACGAGAATTTGCCCAAAGTGTGGTCTAAATGCCGGCAAATTTGGAGGTCAAGGAATTTCCCGACAAACTTCACATTTTGCATGCTCCAAACTCTCTATGTTCCACACTCGTCATAAAAAATTGACAGACTTTCGCCGGGAAATTGCCGATAAATTTCAGGATGTAGGGAAAACTTCCTGCCTACTCCGAAGACCGTGGCTGTCTGTGCGCGTGAGCGGTCCTTTTGACGGCCGTTGACCCACCCCTGTTTGTGACGGGAATTTGCCCAAAGTGTGGTCTAAATGCCGGCAAATTTGGAGGTCAAGGAATTTCCGGAAAAACTTCAAATTTTGCATGCTCCAAACTCTCTATGTTCCACACTCGTCATAAAAAATTGACAGACTTTCGCCGGGAAATTGCCGATAAATTTCAGGATGTAGGGAAAACTTCCTGCATACTCCGAAGACCGTGGCTGTCTGTGCGCGTGAGCGGTCCTTTGGACGGCCGTTGACCCACCCCTGTTTGTGACGGGAATTTGCCCAAAGTGTGGTCTAAATGCCGGCAAATTTGGAGGTCAAGGAATTTCCCGACAAACTTCAAATTTTGCATGCTCCAAACTCTCTATGTTCCACACTCGTCATAAAAAATTGACAGACTTTCGCCGGGAAATTGCCGATAAATTTCAGGATGTAGGGAAAACTTCCTGCCTACTCCGAAGACCGTGGCTGTCTGTGCGCGTGAGCGGTCCTTTGGACGGCCGTTGACACACCCCTGTTTGTGACGGGAATTTGCCCAAAGTGTGGTCTAAATGCCGGCAAATTTGGAGGTCAAGGAATTTCCGGGAAAACTTCAAATTTTGCATGCTCCAAACTCTATGTTCCACACTCGTCATAACAAATTGACAGACTTTCGCCTGGAATTTGCCGATAAATTTCAGGATGTAGGGAAAACTTCCTGCATACTCCGAAGACCGTGGCTGTCTGTGCGCGTGAGCGGTCCTTTGGACAGCCGTTGACCCACCCCTGTTTGTGACGGGAATTTGCCCAAAGTGTGGTCTATATGCCGGCAAATTTGGAGGTCAAGGAATTTCCCGAAAAACTTGACATTTTGCATGCTCCAAACTCTCTATGTTCCACACTCGTCATAACAAATTGACAGACTTTCGCCTGGAATTTGCCGATAAATTTCAGGATGTAGGGAAAACTTCCTGCCTACTCCGAAGACCGTGGCTGTCTGTGCGCGTGAGCGGTCCTTTGGACGGCTGTTGACCCACCCCTGTTTGTGACGGGAATTTGCCCAAAGTGTGGTCTAAATGCCGGCAAATTTGGAGGTCAAGGAATTTCCGGAAAAACTTGAAATTTTGCATGCTCCAAACTCTCTATGTTCCACACTCGTCATAAAAAATTGACAGACTTTCGCCGGGAAATTGCCGATAAATTTCAGGATGTAGGGAAAACTTCCTGCATACTCCGAAGACCGTGGCTGTCTGTGCGCGTGAGCGGTCCTTTGGACGGCCGTTGACCCACCCCTGTTTGTGACGGGAATTTGCCCAAAGTGTGGTCTAAATGCCGGCAAATTTTGAGGTCAAGGAATTTCCCGAAAAACTTGACATTTTGCATGCTCCAAACTCTCTATGTTCCACACTCGTCATAACAAATTGACAGACTTTCGCCTGGAATTTGCCGATAAATTTCAGGATGTAGGGAAAACTTCCTGCCTACTCCGAAGACCGTGGCTGTCTGTGCGCGTGAGCGGTCCTTTGGACGGCCGTTGACCCACCCCTGTTTGTGACGGGAATTTGCCCAAAGTGTGGTCTAAATGCCGGCAAATTTGGAGGTCAAGGAATTTCCGGAAAAACTTGAAATTTTGCATGCTCCAAACTCTCTATGTTCCACACTCGTCATAAAAAATTGACAGACTTTCGCCGGGAAATTGCCGATAAATTTCAGGATGTAGGGAAAACTTCTTGCCTACTCCGAAGACCGTGGCTGTCTGTGCGCGTGAGCGGTCCTTTGGACGGCCGTTGACCCACCCCTGTTTGTGACGGGAATTTGCCTAAAGTGTGGTCTAAATGCCGGCAAATTTGGAGGTCAAGGAATTTCCCGAAAAACTTCAAATTTTGCATGCTCCAAACTCTCTATGTTCCACACTCGTCATAAAAAATTGACAGACTTTCGCCGGGAAATTGCCGATAAATTTCAGGATGTAGGGAAAACTTCCTGCATACTCCGAAGACCGTGGCTGTCTGTGCGCGTGAGCGGTCCTTTGGACGGCCGTTGACCCACCCCTGTTTGTGACGGGAATTTGCCCAAAGTGTGGTCTAAATGCCGGCAAATTTGGAGGTCAAGGAATTTCCTCAAAAACTTCAAATTTGGCATGCTCCAAACTCTCTATGTTCCACACTCGTCATAAAAAATTGACAGACTTTCGCCGGAAAATTGCCGATAAATTTCAGGATGTAGGGAAAACTTCCTGCATACTCCGAAGACCGTGGCTGTCTGTGCGCGTGAGCGGTCCTTTGGACGGCCGTTGACCCACCCATGTTTGTGACGAGAATTTGCCCAAAGTGTGGTCTAAATGCCGGCAAATTTGGAGGTCAAGGAATTTCCCGACAAACTTCAAATTTTGCATGCTCCAAACTCTCTATGTTCCACACTCGTCATAAAAAATTGACAGACGTTCGCCGGGAAATTGCCGATAAATTTCAGGATGTAGGGAAAACTTCCTGCATACTCCGAAGACCGTGGCTGTCTGTGCGCGTGAGCGGTCCTTTGGACGGCCGTTGACCCACCCCTGTTTGTGACGGGTATTTGCCCAAAGTGTGGTCTAAATGCCGGCAAATTTGGAGGTCAAGGAATTTCCCGACAAACTTCACATTTTGCATGCTCCAAACTCTCTATGTTCCACACTCGTCATAAAAAATTGACAGACTTTCGCCGGGAAATTGCCGATAAATTTCAGGATGTAGGGAAAACTTCCTGCCTACTCCGAAGACCGTGGCTGTCTGTGCGCGTGAGCGGTCCTTTGGACGGCCGTTGACACACCCCTGTTTGTGACGGGAATTTGCCCAAAGTGTGGTCTAAATGCCGGCAAATTTGGAGGTCAAGGAATTTCCGGGAAAACTTCAAATTTTGCATGCTCCAAACTCTATGTTCCACACTCGTCATAACAAATTGACAGACTTTCGCCTGGAATTTGCCGATAAATTTCAGGATGTAGGGAAAACTTCCTGCATACTCCGAAGACCGTGGCTGTCTGTGCGCGTGAGCGGTCCTTTGGACAGCCGTTGACCCACCCCTGTTTGTGACGGGAATTTGCCCAAAGTGTGGTCTATATGCCGGCAAATTTGGAGGTCAAGGAATTTCCCGAAAAACTTGACATTTTGCATGCTCCAAACTCTCTATGTTCCACACTCGTCATAACAAATTGACAGACTTTCGCCTGGAATTTGCCGATAAATTTCAGGATGTAGGGAAAACTTCCTGCCTACTCCGAAGACCGTGGCTGTCTGTGCGCGTGAGCGGTCCTTTGGACGGCTGTTGACCCACCCCTGTTTGTGACGGGAATTTGCCCAAAGTGTGGTCTAAATGCCGGCAAATTTGGAGGTCAAGGAATTTCCGGAAAAACTTGAAATTTTGCATGCTCCAAACTCTCTATGTTCCACACTCGTCATAAAAAATTGACAGACTTTCGCCGGGAAATTGCCGATAAATTTCAGGATGTAGGGAAAACTTCCTGCATACTCCGAAGACCGTGGCTGTCTGTGCGCGTGAGCGGTCCTTTGGACGGCCGTTGACCCACCCCTGTTTGTGACGGGAATTTGCCCAAAGTGTGGTCTAAATGCCGGCAAATTTTGAGGTCAAGGAATTTCCCGAAAAACTTGACATTTTGCATGCTCCAAACTCTCTATGTTCCACACTCGTCATAACAAATTGACAGACTTTCGCCTGGAATTTGCCGATAAATTTCAGGATGTAGGGAAAACTTCCTGCCTACTCCGAAGACCGTGGCTGTCTGTGCGCGTGAGCGGTCCTTTGGACGGCCGTTGACCCACCCCTGTTTGTGACGGGAATTTGCCCAAAGTGTGGTCTAAATGCCGGCAAATTTGGAGGTCAAGGAATTTCCGGAAAAACTTGAAATTTTGCATGCTCTAAACTCTCTATGTTCCACACTCGTCATAAAAAATTGACAGACTTTCGCCGGGAAATTGCCGATAAATTTCAGGATGTAGGGAAAACTTCTTGCCTACTCCGAAGACCGTGGCTGTCTGTGCGCGTGAGCGGTCCTTTGGACGGCCGTTGACCCACCCCTGTTTGTGACGGGAATTTGCCTAAAGTGTGGTCTAAATGCCGGCAAATTTGGAGGTCAAGGAATTTCCCGAAAAACTTCAAATTTTGCATGCTCCAAACTCTCTATGTTCCACACTCGTCATAAAAAATTGACAGACTTTCGCCGGGAAATTGCCGATAAATTTCAGGATGTAGGGAAAACTTCCTGCATACTCCGAAGACCGTGGCTGTCTGTGCGCGTGAGCGGTCCTTTGGACGGCCGTTGACCCACCCCTGTTTGTGACGGGAATTTGCCCAAAGTGTGGTCTAAATGCCGGCAAATTTGGAGGTCAAGGAATTTCCGGAAAAACTTGAAATTTTGCATGAAACTCTCTATGTTCCACACTCGTCATAAAAAATTGACAGACTTTCGCCGGGAAATTGCCGATAAATTTCAGGATGTAGGGAAAACTTCTTGCCTACTCCGAAGACCGTGGCTGTCTGTGCGCGTGAGCGGTCCTTTGGACGGCCGTTGACCCACCCCTGTTTGTGACGGGAATTTGCCTAAAGTGTGGTCTAAATGCCGGCAAATTTGGAGGTCAAGGAATTTCCCGAAAAACTTCAAATTTTGCATGCTCCAAACTCTCTATGTTCCACACTCGTCATAAAAAATTGACAGACTTTCGCCGGGAAATTGCCGATAAATTTCAGGATGTAGGGAAAACTTCCTGCATACTCCGAAGACCGTGGCTGTCTGTGCGCGTGAGCGGTCCTTTGGACGGCCGTTGACCCACCCCTGTTTGTGACGGGAATTTGCCCAAAGTGTGGTCTAAATGCCGGCAAATTTGGAGGTCAAGGAATTTCCTCAAAAACTTCAAATTTGGCATGCTCCAAACTCTCTATGTTCCACACTCGTCATAAAAAATTGACAGACTTTCGCCGGAAAATTGCCGATAAATTTCAGGATGTAGGGAAAACTTCCTGCATACTCCGAAGACCGTGGCTGTCTGTGCGCGTGAGCGGTCCTTTGGACGGCCGTTGACCCACCCATGTTTGTGACGAGAATTTGCCCAAAGTGTGGTCTAAATGCCGGCAAATTTGGAGGTCAAGGAATTTCCCGACAAACTTCAAATTTTGCATGCTCCAAACTCTCTATGTTCCACACTCGTCATAAAAAATTGACAGACGTTCGCCGGGAAATTGCCGATAAATTTCAGGATGTAGGGAAAACTTCCTGCATACTCCGAAGACCGTGGCTGTCTGTGCGCGTGAGCGGTCCTTTGGACGGCCGTTGACCCACCCCTGTTTGTGACGGGAATTTGCCCAAAGTGTGGTCTAAATGCCGGCAAATTTGGAGGTCAAGGAATTTCCCGACAAACTTCACATTTTGCATGCTCCAAACTCTCTATGTTCCACACTCGTCATAAAAAATTGACAGACTTTCGCCGGGAAATTGCCGATAAATTTCAGGATGTAGGGAAAACTTCCTGCCTACTCCTAAGACCGTGGCTGTCTGTGCGCGTGAGCGGTCCTTTGGACGGCCGTTGACACACCCCTGTTTGTGACGGGAATTTGCCCAAAGTGTGGTCTAAATGCCGGCAAATTTGGAGGTCAAGGAATTTCCCGAAAAACTTGAAATTTTGCATGCTCCAAACTCTCTATGTTCCACACTCGTCATAAAAAATTGACAGACTTTCGCCGGGAAATTGCCGATAAATTTCAGGATGTAGGGAAAACTTCCTGCATACTCCGAAGACCGTGGCTGTCTGTGCGCGTGAGCGGTCCTTTGGACGGCCGTTGACCCACCCCTGTTTGTGACGGGAATTTGCCCAAAGTGTGGTCTAAATGCCGGCAAATTTGGAGGTCAAGGAATTTCCCGAAAAACTTGAAATTTTGCATGCTCCAAACTCTCTATGTTCCACACTCGTCATAAAAAATTGACAGACTTTCGCCGGGAAATTGCCGATAATTTTCAGGATGTAGGGAAAACTTCCTGCATACTCCGAAGACCGTGGCTGTCTGTGCGCGTGAGCGGTCCTTTGGACAGCCGTTGACCCACCCCTGTTTGTGACGGGAATTTGCCCAAAGTGTGGTCTAAATGCCGGCAAATTTGGAGGTCAAGGAATTTCCCGAAAAACTTGAAATTTTGCATGCTCCAAACTCTCTATGTTCCACACTCGTCATAACAAATTGACAGACTTTCGCCGGGAAATTGCCGATAAATTTCAGGATGTAGGGAAAACTTCCTGCCTACTCCGAAGACCGTGGCTGTCTGTGCGCGTGAGCGGTCCTTTGGACGGCCGTTGACCCACCCCTGTTTGTGACGGGAATTTGCCCAAAGTGTGGTCTAAATGCCGGCAAATTTGGAGGTCAAGGAATTTCCCGACAAACTTCAAATTTTGCATGCTCCAAACTCTCTATGTTCCACACTCGTCATAAAAAATTGACAGACTTTCGCCGGGAAATTGCCGATAAATTTCAGGATGTAGGGAAAACTTCCTGCCTACTCCGAAGACCGTGGCTGTCTGTGCGCGTGAGCGGTCCTTTGGACGGCCGTTGACACACCCCTGTTTGTGACGGGAATTTGCCCAAAGTGTGGTCTAAATGCCGGCAAATTTGGAGGTCAAGGAATTTCCGGGAAAACTTCAAATTTTGCATGCTCCAAACTCTCTATGTTCCACACTCGTCATAACAAATTGACAGACTTTCGCCTGGAATTTGCCGATAAATTTCAGGATGTAGGGAAAACTTCCTGCATACTCCGAAGACCGTGGCTGTCTGTGCGCGTGAGCGGTCCTTTGGACAGCCGTTGACCCACCCCTGTTTGTGACGGGAATTTGCCCAAAGTGTGGTCTAAATGCCGGCAAATTTGGAGGTCAAGGAATTTCCCGAAAAACTTGACATTTTGCATGCTCCAAACTCTCTATGTTCCACACTCGTCATAACAAATTGACAGACTTTCGCCTGGAATTTGCCGATAAATTTCAGGATGTAGGGAAAACTTCCTGCCTACTCCGAAGACCGTGGCTGTCTGTGCGCGTGAGCTGTCCTTTGGACGGCTGTTGACCCACCCCTGTTTGTGACGGGAATTTGCCCAAAGTGTGGTCTAAATGCCGGCAAATTTGGAGGTCAAGGAATTTCCGGAAAAACTTGAAATTTTGCATGCTCCAAACTCTCTATGTTCCACACTCGTCATAAAAAATTGACAGACTTTCGCCGGGAAATTGCCGATAAATTTCAGGATGTAGGGAAAACTTCCTGCATACTCCGAAGACCGTGGCTGTCTGTGCGCGTGAGCGGTCCTTTGGACGGCCGTTGACCCACCCCTGTTTGTGACGGGAATTTGCCCAAAGTGTGGTCTAAATGCCGGCAAATTTGGAGGTCAAGGAATTTCCCGACAAACTTCAAATTTTGCATGCTCCAAACTCTCTATGTTCCACACTCGTCAAAAAAAATTGACAGACTTTCGCCGGGAAATTGCCGATAAATTTCAGGATGTAGGGAAAACTTCCTGCATACTCCGAAGACCGTGGCTGTCTGTGCGCGTGAGCGGTCCTTTGGACGGCCGTTGACCCACCCCTGTTTGTGACGGGAATTTGCCCAAAGTGTGGTCTAAATGCCGGCGAATTTGGAGGTCAAGGAATTTCCCGACAAACTTGAAATTTTGCATGCTCCAAACTCTCTATGTTCCACACTCGACATCAAAAATTGACAGACTTTCGCCGGGAAATTGCCGATAAATTTCAGGATGTAGGGAAAACTTCCTGCCTACTCCGAAGACCGTGGCTGTCTGTGCGCGTGAGCGGTCCTTTGGACGGCCGTTGACCCACCCCTGTTTGTGACGGGAATTTGCCCAAAGTGTGGTCTAAATGCCGGCAAATTTGGAGGTCAAGGAATTTCCCGACAAACTTCAAATTTTGCATGCTCCAAACTCTCTATGTTCCACACTCGTCATAAAAAATTGACAGACTTTCGCCGGGAAATTGCCGATAAATTTCAGGATGTAGGGAAAACTTCCTGCCTACTCCGAAGACCGTGGCTGTCTGTGCGCGTGAGCGGTCCTTTGGACGGCCGTTGACCCACCCCTGTTTGTGACGGGAATTTGCCCAAAGTGTGGTCTAAATGCCGGCAAATTTGGAGGTCAAGGAATTTCCCGACAAACTTCAAATTTTGCATGCTCCAAACTCTCTATGTTCCACACTCGTCATAAAAAAATTGACAGACTTTCGCCGGGAAATTGCCGATAAATTTCAGGATGTAGGGAAAACTTCCTGCATACTCCGAAGACCGTGGCTGTCTGTGCGCGTGAGCGGTCCTTTGGACGGCCGTTGACCCACCCCTGTTTGTGACGGGAATTTGCCCAAAGTGTGGTCTAAATGCCGGCAAATTTGGAGGTCAAGGAATTTCCCGACAAACTTCAAATTTTGCATGCTCCAAACTCTCTATGTTCCACACTCGTCATAAAAAATTGACAGACTTTCGCCGGGAAATTGCCGATAAATTTCAGGATGTAGGGAAAACTTCCTGCATACTCCGAAGACCGTGGCTGTCTGTGCGCGTGAGCGGTCCTTTGGACGGCCGTTGACCCACCCCTGTTTGTGACGGGAATTTGCCCAAAGTGTGGTCTAAATGCCGGCAAATTTGGAGGTCAAGGAATTTCCCGACAAACTTGAAATTTTGCATGCTCCAAACTCTCTATGTTCCACACTCGTCATCAAAAATTGACAGACTTTCGCCGGGAAATTGCCGATAAATTTCAGGATGTAGGGAAAACTTCCTGCCTACTCCGAAGACCGTGGCTGTCTGTGCGCGTGAGCGGTCCTTTGGACGGCCGTTGACCCACCCCTGTTTGTGACGGGAATTTGCCCAAAGTGTGGTCTAAATGCCGGCAAATTTGGAGGTCAAGGAATTTCCCGACAAACTTCAAATTTGGCATGCTCCAAACTCTCTATGTTCCACACTCGTCATAACAAATTGCCAGACTTTCGCCGGGAAATTGCCGATAAATTTCAGGATGTAGGGAAAACTTCCTGCCTACTCCGAAGACCGTGGCTGTCTGTGCGCGTGAGCGGTCCTTTGGACGGCCGTTGACACACCCCTGTTTGTGACGGGAATTTGCCCAAAGTGTGGTCTAAATGCCGGCAAATTTGGAGGTCAAGGAATTTCCGGAAAAACTTCAAATTTTGCATGCTCCAAACTCTCTATGTTCCACACTCGTCATAAAAAATTGACAGACTTTCGCCGGGAAATTGCCGATAAATTTCAGGATGTAGGGAAAACTTCCTGCATACTCCGAAGACCGTGGCTGTCTGTGCGCGTGAGCGGTCCTTTGGACGGCCGTTGACCCACCCCTGTTTGTGACGGGAATTTGCCCAAAGTGTGGTCTAAATGCCGGCAAAATTGGAAGTCAAGGAATTTCCCGAAAAACTTGAAATTTTGCATGCTCCAAACTCTCTATGTTCCACACTCGTCATAAAAAATTGACAGACTTTCGCCGGGAAATTGCCGATAAATTTCAGGATGTAGGGAAAACTTCCTGCATACTCCGAAGACCGTGGCTGTCTGTGCGCGTGAGCGGTCCTTTGGACGGCCGTTGACCCACCCCTGTTTGTGACGGGAATTTGCCCAAAGTGTGGTCTAAATGCCGGCAAATTTGGAGGTCAAGGAATTTCCCGAAAAACTTGAAATTTTGCATGCTCCAAACTCTCTATGTTCCACACTCGTCATAAAAAATTGACAGACTTTCGCCGGGAAATTGCCGATAATTTTCAGGATGTAGGGAAAACTTCCTGCATACTCCGAAGACCGTGGCTGTCTGTGCGCGTGAGCGGTCCTTTGGACAGCCGTTGACCCACCCCTGTTTGTGACGGGAATTTGCCCAAAGTGTGGTCTAAATGCCGGCAAATTTGGAGGTCAAGGAATTTCCCGAAAAACTTGAAATTTTGCATGCTCCAAACTCTCTATGTTCCACACTCGTCATAACAAATTGACAGACTTTCGCCGGGAAATTGCCGATAAATTTCAGGATGTAGGGAAAACTTCCTGCCTACTCCGAAGACCGTGGCTGTCTGTGCGCGTGAGCGGTCCTTTGGACGGCCGTTGACCCACCCCTGTTTGTGACGGGAATTTGCCCAAAGTGTGGTCTAAATGCCGGCAAATTTGGAGGTCAAGGAATTTCCCGACAAACTTCAAATTTTGCATGCTCCAAACTCTCTATGTTCCACACTCGTCATAAAAAATTGACAGACTTTCGCCGGGAAATTGCCGATAAATTTCAGGATGTAGGGAAAACTTCCTGCCTACTCCGAAGACCGTGGCTGTCTGTGCGCGTGAGCGGTCCTTTGGACGGCCGTTGACACACCCCTGTTTGTGACGGGAATTTGCCCAAAGTGTGGTCTAAATGCCGGCAAATTTGGAGGTCAAGGAATTTCCGGGAAAACTTCAAATTTTGCATGCTCCAAACTCTCTATGTTCCACACTCGTCATAACAAATTGACAGACTTTCGCCTGGAATTTGCCGATAAATTTCAGGATGTAGGGAAAACTTCCTGCATACTCCGAAGACCGTGGCTGTCTGTGCGCGTGAGCGGTCCTTTGGACAGCCGTTGACCCACCCCTGTTTGTGACGGGAATTTGCCCAAAGTGTGGTCTAAATGCCGGCAAATTTGGAGGTCAAGGAATTTCCCGAAAAACTTGACATTTTGCATGCTCCAAACTCTCTATGTTCCACACTCGTCATAACAAATTGACAGACTTTCGCCTGGAATTTGCCGATAAATTTCAGGATGTAGGGAAAACTTCCTGCCTACTCCGAAGACCGTGGCTGTCTGTGCGCGTGAGCTGTCCTTTGGACGGCTGTTGACCCACCCCTGTTTGTGACGGGAATTTGCCCAAAGTGTGGTCTAAATGCCGGCAAATTTGGAGGTCAAGGAATTTCCGGAAAAACTTGAAATTTTGCATGCTCCAAACTCTCTATGTTCCACACTCGTCATAAAAAATTGACAGACTTTCGCCGGGAAATTGCCGATAAATTTCAGGATGTAGGGAAAACTTCCTGCATACTCCGAAGACCGTGGCTGTCTGTGCGCGTGAGCGGTCCTTTGGACGGCCGTTGACCCACCCCTGTTTGTGACGGGAATTTGCCCAAAGTGTGGTCTAAATGCCGGCAAATTTGGAGGTCAAGGAATTTCCCGACAAACTTCAAATTTTGCATGCTCCAAACTCTCTATGTTCCACACTCGTCAAAAAAAATTGACAGACTTTCGCCGGGAAATTGCCGATAAATTTCAGGATGTAGGGAAAACTTCCTGCATACTCCGAAGACCGTGGCTGTCTGTGCGCGTGAGCGGTCCTTTGGACGGCCGTTGACCCACCCCTGTTTGTGACGGGAATTTGCCCAAAGTGTGGTCTAAATGCCGGCGAATTTGGAGGTCAAGGAATTTCCCGACAAACTTGAAATTTTGCATGCTCCAAACTCTCTATGTTCCACACTCGACATCAAAAATTGACAGACTTTCGCCGGGAAATTGCCGATAAATTTCAGGATGTAGGGAAAACTTCCTGCCTACTCCGAAGACCGTGGCTGTCTGTGCGCGTGAGCGGTCCTTTGGACGGCCGTTGACCCACCCCTGTTTGTGACGGGAATTTGCCCAAAGTGTGGTCTAAATGCCGGCAAATTTGGAGGTCAAGGAATTTCCCGACAAACTTCAAATTTTGCATGCTCCAAACTCTCTATGTTCCACACTCGTCATAAAAAATTGACAGACTTTCGCCGGGAAATTGCCGATAAATTTCAGGATGTAGGGAAAACTTCCTGCCTACTCCGAAGACCGTGGCTGTCTGTGCGCGTGAGCGGTCCTTTGGACGGCCGTTGACCCACCCCTGTTTGTGACGGGAATTTGCCCAAAGTGTGGTCTAAATGCCGGCAAATTTGGAGGTCAAGGAATTTCCCGACAAACTTCAAATTTTGCATGCTCCAAACTCTCTATGTTCCACACTCGTCATAAAAAAATTGACAGACTTTCGCCGGGAAATTGCCGATAAATTTCAGGATGTAGGGAAAACTTCCTGCATACTCCGAAGACCGTGGCTGTCTGTGCGCGTGAGCGGTCCTTTGGACGGCCGTTGACCCACCCCTGTTTGTGACGGGAATTTGCCCAAAGTGTGGTCTAAATGCCGGCAAATTTGGAGGTCAAGGAATTTCCCGACAAACTTCAAATTTTGCATGCTCCAAACTCTCTATGTTCCACACTCGTCATAAAAAATTGACAGACTTTCGCCGGGAAATTGCCGATAAATTTCAGGATGTAGGGAAAACTTCCTGCATACTCCGAAGACCGTGGCTGTCTGTGCGCGTGAGCGGTCCTTTGGACGGCCGTTGACCCACCCCTGTTTGTGACGGGAATTTGCCCAAAGTGTGGTCTAAATGCCGGCAAATTTGGAGGTCAAGGAATTTCCCGACAAACTTGAAATTTTGCATGCTCCAAACTCTCTATGTTCCACACTCGTCATCAAAAATTGACAGACTTTCGCCGGGAAATTGCCGATAAATTTCAGGATGTAGGGAAAACTTCCTGCCTACTCCGAAGACCGTGGCTGTCTGTGCGCGTGAGCGGTCCTTTGGACGGCCGTTGACCCACCCCTGTTTGTGACGGGAATTTGCCCAAAGTGTGGTCTAAATGCCGGCAAATTTGGAGGTCAAGGAATTTCCCGACAAACTTCAAATTTGGCATGCTCCAAACTCTCTATGTTCCACACTCGTCATAACAAATTGCCAGACTTTCGCCGGGAAATTGCCGATAAATTTCAGGATGTAGGGAAAACTTCCTGCCTACTCCGAAGACCGTGGCTGTCTGTGCGCGTGAGCGGTCCTTTGGACGGCCGTTGACACACCCCTGTTTGTGACGGGAATTTGCCCAAAGTGTGGTCTAAATGCCGGCAAATTTGGAGGTCAAGGAATTTCCGGAAAAACTTCAAATTTTGCATGCTCCAAACTCTCTATGTTCCACACTCGTCATAAAAAATTGACAGACTTTCGCCGGGAAATTGCCGATAAATTTCAGGATGTAGGGAAAACTTCCTGCATACTCCGAAGACCGTGGCTGTCTGTGCGCGTGAGCGGTCCTTTGGACGGCCGTTGACCCACCCCTGTTTGTGACGGGAATTTGCCCAAAGTGTGGTCTAAATGCCGGCAAAATTGGAAGTCAAGGAATTTCCCGACAAACTTCAAATTTTGCATGCTCCAAACTCTCTATGTTCCACACTCGTCATAAAAAATTGACAGACTTTCGACGGGAAATTGCCGATAAATTTCAGGATGTAGGGAAAACTTCCTGCATACTCCGAAGACCGTGGCTGTCTGTGCGCGTGAGCGGTCCTTTGGACGGCCGTTGACCCACCCCTGTTTGTGACGGGAATTTGCCCAAAGTGTGGTCTAAATGCCGGCAAATTTGGACGTCAAGGAATTTCCCGACAAACTTGAAATTTTGCATGCTCCAAACTCTCTATGTTCCACACTCGTCACAAAAAATTGACAGACTTTCGCCGGGAAATTGCAGATAAATTTCAGGATGTAGGGAAAACTTCCTGCATACTCCAAAGACCGTGGCTGTCTGTGCGCGTGAGCGGTCCTTTGGACGGCCGTTGACCCACCCCTGTTTGTGACGGGAATTTGCCCAAAGTGTGGTCTAAATGCCAGCAAATTTGGAGGTCAAGGAATTTCCCGACAAACTTGAAATTTTGCATGCTCCAAACTCTCTATGTTCCACACTCGTCATCAAAAATTGACAGACTTTCGCCGGGAAATTGCCGATAAATTTCAGGATGTAGGGAAAACTTCCTGCCTACTCCGAAGACCGTGGCTGTCTGTGCGCGTGAGCGGTCCTTTGGACGGCCGTTGACCCACCCCTGTTTGTGACGGGAATTTGCCCAAAGTGTGGTCTAAATGCCGGCAAATTTGGAGGTCAAGGAATTTCCCGACAAACTTCAAATTTGGCATGCTCCAAACTCTCTATGTTCCACACTCGTCATAACAAATTGCCAGACTTTCGCCGGGAAATTGCCGATAAATTTCAGGATGTAGGGAAAACTTCCTGCCTACTCCGAAGACCGTGGCTGTCTGTGCGCGTGAGCGGTCCTTTGGACGGCCGTTGACACACCCCTGTTTGTGACGGGAATTTGCCCAAAGTGTGGTCTAAATGCCGGCAAATTTGGAGGTCAAGGAATTTCCGGAAAAACTTCAAATTTTGCATGCTCCAAACTCTCTATGTTCCACACTCGTCATAAAAAATTGACAGACTTTCGCCGGGAAATTGCCGATAAATTTCAGGATGTAGGGAAAACTTCCTGCATACTCCGAAGACCGTGGCTGTCTGTGCGCGTGAGCGGTCCTTTGGACGGCCGTTGACCCACCCCTGTTTGTGACGGGAATTTGCCCAAAGTGTGGTCTAAATGCCGGCAAAATTGGAAGTCAAGGAATTTCCCGACAAACTTCAAATTTTGCATGCTCCAAACTCTCTATGTTCCACACTCGTCATAAAAAATTGACAGACTTTCGACGGGAAATTGCCGATAAATTTCAGGATGTAGGGAAAACTTCCTGCATACTCCGAAGACCGTGGCTGTCTGTGCGCGTGAGCGGTCCTTTGGACGGCCGTTGACCCACCCCTGTTTGTGACGGGAATTTGCCCAAAGTGTGGTCTAAATGCCGGCAAATTTGGACGTCAAGGAATTTCCCGACAAACTTGAAATTTTGCATGCTCCAAACTCTCTATGTTCCACACTCGTCACAAAAAATTGACAGACTTTCGCCGGGAAATTGCAGATAAATTTCAGGATGTAGGGAAAACTTCCTGCATACTCCAAAGACCGTGGCTGTCTGTGCGCGTGAGCGGTCCTTTGGACGGCCGTTGACCCACCCCTGTTTGTGACGGGAATTTGCCCAAAGTGGGGTCTAAATTCCGGCAAATTTGGAGGTCAAGGAATTTCCCGACAAACTTCAAATTTTGCATGCTCCAAACTCTCTATGTTCCACACTCGTCATAACAAATTGACAGACTTTCGCCGGGAAATTGCCGATAAATTTCAGGAGTTAGGAAAACTTCCTGCATACTCCGAAGACCGTGGCTGTCTGTGCGCGTGAGCGGTCCTTTTGACGGCCGTTGACCCACCCCTGTTTGTGACGGGAATTTGCCCAAAGTGTGGTCTAAATGCCGGCAAATTTGGAGGTCAAGGAATTTCCCGAAAAACTTGAAATTTTGCATGCTCCAAACTCTCTATGTTCCACACTCGTCATAAAAAATTGACAGACTTTCGCCGGGAAATTGCCGATAAATTTCAGGATGTAGGGAAAACTTCCTGCCTACTCCGAAGACCGTGGCTGTCTGTGCGCGTGAGCGGTCCTTTGGACGGCCGTTGACCCACCCCTGTTTGTGACGGGAATTTGACCAAAGTGTGGTCTAAATGCCGGCAAATTTGGAGGTCAAGGAATTTCCCGAAAAACTTCAAATTTTGCATGCTCCAAACTCTCTATGTTCCACACTCGTCATAAAAAATTGACAGACTTTCGCCGGGAAATTGCCGATAAATTTCAGGATGTAGGGAAAACTTCCTGCATACTCCGAAGACCGTGGCTGTCTGTGCGCGTGAGCGGTCCTTTGGACGGCCGTTGACCCACCCCTGTTTGTGACGGGAATTTGCCCAAAGTGTGGTCTAAATGCCGGCAAATTTGGAGGTCAAGGAATTTCCCGACAAACTTGAAATTTTGCATGCTCCAAACTCTCTATGTTCCACACTCGACATCAAAAATTGACAGACTTTCGCCGGGAAATTGCCGATAAATTTCAGGATGTAGGGAAAACTTCCTGCCTACTCCGAAGACCGTGGCTGTCTGTGCGCGTGAGCGGTCCTTTGGACGGCCGTTGACCCACCCCTGTTTGTGACGGGAATTTGCCCAAAGTGTGGTCTAAATGCCGGCAAATTTGGAGGTCAAGGAATTTCCCGACAAACTTCAAATTTTGCATGCTCCAAACTCTCTATGTTCCACACTCGTCATAAAAAATTGACAGACTTTCGCCGGGAAATTGCCGATAAATTTCAGGATGTAGGGAAAACTTCCTGCCTACTCCGAAGACCGTGGCTGTCTGTGCGCGTGAGCGGTCCTTTGGACGGCCGTTGACCCACCCCTGTTTGTGACGGGAATTTGCCCAAAGTGTGGTCTAAATGCCGGCAAATTTGGAGGTCAAGGAATTTCCCGACAAACTTCAAATTTTGCATGCTCCAAACTCTCTATGTTCCACACTCGTCATAAAAAAATTGACAGACTTTCGCCGGGAAATTGCCGATAAATTTCAGGATGTAGGGAAAACTTCCTGCATACTCCGAAG
Source organism: Henricia sp. BOLD:AAB3569 (assembly GCA_037783545.1). Taxonomy (NCBI): domain Eukaryota; kingdom Metazoa; phylum Echinodermata; class Asteroidea; order Spinulosida; family Echinasteridae; genus Henricia; species Henricia sp. BOLD:AAB3569. The sequence goes on from JBBELK010000397.1 coordinate 976,538, forward strand.
ACCGTGGCTGTCTGTGCGCGTGAGCGGTCCTTTGGACGGCCGTTGACCCACCCCTGTTTGTGACGGGAATTTGCCCAAAGTGTGGTCTAAATGCCGGCAAATTTGGAGGTCAAGGAATTTCCCGACAAACTTGAAATTTTGCATGCTCCAAACTCTCTATGTTCCACACTCGACATCAAAAATTGACAGACTTTCGCCGGGAAATTGCCGATAAATTTCAGGATGTAGGGAAAACTTCCTGCCTACTCCGAAGACCGTGGCTGTCTGTGCGCGTGAGCGGTCCTTTGGACGGCCGTTGACCCACCCCTGTTTGTGACGGGAATTTGCCCAAAGTGTGGTCTAAATGCCGGCAAATTTGGAGGTCAAGGAATTTCCCGACAAACTTCAAATTTTGCATGCTCCAAACTCTCTATGTTCCACACTCGTCATAAAAAATTGACAGACTTTCGCCGGGAAATTGCCGATAAATTTCAGGATGTAGGGAAAACTTCCTGCCTACTCCGAAGACCGTGGCTGTCTGTGCGCGTGAGCGGTCCTTTGGACGGCCGTTGACCCACCCCTGTTTGTGACGGGAATTTGCCCAAAGTGTGGTCTAAATGCCGGCAAATTTGGAGGTCAAGGAATTTCCCGACAAACTTCAAATTTTGCATGCTCCAAACTCTCTATGTTCCACACTCGTCATAAAAAAATTGACAGACTTTCGCCGGGAAATTGCCGATAAATTTCAGGATGTAGGGAAAACTTCCTGCATACTCCAAAGACCGTGGCTGTCTGTGCGCGTGAGCGGTCCTTTGGACGGCCGTTGACCCACCCCTGTTTGTGACGGGAATTTGCCAAAAGTGTGGTCTAAATGCCGGCAAATTTGGAGGTCAAGGAATTTCCCGACAAACTTCAAATTTTGCACGCTCCAAACTCTCTATGTTCCACACTCGTCATAAAAAATTGACAGACTTTCGCCGGGAAATTGCCGATAAATTTCAGGATGTAGGGAAAACTTCCTGCATACTCCGAAGACCGTGGCTGTCTGTGCGCGTGAGCGGTCCTTTGGACGGCCGTTGACCCACCCCTGTTTGTGACGGGAATTTGCCAAAAGTGTGGTCTAAATGCCGGCAAATTTGGAGGTCAAGGAATTTCCCGACAAACTTGAAATTTTGCATGCTCCAAACTCTCTATGTTCCACACTCGTCATCAAAAATTGACAGACTTTCGCCGGGAAATTGCCGATAAATTTCAGGATGTAGGGAAAACTTCCTGCCTACTCCGAAGACCGTGGCTGTCTGTGCGCGTGAGCGGTCCTTTGGACGGCCGTTGACCCACCCCTGTTTGTGACGGGAATTTGCCCAAAGTGTGGTCTAAATGCCGGCAAATTTGGAGGTCAAGGAATTTCCCGACAAACTTCAAATTTTGCATGCTCCAAACTCTCTACGTTGCACACTCGTCATAAAAAAATTGACAGACTTTCGCCGCGAAATTGCCGATAAATTTCAGGATGTAGGGAAAACTTCCTGCATACTCCGAAGACCGTGGCTGTCTGTGCGCGTGAGCGGTCCTTTGGACGGCCGTTGACCCACCCCTGTTTGTGACGGGAATTTGCCCAAAGTGTGGTCTAAATGCCGGCAAATTTGGAGGTCAAGGAATTTCCCGACAAACTTCAAATTTTGCATGCTCCAAACTCTCTATGTTCCACACTCGTCATAAAAAATTGACAGACTTTCGCCGGGAAATTGCCGATAAATTTCAGGATGTAGGGAAAACTTCCTGCATACTCCGAAGACCGTGGCTGTCTGTGCGCGTGAGCGGTCCTTTGGACGGCCGTTGACCCACCCCTGTTTGTGACGGGAATTTGCCCAAAGTGTGGTCTAAATGCCGGCAAATTTGGAGGTCAAGGAATTTCCCGACAAACTTCAAATTGTGCATGCTCCAAACTCTCTACGTTGCACACTCGTCATAAAAAAATTGACAGACTTTCGCCGGGAAATTGCCGATAAATTTCAGGATGTAGGGAAAACTTCCTGCATACTCCGAAGACCGTGGCTGTCTGTGCGCGTGAGCGGTCCTTTGGACGGCCGTTGACCCACCCCTGTTTGTGACGGGAATTTGCCCAAAGTGTGGTCTAAATGCCGGCAAATTTGGAGGTCAAGGAATTTCCCGACAAACTTCAAATTTTGCATGCTCCAAACTCTCTATGTTCCACACTCGTCATAAAAAATTGACAGACTTTCGCCAGGAAATTGCCGATAAATTTCAGGATGTAGGGAAAACTTCCTGCATACTCCGAAGACCGTGGCTGTCTGTGCGCGTGAGCGGTCCTTTGGACGGCCGTTGACCCACCCCTGTTTGTGACGGGAATTTGCCCAAAGTGTGGTCTAAATGCCGGCAAATTTGGAGGTCAAGGAATTTCCCGACAAACTTCAAATTTTGCATGCTCCAAACTCTCTATGTTCCACACTCGTCATAAAAAATTTACAGACTTTCGCCGGGAAATTGCCGATAAATTTCAGGATGTAGGGAAAACTTCCTGCATACTCCGAAGACCGTGGCTGTCTGTGCGCGTGAGCGGTCCTTTGGACGGCCGTTGACCCACCCCTGTTTGTGACGGGAATTTGCCCAAAGTGTGGTCTAAATGCCGGCAAATTTGGAGGTCAAGGAATTTCCCGACAAACTTCAAATTGTGCATGCTCCAAACTCTCTACGTTGCACACTCGTCATAAAAAATTGACAGACTTTCGCCGGGAAATTGCCGATAAATTTCAGGATGTAGGGAAAACTTCCTGCATACTCCGAAGACCGTGGCTGTCTGTGCGCGTGAGTGGTTCTTTGGACGGCCGTTGACCCACCCCTGTTTGTGACGGGAATTTGCCCAAAGTGTGGTCTAAATGCCGGCAAATTTGGAGGTCAAGGAATTTCCCGACAAACTTCAAATTTTGCATGCTCCAAACTCTCTATGTTCCACACTCGTCATAAAAAAATTGACAGACTTTCGCCGGGAAATTGCCGATAAATTTCAGGATGTAGGGAAAACTTCCTGCATACTCCGAAGACCGTGGCTGTCTGTGCGCGTGAGCGGTCCTTTGGACGGCCGTTGACCCACCCCTGTTTGTGACGGGAATTTTCCCAAAGTGTGGTCTAAATGCCGGCAAATTTGGAGGTCAAGGAATTTCCCGACAAACTTCAAATTTTGCATGCTCCAAACTCTCTATGTTCCACACTCGTCATAAAAAATTGACAGACTTTCGCCGGGAAATTGCCGATAAATTTCAGGATGTAGGGAAAACTTCCTGCATACTCCGAAGACCGTGGCTGTCTGTGCGCGTGAGCGGTCCTTTGGACGGCCGTTGACCCACCCCTGTTTGTGACGGGAATTTGCCCAAAGTGTGGTCTAAATGCCGGCAAATTTGGAGGTCAAGGAATTTCCCGACAAACTTCAAATTTTGCATGCTCCAAACTCTCTATGTTCCACACTCGTCATAAAAAATTGACAGACTTTCGCCGGGAAATTGCCGATAAATTTCAGGATGTAGGGAAAACTTCCTGCATACTCCGAAGACCGTGGCTGTCTGTGCGCGTGAGCGGTCCTTTGGACGGCCGTTGACCCACCCCTGTTTGTGACGGGAATTTTCCCAAAGTGTGGTCTAAATGCCGGCAAATTTGGAGGTCAAGGAATTTCCCGACAAACTTGAAATTTTGCATGCTCCAAACTCTCTATGTTCCACACTCGTCATCAAAAATTGACAGACTTTCGCCGGGAAATTGCCGATAAATTTCAGGATGTAGGGAAAACTTCCTGCCTACTCCGAAGACCGTGGCTGTCTGTGCGCGTGAGCGGTCCTTTGGACGGCCGTTGACCCACCCCTGTTTGTGACGGGAATTTGCCCAAAGTGTGGTCTAAATGCCGGCAAATTTGGAGGTCAAGGAATTTCCCGACAAACTTGAAATTTTGCATGCTCCAAACTCTCTATGTTCCACACTCGTCATCAAAAATTGACAGACTTTCGCCGGGAAATTGCCGATAAATTTCAGGATGTAGGGAAAACTTCCTGCCTACTCCGAAGACCGTGGCTGTCTGTGCGCGTGAGCGGTCCTTTGGACGGCCGTTGACCCACCCCTGTTTGTGATGGGAATTTGCCCAAAGTGTGGTCTAAATGCCGGCAAATTTGGAGGTCAAGGAATTTCCCGACAAACTTCAAATTTTGCATGCTCCAAACTCTCTATGTTCCACACTCGTCATAAAAAATTGACAGACTTTCGCCGGGAAATTGCCGATAAATTTCAGGATGTAGGGAAAACTTCCTGCATACTCCGAAGACCGTGGCTGTCTGTGCGCGTGAGCGGTCCTTTGGACGGCCGTTGACCCACCCCTGTTTGTGACGGGAATTTGCCCAAAGTGTGGTCTAAATGCCGGCAAATTTGGAGGTCAAGGAATTTCCCGACAAACTTGAAATTTTGCATGCTCCAAACTCTCTATGTTCCACACTCGTCATCAAAAATTGACAGACTTTCGCCGGGAAATTGCTGATAAATTTCAGGATGTAGGGAAAACTTCCTGCCTACTCCGAAGACCGTGGCTGTCTGTGCGCGTGAGCGGTCCTTTGGACGGCCGTTGACCCACCCCTGTTTGTGATGGGAATTTGCCCAAAGTGTGGTCTAAATGCCGGCAAATTTGGAGGTCAAGGAATTTCCCGACAAACTTCAAATTTTGCATGCTCCAAACTCTCTATGTTCCACACTCGTCATAAAAAATTGACAGACTTTCGCCGGGAAATTGCCGATAAATTTCAGGATGTAGGGAAAACTTCCTGCATACTCCGAAGACCGTGGCTGTCTGTGCGCGTGAGCGGTCCTTTGGACGGCCGTTGACCCACCCCTGTTTGTGACGGGAATTTGCCCAAAGTGTGGTCTAAATGCCGGCAAATTTGGAGGTCAAGGAATTTCCCGACAAACTTGAAATTTTGCATGCTCCAAACTCTCTATGTTCCACACTCGTCATCAAAAATTGACAGACTTTCGCCGGGAAATTGCCGATAAATTTCAGGATGTAGGGAAAACTTCCTGCCTACTCCGAAGACCGTGGCTGTCTGTGCGCGTGAGCGGTCCTTTGGACGGCCGTTGACCCACCCCTGTTTGTGATGGGAATTTGCCCAAAGTGTGGTCTAAATGCCGGCAAATTTGGAGGTCAAGGAATTTCCCGACAAACTTCAAATTTTGCATGCTCCAAACTCTCTATGTTCCACACTCGTCATAAAAAATTGACAGACTTTCGCCGGGAAATTGCCGATAAATTTCAGGATGTAGGGAAAACTTCCTGCATACTCCGAAGACCGTGGCTGTCTGTGCGCGTGAGCGGTCCTTTGGACGGCCGTTGACCCACCCCTGTTTGTGACGGGAATTTGCCCAAAGTGTGGTCTAAATGCCGGCAAATTTGGAGGTCAAGGAATTTCCCGACAAACTTGAAATTTTGCATGCTCCAAACTCTCTATGTTCCACACTCGTCATCAAAAATTGACAGACTTTCGCCGGGAAATTGCTGATAAATTTCAGGATGTAGGGAAAACTTCCTGCCTACTCCGAAGACCGTGGCTGTCTGTGCGCGTGAGCGGTCCTTTGGACGGCCGTTGACCCACCCCTGTTTGTGATGGGAATTTGCCCAAAGTGTGGTCTAAATGCCGGCAAATTTGGAGGTCAAGGAATTTCCCGACAAACTTCAAATTTTGCATGCTCCAAACTCTCTATGTTCCACACTCGTCATAAAAAATTGACAGACTTTCGCCGGGAAATTGCCGATAAATTTCAGGATGTAGGGAAAACTTCCTGCATACTCCGAAGACCGTGGCTGTCTGTGCGCGTGAGCGGTCCTTTGGACGGCCGTTGACCCACCCCTGTTTGTGACGGGAATTTGCCCAAAGTGTGGTCTAAATGCCGGCAAATTTGGAGGTCAAGGAATTTCCCGACAAACTTCAAATTTTGCATGCTCCAAACTCTCTATGTTCCACACTCGTCATAAAAAATTGACAGACTTTCGCCGGGAAATTGCCGATAAATTTCAGGATGTAGGGAAAACTTCCTGCATACTCCGAAGACCGTGGCTGTCTGTGCGCGTGAGCGGTCCTTTGGACGGCCGTTGACCCACCCCTGTTGGTGACGGGAATTTGCCCAAAGTGTGGTCTAAATGCCGGCAAATTTGGAGGTCAAGGAATTTCCCGACAAACTTGAAATTTTGCATGCTCCAAACTCTCTATGTTCCACACTCGTCATAAAAAATTGACAGACTTTCGCCCGGAAATTGCCAATAAATTTCAGGATGTAGGGAAAACTTCCTGCATACTCCGAAGACCGTGGCTGTCTGTGCGCGTGAGCGGTCCTTTGGACGGCCGTTGACCCACCCCTGTTTGTGACGGGAATTTGCCCAAAGTGTGGTCTAAATGCCGGCAAATTTGGAGGTCAAGGAATTTCCCGACAAACTTCAAATTGTGCATGCTCCAAACTCTCTACGTTGCACACTCGTCATAAAAAATTGACAGACTTTCGCCGGGAAATTGCCGATAAATTTCAGGATGTAGGGAAAACTTCCTGCATACTCCGAAGACCGTGGCTGTCTGTGCGCGTGAGCGGTCCTTTGGACGGCCGTTGACCCACCCCTGTTTGTGACGGGAATTTGCCCAAAGTGTGGTCTAAATGCCGGCAAATTTGGAGGTCAAGGAATTTCCCGACAAACTTCAAATTTTGCATGCTCCAAACTCTCTATGTTCCACACTCGTCATATAAAATTGACAGACTTTCGCCGGGAAATTGCCGATAAATTTCAGGATGTAGGGAAAACTTCCTGCATACTCCGAAGACCGTGGCTGTCTGTGCGCGTGAGCGGTCCTTTGGACGGCCGTTGACCCACCCCTGTTTGTGACGGGAATTTGCCCAAAGTGTGGTCTAAATGCCGGCAAATTTGGAGGTCAAGGAATTTCCCGACAAACTTGAAATTTTGCATGCTCCAAACTCTCTATGTTCCACACTCGTCATCAAAAATTGACAGACTTTCGCCGGGAAATTGCCGATAAATTTCAGGATGTAGGGAAAACTTCCTGCCTACTCCGAAGACCGTGGCTGTCTGTGCGCGTGAGCGGTCCTTTGGACGGCCGTTGACCCACCCCTGTTTGTGACGGGAATTTGCCCAAAGTGTGGTCTAAATGCCGGCAAATTTGGAGGTCAAGGAATTTCCCGACAAACTTCAAATTTTGCATGCTCCAAACTCTCTATGTTCCACACTCGTCATAAAAAAATTGACAGACTTTCGCCGGGAAATTGCCGATAAATTTCAGGATGTAGGGAAAACTTCCTGCATACTCCGAAGACCGTGGCTGTCTGTGCGCGTGAGCGGTCCTTTGGACGGCCGTTGACCCACCCCTGTTTGTGACGGGAATTTGCCCAAAGTGTGGTCTAAATGCCGGCAAATTTGGAGGTCAAGGAATTTCCCGACAAACTTCAAATTTTGCATGCTCCAAACTCTCTATGTTCCACACTCGTCATAAAAAATTGACAGACTTTCGCCGGGAAATTGCCGATAAATTTCAGGATGTAGGGAAAACTTCCTGCATACTCCGAAGACCGTGGCTGTCTGTGCGCGTGAGCGGTCCTTTGGACGGCCGTTGACCCACCCCTGTTTGTGACGGGAATTTGCCCAAAGTGTGGTCTAAATGCCGGCAAATTTGGAGGTCAAGGAATTTCCCGACAAACTTGAAATTTTGCATGCTCCAAACTCTCTATGTTCCACACTCGTCATCAAAAATTGACAGACTTTCGCCGGGAAATTGCCGATAAATTTCAAGATGTAGGGAAAACTTCCTGCCTACTCCGAAGACCGTGGCTGTCTGTGCGCGTGAGCGGTCCTTTGGACGGCCGTTGACCCACCCCTGTTTGTGACGGGAATTTGCCCAAAGTGTGGTCTAAATGCCGGCAAATTTGGAGGTCAAGGAATTTCCCGACAAACTTCAAATTTTGCATGCTCCAAACTCTCTATGTTCCACACTCGTCATAAAAAAATTGACAGACTTTCGCCGGGAAATTGCCGATAAATTTCAGGATGTAGGGAAAACTTCCTGCATACTCCGAAGACCGTGGCTGTCTGTGCGCGTGAGCGGTCCTTTGGACGGCCGTTGACCCACCCTTGTTTGTGACGGGAATTTGCCCAAAGTGTGGTCTAAATGCCGGCAAATTTGGAGGTCAAGGAATTTCCCGACAAACTTCAAATTTTGCATGCTCCAAACTCTCTATGTTCCACACTCGTCATAAAAAATTGACAGACTTTCGCCGGGAAATTGCCGATAAATTTCAGGATGTAGGGAAAACTTCCTGCATACTCCGAAGACCGTGGCTGTCTGTGCGCGTGAGCGGTCCTTTGGACGGCCGTTGACCCACCCCTGTTTGTGACGGGAATTTGCCCAAAGTGTGGTCTAAATGCCGGCAAATTTGGAGGTCAAGGAATTTCCCGACAAACTTGAAATTTTGCATGCTCCAAACTCTCTATGTTTCACACTCGTCATCAAAAATTGACAGACTTTCGCCGGGAAATTGCTGATAAATTTCAGGATGTAGGGAAAACTTCCTGCCTACTCCGAAGACCGTGGCTGTCTGTGCGCGTGAGCGGTCCTTTGGACGGCCGTTGACCCACCCCTGTTTGTGATGGGAATTTGCCCAAAGTGTGGTCTAAATGCCGGCAAATTTGGAGGTCAAGGAATTTCCCGACAAACTTGAAATTTTGCATGCTCCAAACTCTCTATGTTCCACACTCGTCATAAAAAATTGACAGACTTTCGCCGGGAAATTGCCGATAAATTTCAGGATGTAGGGAAAACTTCCTGCATACTCCGAAGACCGTGGCTGTCTGTGCGCGTGAGCGGTCCTTTGGACGGCCGTTGACCCACCCCTGTTTGTGACGGGAATTTGCCCAAAGTGTGGTCTAAATGCCGGCAAATTTGGAGGTCAAGGAATTTCCCGACAAACTTGAAATTTTGCATGCTCCAAACTCTTTATGTTCCACACTCGTCATCAAAAATTGACAGACTTTCGCCGGGAAATTGCTGATAAATTTCAGGATGTAGGGAAAACTTCCTGCCTACTCCGAAGACCGTGGCTGTCTGTGCGCGTGAGCGGTCCTTTGGACGGCCGTTGACCCACCCCTGTTTGTGATGGGAATTTGCCCAAAGTGTGGTCTAAATGCCGGCAAATTTGGAGGTCAAGGAATTTCCCGACAAACTTCAAATTTTGCATGCTCCAAACTCTCTATGTTCCACACTCGTCATAAAAAATTGACAGACTTTCGCCGGGAAATTGCCGATAAATTTCAGGATGTAGGGAAAACTTCCTGCATACTCCGAAGACCGTGGCTGTCTGTGCGCGTGAGCGGTCCTTTGGACGGCCGTTGACCCACCCCTGTTTGTGACGGGAATTTGCCCAAAGTGTGGTCTAAATGCCGGCAAATTTGGAGGTCAAGGAATTTCCCGACAAACTTCAAATTTTGCATGCTCCAAACTCTCTATGTTCCACACTCGTCATAAAAAATTGACAGACTTTCGCCGGGAAATTGCCGATAAATTTCAGGATGTAGGGAAAACTTCCTGCATACTCCGAAGACCGTGGCTGTCTGTGCGCGTGAGCGGTCCTTTGGACGGCCGTTGACCCACCCCTGTTTGTGACGGGAATTTGCCCAAAGTGTGGTCTAAATGCCGGCAAATTTGGAGGTCAAGGAATTTCCCGACAAACTTGAAATTTTGCATGCTCCAAACTCTCTATGTTCCACACTCGTCATAAAAAATTGACAGACTTTCGCCCGGAAATTGCCAATAAATTTCAGGATGTAGGGAAAACTTCCTGCATACTCCGAAGACCGTGGCTGTCTGTGCGCGTGAGCGGTCCTTTGGACGGCCGTTGACCCACCCCTGTTTGTGACGGGAATTTGCCCAAAGTGTGGTCTAAATGCCGGCAAATTTGGAGGTCAAGGAATTTCCCGACAAACTTGAAATTTTGCATGCTCCAAACTCTCTATGTTCCACACTCGTCATAAAAAATTGACAGACTTTCGCCGGGAAATTGCCGATAAATTTCAGGATGTAGGGAAAACTTCCTGCCTACTCCGAAGACCGTGGCTGTCTGTGCGCGTGAGCGGTCCTTTGGACGGCCGTTGACCCACCCCTGTTTGTGACGGGAATTTGCCCAAAGTGTGGTCTAAATGCCGGCAAATTTGGAGGTCAAGGAATTTCCCGACAAACTTCAAATTTTGCATGCTCCAAACTCTCTATGTTCCACACTCGTCATAAAAAAATTGACAGACTTTCGCCGGGAAATTGCCGATAAATTTCAGGATGTAGGGAAAACTTCCTGCATACTCCGAAGACCGTGGCTGTCTGTGCGCGTGAGCGGTCCTTTGGACGGCCGTTGACCCACCCCTGTTTGTGACGGGAATTTTCCCAAAGTGTGGTCTAAATGCCGGCAAATTTGGAGGTCAAGGAATTTCCCGACAAACTTCAAATTTTGCATGCTCCAAACTCTCTATGTTCCACACTCGTCATAAAAAATTGACAGACTTTCGCCGGGAAATTGCCGATAAATTTCAGGATGTAGGGAAAACTTCCTGCATACTCCGAAGACCGTGGCTGTCTGTGCGCGTGAGCGGTCCTTTGGACGGCCGTTGACCCACCCCTGTTTGTGACGGGAATTTGCCCAAAGTGTGGTCTAAATGCCGGCAAATTTGGAGGTCAAGGAATTTCCCGACAAGCTTCAAATTTTGCATGCTCCAAACTCTCTATGTTCCACACTCGTCATCAAAAATTGACAGACTTTCGCCGGGAAATTGCTGATAAATTTCAGGATGTAGGGAAAACTTCCTGCCTACTCCGAAGACCGTGGCTGTCTGTGCGCGTGAGCGGTCCTTTGGACGGCCGTTGACCCACCCCTGTTTGTGATGGGAATTTGCCCAAAGTGTGGTCTAAATGCCGGCAAATTTGGAGGTCAAGGAATTTCCCGACAAACTTCAAATTTTGCATGCTCCAAACTCTCTATGTTCCACACTCGTCATAAAAAATTGACAGACTTTCGCCGGGAAATTGCCGATAAATTTCAGGATGTAGGGAAAACTTCCTGCATACTCCGAAGACCGTGGCTGTCTGTGCGCGTGAGCGGTCCTTTGGACGGCCGTTGACCCACCCCTGTTTGTGACGGGAATTTGCCTAAAGTGTGGTCTAAATGCCGGCAAATTTGGAGGTCAAGGAATTTCCCGACAAACTTCAAATTTTGCATGCTCCAAACTCTCTATGTTCCACACTCGTCATAAAAAATTGACAGACTTTCGCCGGGAAATTGCCGATAAATTTCAGGATGTAGGGAAAACTTCCTGCATACTCCGAAGACCGTGGCTGTCTGTGCGCGTGAGCGGTCCTTTGGACGGCCGTTGACCCACCCCTGTTTGTGACGGGAATTTGCCCAAAGTGTGGTCTAAATGCCGGCAAATTTGGAGGTCAAGGAATTTCCCGACAAACTTCAAATGTTGCATGCTCCAAACTCTCTATGTTCCACACTCGTCATAAAAAATTGACAGACTTTCGCCGGGAAATTGCCGATAAATTTCAGGATGTAGGGAAAACTTCCTGCATACTCCGAAGACCGTGGCTGTCTGTGCGCGTGAGCGGTCCTTTGGACGGCCGTTGACCCACCCCTGTTTGTGACGGGAATTTGCCCAAAGTGTGGTCTAAATGCCGGCAAATTTGGAGGTCAAGGAATTTCCCGACAAACTTGAAATTTTGCATGCTCCAAACTCTCTATGTTCCACACTCGTCATCAAAAATTGACAGACTTTCGCCGGGAAATTGCCGATAAATTTCAGGATGTAGGGAAAACTTCCTGCCTACTCCGAAGACCGTGGCTGTCTGTGCGCGTGAGCGGTCCTTTGGACGGCCGTTGACCCACCCCTGTTTGTGACGGGAATTTGCCCAAAGTGTGGTCTAAATGCCGGCAAATTTGGAGGTCAAGGAATTTCCCGACAAACTTCAAATTTTGCATGCTCCAAACTCTCTATGTTCCACACTCGTCATAAAAAAATTGACAGACTTTCGCCGGGAAATTGCCGATAAATTTCAGGATGTAGGGAAAACTTCCTGCATACTCCGAAGACCGTGGCTGTCTGTGCGCGTAAGCGGTCCTTTGGACGGCCGTTGACCCACCCCTGTTTGTGACGGGAATTTGCCCAAAGTGTGGTCTAAATGCCGGCAAATTTGGAGGTCAAGGAATTTCCCGACAAACTTCAAATTTTGCATGCTCCAAACTCTCTATGTTCCACACTCGTCATAAAAAATTGACAGACTTTCGCCGGGAAATTGCCGATAAATTTCAGGATGTAGGGAAAACTTCCTGCATACTCCGAAGACCGTGGCTGTCTGTGCGCGTGAGCGGTCCTTTGGACGGCCGTTGACCCACCCCTGTTTGTGACGGGAATTTGCCCAAAGTGTGGTCTAAATGCCGGCAAATTTGGAGGTCAAGGAATTTCCCGACAAACTTGAAATTTTGCATGCTCCAAACTCTCTATGTTCCACACTCGTCATCAAAAATTGACAGACTTTCGCCGGGAAATTGCCGATAAATTTCAGGATGTAGGGAAAACTTCCTGCCTACTCCGAAGACCGTGGCTGTCTGTGCGCGTGAGCGGTCCTTTGGACGGCCGTTGACCCACCCCTGTTTGTGATGGGAATTTGCCCAAAGTGTGGTCTAAATGCCGGCAAATTTGGAGGTCAAGGAATTTCCCGACAAACTTCAAATTTTGCATGCTCCAAACTCTCTATGTTCCACACTCGTCATAAAAAATTGACAGACTTTCGCCGGGAAATTGCCGATAAATTTCAGGATGTAGGGAAAACTTCCTGCATACTCCGAAGACCGTGGCTGTCTGTGCGCGTGAGCGGTCCTTTGGACGGCCGTTGACCCACCCCTGTTTGTGACGGGAATTTGCCCAAAGTGTGGTCTAAATGCCGGCAAATTTGGAGGTCAAGGAATTTCCCGACAAACTTGAAATTTTGCATGCTCCAAACTCTCTATGTTCCACACTCGTCATCAAAAATTGACAGACTTTCGCCGGGAAATTGCTGATAAATTTCAGGATGTAGGGAAAACTTCCTGCCTACTCCGAAGACCGTGGCTGTCTGTGCGCGTGAGCGGTCCTTTGGACGGCCGTTGACCCACCCCTGTTTGTGATGGGAATTTGCCCAAAGTGTGGTCTAAATGCCGGCAAATTTGGAGGTCAAGGAATTTCCCGACAAACTTCAAATTTTGCATGCTCCAAACTCTCTATGTTCCACACTCGTCATAAAAAATTGACAGACTTTCGCCGGGAAATTGCCGATAAATTTCAGGATGTAGGGAAACTTCCTGCATACTCCGAAGACCGTGGCTGTCTGTGCGCGTGAGCGGTCCTTTGGACGGCCGTTGACCCACCCCTGTTTGTGACGGGAATTTGCCCAAAGTGTGGTCTAAATGCCGGCAAATTTGGAGGTCAAGGAATTTCCCGACAAACTTCAAATTTTGCATGCTCCAAACTCTCTATGTTCCACACTCGTCATAAAAAATTGACAGACTTTCGCCGGGAAATTGCCGATAAATTTCAGGATGTAGGGAAAACTTCCTGCATACTCCGAAGACCGTGGCTGTCTGTGCGCGTGAGCGGTCCTTTGGACGGCCGTTGACCCACCCCTGTTTGTGACGGGAATTTGCCCAAAGTGTGGTCTAAATGCCGGCAAATTTGGAGGTCAAGGAATTTCCCGACAAACTTGAAATTTTGCATGCTCCAAACTCTCTATGTTCCACACTCGTCATAAAAAATTGACAGACTTTCGCCCGGAAATTGCCAATAAATTTCAGGATGTAGGGAAAACTTCCTGCATACTCCGAAGACCGTGGCTGTCTGTGCGCGTGAGCGGTCCTTTGGACGGCCGTTGACCCACCCCTGTTTGTGACGGGAATTTGCCCAAAGTGTGGTCTAAATGCCGGCAAATTTGGAGGTCAAGGAATTTCCCGACAAACTTCAAATTGTGCATGCTCCAAACTCTCTACGTTGCACACTCGTCATAAAAAATTGACAGACTTTCGCCGGGAAATTGCCGATAAATTTCAGGATGTAGGGAAAACTTCCTGCATACTCCGAAGACCGTGGCTGTCTGTGCGCGTGAGCGGTCCTTTGGACGGCCGTTGACCCACCCCTGTTTGTGACGGGAATTTGCCCAAAGTGTGGTCTAAATGCCGGCAAATTTGGAGGTCAAGGAATTTCCCGACAAACTTCAAATTTTGCATGCTCCAAACTCTCTATGTTCCACACTCGTCATAAAAAATTGACAGACTTTCGCCGGGAAATTGCCGATAAATTTCAGGATGTAGGGAAAACTTCCTGCATACTCCGAAGACCGTGGCTGTCTGTGCGCGTGAGCGGTCCTTTGGACGGCCGTTGACCCACCCCTGTTTGTGACGGGAATTTGCCCAAAGTGTGGTCTAAATGCCGGCAAATTTGGAGGTCAAGGAATTTCCCGACAAACTTGAAATTTTGCATGCTCCAAACTCTCTATGTTCCACACTCGTCATCAAAAATTGACAGACTTTCGCCGGGAAATTGCCGATAAATTTCAGGATGTAGGGAAAACTTCCTGCCTACTCCGAAGACCGTGGCTGTCTGTGCGCGTGAGCGGTCCTTTGGACGGCCGTTGACCCACCCCTGTTTGTGACGGGAATTTGCCCAAAGTGTGGTCTAAATGCCGGCAAATTTGGAGGTCAAGGAATTTCCCGACAAACTTCAAATTTTGCATGCTCCAAACTCTCTATGTTCCACACTCGTCATAAAAAATTGACAGACTTTCGCCGGGAAATTGCCGATAAATTTCAGGATGTAGGGAAAACTTCCTGCATACTCCGAAGACCGTGGCTGTCTGTGCGCGTGAGCGGTCCTTTGGACGGCCGTTGACCCACCCCTGTTTGTGACGGGAATTTGCCCAAAGTGTGGTCTAAATGCCGGCAAATTTGGAGGTCAAGGAATTTCCCGACAAACTTCAAATTTTGCATGCTCCAAACTCTCTATGTTCCACACTCGTCATAAAAAATTGACAGACTTTCGCCGGGAAATTGCCGATAAATTTCAGGATGTAGGGAAAACTTCCTGCATACTCCGAAGACCGTGGCTGTCTGTGCGCGTGAGCGGTCCTTTGGACGGCCGTTGACCCACCCCTGTTTGTGACGGGAATTTGCCCAAAGTGTGGTCTAAATGCCGGCAAATTTGGAGGTCAAGGAATTTCCCGACAAACTTGAAATTTTGCATGCTCCAAACTCTCTATGTTCCACACTCGTCATCAAAAATTGACAGACTTTCGCCCGGAAATTGCCAATAAATTTTAGGATGTAGGGAAAACTTCCTGCATACTCCGAAGACCGTGGCTGTCTGTGCGCGTGAGCGGTCCTTTGGACGGCCGTTGACCCACCCCTGTTTGTGACGGGAATTTGCCCAAAGTGTGGTCTAAATGCCGGCAAATTTGGAGGTCAAGGAATTTCCCGACAAACTTCAAATTGTGCATGCTCCAAACTCTCTACGTTGCACACTCGTCATAAAAAATTGACAGACTTTCGCCGGGAAATTGCCGATAAATTTCAGGATGTAGGGAAAACTTCCTGCATACTCCGAAGACCGTGGCTGTCTGTGCGCGTGAGCGGTCCTTTGGACGGCCGTTGACCCACCCCTGTTTGTGACGGGAATTTGCCCAAAGTGTGGTCTAAATGCCGGCAAATTTGGAGGTCAAGGAATTTCCCGACAAACTTCAAATTTTGCATGCTCCAAACTCTCTATGTTCCACACTCGTCATAAAAAATTGACAGACTTTCGCCGGGAAATTGCCGATAAATTTCAGGATGTAGGGAAAACTTCCTGCATACTCCGAAGACCGTGGCTGTCTGTGCGCGTGAGCGGTCCTTTGGACGGCCGTTGACCCACCCCTGTTTGTGACGGGAATTTGCCCAAAGTGTGGTCTAAATGCCGGCAAATTTGGAGGTCAAGGAATTTCCCGACAAACTTCAAATTTTGCATGCTCCAAACTCTCTATGTTCCACACTCGTCATAAAAAATTGACAGACTTTCGCCGGGAAATTGCCGATAAATTTCAGGATGTAGGGAAAACTTCCTGCATACTCCGAAGACCGTGGCTGTCTGTGCGCGTGAGCGGTCCTTTGGACGGCCGTTGACCCACCCCTGTTTGTGACGGGAATTTGCCCAAAGTGTGGTCTAAATGCCGGCAAATTTGGAGGTCAAGGAATTTCCCGACAAACTTGAAATTTTGCATGCTCCAAACTCTCTATGTTCCACACTCGTCATCAAAAATTGACAGACTTTCGCCGGGAAATTGCCGATAAATTTCAGGATGTAGGGAAAACTTCCTGCCTACTCCGAAGACCGTGGCTGTCTGTGCGCGTGAGCGGTCCTTTGGACGGCCGTTGACCCACCCCTGTTTGTGATGGGAATTTGCCCAAAGTGTGGTCTAAATGCCGGCAAATTTGGAGGTCAAGGAATTTCCCGACAAACTTCAAATTTTGCATGCTCCAAACTCTCTATGTTCCACACTCGTCATAAAAAATTGACAGACTTTCGCCGGGAAATTGCCGATAAATTTCAGGATGTAGGGAAAACTTCCTGCATACTCCGAAGACCGTGGCTGTCTGTGCGCGTGAGCGGTCCTTTGGACGGCCGTTGACCCACCCCTGTTTGTGACGGGAATTTGCCCAAAGTGTGGTCTAAATGCCGGCAAATTTGGAGGTCAAGGAATTTCCCGACAAACTTGAAATTTTGCATGCTCCAAACTCTCTATGTTCCACACTCGTCATCAAAAATTGACAGACTTTCGCCGGGAAATTGCTGATAAATTTCAGGATGTAGGGAAAACTTCCTGCCTACTCCGAAGACCGTGGCTGTCTGTGCGCGTGAGCGGTCCTTTGGACGGCCGTTGACCCACCCCTGTTTGTGATGGGAATTTGCCCAAAGTGTGGTCTAAATGCCGGCAAATTTGGAGGTCAAGAAATTTCCCGACAAACTTCAAATTTTGCATGCTCCAAACTCTCTATGTTCCACACTCGTCATAAAAAATTGACAGACTTTCGCCGGGAAATTGCCGATAAATTTCAGGATGTAGGGAAAACTTCCTGCATACTCCGAAGACCGTGGCTGTCTGTGCGCGTGAGCGGTCCTTTGGACGGCCGTTGACCCACCCCTGTTTGTGACGGGAATTTGCCCAAAGTGTGGTCTAAATGCCGGCAAATTTGGAGGTCAAGGAATTTCCCGACAAACTTCAAATTTTGCATGCTCCAAACTCTCTATGTTCCACACTCGTCATAAAAAATTGACAGACTTTCGCCGGGAAATTGCCGATAAATTTCAGGATGTAGGGAAAACTTCCTGCATACTCCGAAGACCGTGGCTGTCTGTGCGCGTGAGCGGTCCTTTGGACGGCCATTGACCCACCCCTGTTTGTGACGGGAATTTGCCCAAAGTGTGGTCTAAATGCCGGCAAATTTGGAGGTCAAGGAATTTCCCGACAAACTTGAAATTTTGCATGCTCCAAACTCTCTATGTTCCACACTCGTCATAAAAAATTGACAGACTTTCGCCCGGAAATTGCCAATAAATTTCAGGATGTAGGGAAAACTTCCTGCATACTCCGAAGACCGTGGCTGTCTGTGCGCGTGAGCGGTCCTTTGGACGGCCGTTGACCCACCCCTGTTTGTGACGGGAATTTGCCCAAAGTGTGGTCTAAATGCCGGCAAATTTGGAGGTCAAGGAATTTCCCGACAAACTTCAAATTGTGCATGCTCCAAACTCTCTACGTTGCACACTCGTCATAAAAAATTGACAGACTTTCGCCGGGAAATTGCCGATAAATTTCAGGATGTAGGGAAAACTTCCTGCATACTCCGAAGACCGTGGCTGTCTGTGCGCGTGAGCGGTCCTTTGGACGGCCGTTGACCCACCCCTGTTTGTGACGGGAATTTGCCCAAAGTGTGGTCTAAATGCCGGCAAATTTGGAGGTCAAGGAATTTCCCGACAAACTTCAAATTTTGCATGCTCCAAACTCTCTATGTTCCACACTCGTCATAAAAAATTGACAGACTTTCGCCGGGAAATTGCCGATAAATTTCAGGATGTAGGGAAAACTTCCTGCATACTCCGAAGACCGTGGCTGTCTGTGCGCGTGAGCGGTCCTTTGGACGGCCGTTGACCCACCCCTGTTTGTGACGGGAATTTGCCCAAAGTGTGGTCTAAATGCCGGCAAATTTGGAGGTCAAGGAATTTCCCGACAAACTTGAAATTTTGCATGCTCCAAACTCTCTATGTTCCACACTCGTCATCAAAAATTGACAGACTTTCGCCGGGAAATTGCCGATAAATTTCAGGATGTAGGGAAAACTTCCTGCCTACTCCGAAGACCGTGGCTGTCTGTGCGCGTGAGCGGTCCTTTGGACGGCCGTTGACCCACCCCTGTTTGTGACGGGAATTTGCCCAAAGTGTGGTCTAAATGCCGGCAAATTTGGAGGTCAAGGAATTTCCCGACAAACTTCAAATTTTGCATGCTCCAAACTCTCTATGTTCCACACTCGTCATAAAAAAATTGACAGACTTTCGCCGGGAAATTGCCGATAAATTTCAGGATGTAGGGAAAACTTCCTGCATACTCCGAAGACCGTGGCTGTCTGTGCGCGTGAGCGGTCCTTTGGACGGCCGTTGACCCACCCCTGTTTGTGACGGGGAATTTGCCCAAAGTGTGGTCTAAATGCCGGCAAATTTGGAGGTCAAGGAATTTCCCGACAAACTTCAAATTTTGCATGCTCCAAACTCTCTATGTTCCACACTCGTCATAAACAATTGACAGACTTTCGCCGGGAAATTGCCGATAAATTTCAGGATGTAGGGAAAACTTCCTGCATACTCCGAAGACCGTGGCTGTCTGTGCGCGTGAGCGGTCCTTTGGACGGCCGTTGACCCACCCCTGTTTGTGACGGGAATTTGCCCAAAGTGTGGTCTAAATGCCGGCAAATTTGGAGGTCAAGGAATTTCCCGACAAACTTGAAATTTTGCATGCTCCAAACTCTCTATGTTCCACACTCGTCATCAAAAATTGACAGACTTTCGCCCGGAAATTGCCAATAAATTTCAGGATGTAGGGAAAACTTCCTGCATACTCCGAAGACCGTGGCTGTCTGTGCGCGTGAGCGGTCCTTTGGACGGCCGTTGACCCACCCCTGTTTGTGACGGGAATTTGCCCAAAGTGTGGTCTAAATGCCGGCAAATTTGGAGGTCAAGGAATTTCCCGACAAACTTCAAATTGTGCATGCTCCAAACTCTCTACGTTGCATACTCGTCATAAAAAATTGACAGACTTTCGCCGGGAAATTGCCGATAAATTTCAGGATGTAGGGAAAACTTCCTGCATACTCCGAAGACCGTGGCTGTCTGTGCGCGTGAGCGGTCCTTTGGACGGCCGTTGACCCACCCCTGTTTGTGACGGGAATTTGCCCAAAGTGTGGTCTAAATGCCGGCAAATTTGGAGGTCAAGGAATTTCCCGACAAACTTCAAATTTTGCATGCTCCAAACTCTCTATGTTCCACACTCGTCATAAAAAATTGACAGACTTTCGCCGGGAAATTGCCGATAAATTTCAGGATGTAGGGAAAACTTCCTGCATACTCCGAAGACCGTGGCTGTCTGTGCGCGTGAGCGGTCCTTTGGACGGCCGTTGACCCACCCCTGTTTGTGACGGGAATTTGCCCAAAGTGTGGTCTAAATGCCGGCAAATTTGGAGGTCAAGGAATTTCCCGACAAACTTCAAATTTTGCATGCTCCAAACTCTCTATGTTCCACACTCGTCATAAAAAATTGACAGACTTTCGCCGGGAAATTGCCGATAAATTTCAGGATGTAGGGAAAACTTCCTGCATACTCCGAAGACCGTGGCTGTCTGTGCGCGTGAGCGGTCCTTTGGACGGCCGTTGACCCACCCCTGTTTGTGACGGGAATTTGCCCAAAGTGTGGTCTAAATGCCGGCAAATTTGGAGGTCAAGGAATTTCCCGACAAACTTGAAATTTTGCATGCTCCAAACTCTCTATGTTCCACACTCGTCATCAAAAATTGACAGACTTTCGCCCGGAAATTGCCAATAAATTTCAGGATGTAGGGAAAACTTCCTGCATACTCCGAAGACCGTGGCTGTCTGTGCGCGTGAGCGGTCCTTTGGACGGCCGTTGACCCACCCCTGTTTGTGACGGGAATTTGCCCAAAGTGTGGTCTAAATGCCGGCAAATTTGGAGGTCAAGGAATTTCCCGACAAACTTCAAATTGTGCATGCTCCAAACTCTCTACGTTGCACACTCGTCATAAAAAATTGACAGACTTTCGCCGGGAAATTGCCGATAAATTTCAGGATGTAGGGAAAACTTCCTGCATACTCCGAAGACCGTGGCTGTCTGTGCGCGTGAGCGGTCCTTTGGACGGCCGTTGACCCACCCCTGTTTGTGACGGGAATTTGCCCAAAGTGTGGTCTAAATGCCGGCAAATTTGGAGGTCAAGGAATTTCCCGACAAACTTCAAATTTTGCATGCTCCAAACTCTCTATGTTCCACACTCGTCATAAAAAATTGACAGACTTTCGCCGGGAAATTGCCGATAAATTTCAGGATGTAGGGAAAACTTCCTGCATACTCCGAAGACCGTGGCTGTCTGTGCGCGTGAGCGGTCCTTTGGACGGCCGTTGACCCACCCCTGTTTGTGACGGGAATTTGCCCAAAGTGTGGTCTAAATGCCGGCAAATTTGGAGGTCAAGGAATTTCCCGACAAACTTGAAATTTTGCATGCTCCAAACTCTCTATGTTCCACACTCGTCATCAAAAATTGACAGACTTTCGCCGGGAAATTGCCGATAAATTTCAGGATGTAGGGAAAACTTCCTGCCTACTCCGAAGACCGTGGCTGTCTGTGCGCGTGAGCGGTCCTTTGGACGGCCGTTGACCCACCCCTGTTTGTGACGGGAATTTGCCCAAAGTGTGGTCTAAATGCCGGCAAATTTGGAGGTCAAGGAATTTCCCGACAAACTTCAAATTTTGCATGCTCCAAACTCTCTATGTTCCACACTCGTCATAAAAAAATTGACAGACTTTCGCCGGGAAATTGCCGATAAATTTCAGGATGTAGGGAAAACTTCCTGCATACTCCGAAGACCGTGGCTGTCTGTGCGCGTGAGCGGTCCTTTGGACGGCCGTTGACCCACCCCTGTTTGTGACGGGAATTTGCCCAAAGTGTGGTCTAAATGCCGGCAAATTTGGAGGTCAAGGAATTTCCCGAAAAACTTGAAATTTTGCATGCTCCAAACTCTCTATGTTCCACACTCGTCATAAAAAATTGACAGACTTTCGCCGGGAAATTGCCGATAAATTTCAGGATGTAGGGAAAACTTCCTGCATACTCCGAAGACCGTGGCTGTCTGTGCGCGTGAGCGGTCCTTTGGACGGCCGTTGACCCACCCCTGTTTGTGACGGGAATTTGCCCAAAGTGTGGTCTAAATGCCGGCAAATTTGGAGGTCAAGGAATTTCCCGACAAACTTGAAATTTTGCATGCTCCAAACTCTCTATGTTCCACACTCGTCATCAAAAATTGACAGACTTTCGCCGGGAAATTGCCGATAAATTTCAGGATGTAGGGAAAACTTCCTGCCTACTCCGAAGACCGTGGCTGTCTGTGCGCGTGAGCGGTCCTTTGGACGGCCGTTGACCCACCCCTGTTTGTGATGGGAATTTGCCCAAAGTGTGGTCTAAATGCCGGCAAATTTGGAGGTCAAGGAATTTCCCGACAAACTTCAAATTTTGCATGCTCCAAACTCTCTATGTTCCACACTCGTCATAAAAAATTGACAGACTTTCGCCGGGAAATTGCCGATAAATTTCAGGATGTAGGGAAAACTTCCTGCATACTCCGAAGACCGTGGCTATCTGTGCGCGTGAGCGGTCCTTTGGACGGCCGTTGACCCACCCCTGTTTGTGACGGGAATTTGCCCAAAGTGTGGTCTAAATGCCGGCAAATTTGGAGGTCAAGGAATTTCCCGACAAACTTGAAATTTTGCATGCTCCAAACTCTCTATGTTCCACACTCGTCATCAAAAATTGACAGACTTTCGCCGGGAAATTGCTGATAAATTTCAGGATGTAGGGAAAACTTCCTGCCTACTCCGAAGACCGTGGCTGTCTGTGCGCGTGAACGGTCCTTTGGACGGCCGTTGACCCATCCCTGTTTGTGATGGGAATTTGCCCAAAGTGTGGTCTAAATGCCGGCAAATTTGGAGGTCAAGGAATTTCCCGACAAACTTCAAATTTTGCATGCTCCAAACTCTCTATGTTCCACACTCGTCATACAAAATTGACAGACTTTCGCCGGGAAATTGCCGATAAATTTCAGGATGTAGGGAAAACTTCCTGCATACTCCGAAGACCGTGGCTGTCTGTGCGCGTGAGCGGTCCTTTGGACGGCCGTTGACCCACCCCTGTTTGTGACGGGAATTTGCCCAAAGTGTGGTCTAAATGCCGGCAAATTTGGAGGTCAAGGAATTTCCCGACAAACTTCAAATTTTGCATGCTCCAAACTCTCTATGTTCCACACTCGTCATCAAAAATTGACAGACTTTCGCCGGGAAATTGCCGATAAATTTCAGGATGTAGGGAAAACTTCCTGCATACTCCGAAGACCGTGGCTGTCTGTGCGCGTGAGCGGTCCTTTGGACGGCCGTTGACCCACCCCTGTTTGTGACGGGAATTTGCCCAAAGTGTGGTCTAAATGCCGGCAAATTTGGAGGTCAAGGTATTTCCCGACAAACTTGAAATTTTGCATGCTCCAAACTCTCTATGTTCCACACTCGTCATCAAAAATTGACAGACTTTCGCCGGGAAATTGCCGATAAATTTCAGGATGTAGGGAAAACTTCCTGCCTACTCCGAAGACCGTGGCTGTCTGTGCGCGTGAGCGGTCCTTTGGACGGCCGTTGACCCACCCCTGTTTGTGACGGGAATTTGCCCAAAGTGTGGTCTAAATGCCGGCAAATTTGGAGGTCAAGGAATTTCCCGACAAACTTCAAATTTTGCATGCTCCAAACTCTCTATGTTCCACACTCGTCATAAAAAAATTGACAGACTTTCGCCGGGAAATTGCCGATAAATTTCAGGATGTAGGGAAAACTTCCTGCATACTCCGAAGACCGTGGCTGTCTGTGCGCGTGAGCGGTCCTTTGGACGGCCGTTGACCCACCCCTGTTTGTGACGGGAATTTGCCCAAAGTGTGGTCTAAATGCCGGCAAATTTGGAGGTCAAGGAATTTCCCGACAAACTTGAAATTTTGCATGCTCCAAACTCTCTATGTTCCACACTCGTCATCAAAAATTGACAGACTTTCGCCGGGAAATTGCTGATAAATTTCAGGATGTAGGGAAAACTTCCTGCCTACTCCGAAGACCGTGGCTGTCTGTGCGCGTGAGCGGTCCTTTGGACGGCCGTTGACCCACCCCTGTTTGTGATGGGAATTTGCCCAAAGTGTGGTCTAAATGCCGGCAAATTTGGAGGTCAAGGAATTTCCCGACAAACTTCAAATTTTGCATGCTCCAAACTCTCTATGTTCCACACTCGTCATAAAAAATTGACAGACTTTCGCCGGGAAATTGCCGAAAAATTTCAGGATGTAGGGAAAACTTCCTGCATACTCCGAAGACCGTGGCTGTCTGTGCGCGTGAGCGGTCCTTTGGACGGCCGTTGACCCACCCCTGTTTGTGACGGGAATTTGCCCAAAGTGTGGTCTAAATGCCGGCAAATTTGGAGGTCAAGGAATTTCCCGACAAACTTCAAATTTTGCATGCTCCAAACTCTCTATGTTCCACACTCGTCATAAAAAATTGACAGACTTTCGCCGGGAAATTGCCGATAAATTTCAGGATGTAGGGAAAACTTCCTGCATACTCCGAAGACCGTGGCTGTCTGTGCGCGTGAGCGGTCCTTTGGACGGCCGTTGACCCACCCCTGTTTGTGACGGGAATTTGCCCAAAGTGTGGTCTAAATGCCGGCAAATTTGGAGGTCAAGGAATTTCCCGACAAACTTGAAATTTTGCATGCTCCAAACTCTCTATGTTCCACACTCGTCATCAAAAATTGACAGACTTTCGCCCGGAAATTGCCAATAAATTTCAGGATGTAGGGAAAACTTCCTGCATACTCCGAAGACCGTGGCTGTCTGTGCGCGTGAGCGTCCTTTGGACGGCCGTTGACCCACCCCTGTTTGTGACGGGAATTTGCCCAAAGTGTGGTCTAAATGCCGGCAAATTTGGAGGTCAAGGAATTTCCCGACAAACTTCAAATTGTGCATGCTCCAAACTCTCTACGTTGCACACTCGTCATAAAAAATTGACAGACTTTCGCCGGGAAATTGCCGATAAATTTCAGGATGTAGGGAAAACTTCCTGCATACTCCGAAGACCGTGGCTGTCTGTGCGCGTGAGCGGTCCTTTGGACGGCCGTTGACCCACCCCTGTTTGTGACGGGAATTTGCCCAAAGTGTGGTCTAAATGCCGGCAAATTTGGAGGTCAAGGAATTTCCCGACAAACTTCAAATTTTGCATGCTCCAAACTCTCTATGTTCCACACTCGTCATAAAAAATTGACAGACTTTCGCCGGGAAATTGCCGATAAATTTCAGGATGTAGGGAAAACTTCCTGCATACTCCGAAGACCGTGGCTGTCTGTGCGCGTGAGCGGTCCTTTGGACGGCCGTTGACCCACCCCTGTTTGTGACGGGAATTTGCCCAAAGTGTGGTCTAAATGCCGGCAAATTTGGAGGTCAAGGAATTTCCCGACAAACTTCAAATTTTGCATGCTCCAAACTCTCTATGTTCCACACTCGTCATCAAAAATTGACAGACTTTCGCCGGGAAATTGCCGATAAATTTCAGGATGTAGGGAAAACTTCCTGCCTACTCCGAAGACCGTGGCTGTCTGTGCGCGTGAGCGGTCCTTTGGACGGCCGTTGACCCACCCCTGTTTGTGACGGGAATTTGCCCAAAGTGTGGTCTAAATGCCGGCAAATTTGGAGGTCAAGGAATTTCCCGACAAACTTCAAATTTTGCATGCTCCAAACTCTCTATGTTCCACACTCGTCATAAAAAAATTGACAGACTTTCGCCGGGAAATTGCCGATAAATTTCAGGATGTAGGGAAAACTTCCTGCATACTCCGAAGACCGTGGCTGTCTGTGCGCGTGAGCGGTCCTTTGGACGGCCGTTGACCCACCCCTGTTTGTGACGGGAATTTGCCCAAAGTGTGGTCTAAATGCCGGCAAATTTGGAGGTCAAGGAATTTCCCGACAAACTTCAAATTTTGCATGCTCCAAACTCTCTATGTTCCACACTCGTCATAAAAAATTGACAGACTTTCGCCGGGAAATTGCCGATAAATTTCAGGATGTAGGGAAAACTTCCTGCCTACTCCGAAGACCGTGGCTGTCTGTGCGCGTGAGCGGTCCTTTGGACGGCCGTTGACCCACCCCTGTTTGTGATGGGAATTTGCCCAAAGTGTGGTCTAAATGCCGGCAAATTTGGAGGTCAAGGAATTTCCCGACAAACTTCAAATTTTGCATGCTCCAAACTCTCTATGTTCCACACTCGTCATAAAAAATTGACAGACTTTCGCCGGGAAATTGCCGATAAATTTCAGGATGTAGGGAAAACTTCCTGCATACTCCGAAGACCGTGGCTGTCTGTGCGCGTGAGCGGTCCTTTGGACGGCCGTTGACCCACCCCTGTTTGTGACGGGAATTTGCCCAAAGTGTGGTCTAAATGCCGGCAAATTTGGAGGTCAAGGAATTTCCCGACAAACTTGAAATTTTGCATGCTCCAAACTCTCTATGTTCCACACTCGTCATCAAAAATTGACAGACTTTCGCCGGGAAATTGCTGATAAATTTCAGGATGTAGGGAAAACTTCCTGCCTACTCCGAAGACCGTGGCTGTCTGTGCGCGTGAGCGGTCCTTTGGACGGCCGTTGACCCACCCCTGTTTGTGATGGGAATTTGCCCAAAGTGTGGTCTAAATGCCGGCAAATTTGGAGGTCAAGGAATTTCCCGACAAACTTCAAATTTTGCATGCTCCAAACTCTCTATGTTCCACACTCGTCATAAAAAATTGACAGACTTTCGCCGGGAAATTGCCGATAAATTTCAGGATGTAGGGAAAACTTCCTGCATACTCCGAAGACCGTGGCTGTCTGTGCGCGTGAGCGGTCCTTTGGACGGCCGTTGACCCACCCCTGTTTGTGACGGGAATTTGCCCAAAGTGTGGTCTAAATGCCGGCAAATTTGGAGGTCAAGGAATTTCCCGACAAACTTGAAATTTTGCATGCTCCAAACTCTCTATGTTCCACACTCGTCATCAAAAATTGACAGACTTTCGCCGGGAAATTGCCGATAAATTTCAGGATGTAGGGAAAACTTCCTGCCTACTCCGAAGACCGTGGCTGTCTGTGCGCGTGAGCGGTCCTTTGGACGGCCGTTGACCCACCCCTGTTTGTGACGGGAATTTGCCCAAAGTGTGGTCTAAATGCCGGCAAATTTGGAGGTCAAGGAATTTCCCGACAAACTTCAAATTTTGCATGCTCCAAACTCTCTATGTTCCACACTCGTCATAAAAAAATTGACAGACTTTCGCCGGGAAATTGCCGATAAATTTCAGGATGTAGGGAAAACTTCCTGCATACTCCGAAGACCGTGGCTGTCTGTGCGCGTGAGCGGTCCTTTGGACGGCCGTTGACCCACCCCTGTTTGTGACGGGAATTTGCCCAAAGTGTGGTCTAAATGCCGGCAAATTTGGAGGTCAAGGAATTTCCCGACAAACTTCAAATTTTGCATGCTCCAAACTCTCTATGTTCCACACTCGTCATAAAAAATTGACAGACTTTCGCCGGGAAATTGCCGATAAATTTCAGGATGTAGGGAAAACTTCCTGCATACTCCGAAGACCGTGGCTGTCTGTGCGCGTGAGCGGTCCTTTGGACGGCCGTTGACCCACCCCTGTTTGTGACGGGAATTTGCCCAAAGTGTGGTCTAAATGCCGGCAAATTTGGAGGTCAAGGAATTTCCCGACAAACTTGAAATTTTGCATGCTCCAAACTCTCTATGTTCCACACTCGTCATCAAAAATTGACAGACTTTCGCCGGGAAATTGCCGATAAATTTCAGGATGTAGGGAAAACTTCCTGCCTACTCCGAAGACCGTGGCTGTCTGTGCGCGTGAGCGGTCCTTTGGACGGCCGTTGACCCACCCCTGTTTGTGATGGGAATTTGCCCAAAGTGTGGTCTAAATGCCGGCAAATTTGGAGGTCAAGGAATTTCCCGACAAACTTCAAATTTTGCATGCTCCAAACTCTCTATGTTCCACACTCGTCATAAAAAATTGACAGACTTTCGCCGGGAAATTGCCGATAAATTTCAGGATGTAGGGAAAACTTCCTGCATACTCCGAAGACCGTGGCTGTCTGTGCGCGTGAGCGGTCCTTTGGACGGCCGTTGACCCACCCCTGTTTGTGACGGGAATTTGCCCAAAGTGTGGTCTAAATGCCGGCAAATTTGGAGGTCAAGGAATTTCCCGACAAACTTGAAATTTTGCATGCTCCAAACTCTCTATGTTCCACACTCGTCATCAAAAATTGACAGACTTTCGCCGGGAAATTGCTGATAAATTTCAGGATGTAGGGAAAACTTCCTGCCTACTCCGAAGACCGTGGCTGTCTGTGCGCGTGAACGGTCCTTTGGACGGCCGTTGACCCACCCCTGTTTGTGATGGGAATTTGCCCAAAGTGTGGTCTAAATGCCGGCAAATTTGGAGGTCAAGGAATTTCCCGACAAACTTCAAATTTTGCATGCTCCAAACTCTCTATGTTCCACACTCGTCATACAAAATTGACAGACTTTCGCCGGGAAATTGCCGATAAATTTCAGGATGTAGGGAAAACTTCCTGCATACTCCGAAGACCGTGGCTGTCTGTGCGCGTGAGCGGTCCTTTGGACGGCCGTTGACCCACCCCTGTTTGTGACGGGAATTTGCCCAAAGTGTGGTCTAAATGCCGGCAAATTTGGAGGTCAAGGAATTTCCCGACAAACTTCAAATTTTGCATGCTCCAAACTCTCTATGTTCCACACTCGTCATAAAAAATTGACAGACTTTCGCCGGGAAATTGCCGATAAATTTCAGGATGTAGGGAAAACTTCCTGCATACTCCGAAGACCGTGGCTGTCTGTGCGCGTGAGCGGTCCTTTGGACGGCCGTTGACCCACCCCTATTTGTGACGGGAATTTGCCCAAAGTGTGGTCTAAATGCCGGCAAATTTGGAGGTCAAGGAATTTCCCGACAAACTTCAAATTTTGCATGCTCCAAACTCTCTATGTTCCACACTCGTCATAAAAAATTGACAGACTTTCGCCGGGAAATTGCCGATAAATTTCAGGATGTAGGGAAAACTTCCTGCATACTCCGAAGACCGTGGCTGTCTGTGCGCGTGAGCGGTCCTTTGGACGGCCGTTGACCCACCCCTGTTTGTGACGGGAATTTGCCCAAAGTGTGGTCTAAATGCCGGCAAATTTGGAGGTCAAGGTATTTCCCGACAAACTTGAAATTTTGCATGCTCCAAACTCTCTATGTTCCACACTCGTCATCAAAAATTGACAGACTTTCGCCGGGAAATTGCCGATAAATTTCAGGATGTAGGGAAAACTTCCTGCCTACTCCGAAGACCGTGGCTGTCTGTGCGCGTGAGCGGTCCTTTGGACGGCCGTTGACCCACCCCTGTTTGTGACGGGAATTTGCCCAAA
This sequence comes from Henricia sp. BOLD:AAB3569, assembly GCA_037783545.1. Lineage (NCBI taxonomy): Eukaryota > Metazoa > Echinodermata > Asteroidea > Spinulosida > Echinasteridae > Henricia > Henricia sp. BOLD:AAB3569. Next base: position 1,005,471 of record JBBELK010000397.1, read on the forward strand.
GTGTGGTCTAAATGCCGGCAAATTTGGAGGTCAAGGAATTTCCCGACAAACTTCAAATTTTGCATGCTCCAAACTCTCTATGTTCCACACTCGTCATAAAAAAATTGACAGACTTTCGCCGGGAAATTGCCGATAAATTTCAGGATGTAGGGAAAACTTCCTGCATACTCCGAAGACCGTGGCTGTCTGTGCGCGTGAGCGGTCCTTTGGACGGCCGTTGACCCACCCCTGTTTGTGACGGGAATTTGCCCAAAGTGTGGTCTAAATGCCGGCAAATTTGGACGTCAAGGAATTTCCCGACAAACTTGAAATTTTGCATGCTCCAAACTCTCTACGTTCCACACTCGTCATAGTCTTGGCCCAAGACTACTCTAGTCGATATTGGTTTGTGTACGCGTTGGCCATATAGTGCGCCCTCTTGCAGCACTAACGGACCAGTCTTTGCTCACTAGAGTAGTCTTGGGAATTTCTCCCGGAAGGTTTAACTTTTTCTTTGTTTTTGCCTAGGCTTTCCTAGGGAACCAATCAGCGAGTGACCCAAATACAGCAGAGCGTTGGAATGCAGCGAGCGACCCAAATACAGCGCGTCGACCGCAGAGCGTGACCCAAATACAGCGCGTCGACCGCAGAGCGTGACCCAAATACAGCGCGTCGACCGCAGAGCGTGACCCAAATACAGCGCGTCGACCGCAGAGCGTGACCCAAATACACCGCGTCGACCGCAGAGCGTGACCCAAATACACCGCGTGCACGCGCTTCGAATGGTTTGAAAAATATAAGGCGGCTTACAAGAATCATCGAACATGACCGTTTTATCGTTGCTAATATTTTCGGTGACATAAGTTTCTTGGCAAATGTTGCGAATATATTTACGAACATGTTTGCAAAGGCGTATGACATCGCAAAATACTTTTGTTTATGAAGATAATTGCGACATTGCAAATATTTGCAAAGATATCTGTGATATGCCATGTCCCTTGTGTGCCATCATAAAACCCTCTGCAGCTATTTACATAAAACGGTACCGCCCCCAATGCTGAACTTCCGGGAGAAATTCCCAAGACTACTCTAGTGAGCAAAGACTGGTCCGTTAGTGCTGCAAGAGGGCGCACTATATGGCCAACGCGTACACAAACCAATATCGACTAGAGTAGTCTTGGGCCAAGACTACACTCGTCATAAAAAATTGACAGACTTTCGCCGGGAAATTGCCGATAAATTTCAGGATGTAGGGAAAACTTCCTGCATACTCCAAAGACCGTGGCTGTCTGTGCGCGTGAGCGGTCCTTTGGACGGCCGTTGACCCACCCCTGTTTGTGACGGGAATTTGCCCAAAGTGTGGTCTAAATGCCGGCAAATTTGGAGGTCAAGGAATTTCCCGACAAACTTGAAATTTTGCATGCTCTAAACTCTCTATGTTCCACACTCGTCATAAAAAATTGACAGACTTTCGCCGGGAAATTGCCGATCAATTTCAGGATGTAGGGAAAACTTCCTGCATACTCCGAAGACCGTGGCTGTCTGTGCGCGTGAGCGGTCCTTTTGACGGCCGTTGACCCACCCCTGTTTGTGACGGGAATTTGCCCAAAGTGTGGTCTAAATGCCGGCAAATTTGGAGGTCAAGGAATTTCCCGACAAACTTCAAATTTTGCATGCTCCAAACTCTCTATGTTCCACACTCGTCATAAAAAATTGACAGACTTTCGCCGGGAAATTGCCGATAAATTTCAGGATGTAGGGAAAACTTCCTGCATACTCCGAAGACCGTGGCTGTCTGTGCGCGTGAGCGGTCCTTCGGACGGCCGTTGACCCACCCCTGTTTGTGACGGGAATTTGCCCAAAGTGTGGTCTAAATGCCGGCAAATTTGGAGGTCAAGGAATTTCCCGACAAACTTCAAATTTTGCATGCTCCAAACTCTCTATGTTCCACACTCGTCATAAAAAATTGACAGACTTTCGCCGGGAAATTGCCGATAAATTTCAGGATGTAGGGAAAACTTCCTGCATACTCCGAAGACCGTGGCTGTCTGTGCGCGTGAGCGGTCCTTTTGACGGCCGTTGACCCACCCCTGTTTGTGACGGGAATTTGCCCAAAGTGTGGTCTAAATGCCGGCAAATTTGGAGGTCAAGGAATTTCCCGACAAACTTCAAATTTTGCATGCTCCACACTCTCTATGTTCCACACTCGTCATAAAAAATTGACAGACTTTCGCCGGGAAATTGCCGATAAATTTCAGGATGTAGGGAAAACTTCCTGCATACTCCAAAGACCGTGGCTGTCTGTGCGCGTGAGCGGTCCTTTGGACGGCCGTTGACCCACCCCTGTTTGTGACGGGAATTTGCCCAAAGTGTGGTCTAAATGCCGGCAAATTTGGAGGTCAAGGAATTTCCTCAAAAACTTCAAATTTGGCATGCTCCAAACTCTCTATGTTCCACACTCGTCATAAAAAATTGACAGACTTTCGCCGGGAAATTGCCGATAAATTTCAGGATGTAGGGAAAACTTCCTGCATACTCCGAAGACCGTGGCTGTCTGTGCGCGTGAGCGGTCCTTTGGACGGCCGTTGACCCACCCATGTTTGTGACGAGAATTTGCCCAAAGTGTGGTCTAAATGCCGGCAAATTTGGAGGTCAAGGAATTTCCCGACAAACTTCAAATTTTGCATGCTCCAAACTCTCTATGTTCCACACTCGTCATAAAAAATTGACAGACTTTCGCCGGGAAATTGCCGATAAATTTCAGGATGTAGGGAAAACTTCCTGCATACTCCGAAGACCGTGGCTGTCTGTGCGCGTGAGCGGTCCTTTGGACGGCCGTTGACCCACCCCTGTTTGTGACGGGAATTTTCCCAAAGTGTGGTCTAAATGCCGGCAAATTTGGAGGTCAAGGAATTTCCCGACAAACTTCACATTTTGCATGCTCCAAACTCTCTATGTTCCACACTCGTCATAAAAAATTGACAGACTTTCGCCGGGAAATTGCCGATAAATTTCAGGATGTAGGGAAAACTTCCTGCCTACTCCTAAGACCGTGGCTGTCTGTGCGCGTGAGCGGTCCTTTGGACGGCCGTTGACACACCCCTGTTTGTGACGGGAATTTGCCCAAAGTGTGGTCTAAATGCCGGCAAATTTGGAGGTCAAGGAATTTCCGGAAAAACTTCAAATTTTGCATGCTCCAAACTCTCTATGTTCCACACTCGTCATAACAAATTGACAGACTTTCGCCGGGAATTTGCCGATAAATTTCAGGATGTAGGGAAAACTTCCTGCATACTCCGAAGACCGTGGCTGTCTGTGCGCGTGAGCGGTCCTTTGGACAGCCGTTGACCCACCCCTGTTTGTGACGGGAATTTGCCCAAAGTGTGGTCTAAATGCCGGCAAATTTGGAGGTCAAGGAATTTCCCGAAAAACTTGAAATTTTGCATGCTCCAAACTCTCTATGTTCCACACTCGTCATAACAAATTGACAGACTTTCGCCGGGAAATTGCCGATAAATTTCAGGATGTAGGGAAAACTTCCTGCCTACTCCGAAGACCGTGGCTGTCTGTGCGCGTGAGCGGTCCTTTGGACGGCCGTTGACCCACCCCTGTTTGTGACGGGAATTTGCCCAAAGTGTGGTCTAAATGCCGGCAAATTTGGAGGTCAAGGAATTTCCCGACAAACTTCAAATTTTGCATGCTCCAAACTCTCTATGTTCCACACTCGTCATAAAAAATTGACAGACTTTCGCCGGGAAATTGCCGATAAATTTCAGGATGTAGGGAAAACTTCCTGCCTACTCCTAAGACCGTGGCTGTCTGTGCGCGTGAGCGGTCCTTTGGACGGCCGTTGACACACCCCTGTTTGTGACGGGAATTTGCCCAAAGTGTGGTCTAAATGCCGGCAAATTTGGAGGTCAAGGAATTTCCGGAAAAACTTCAAATTTTGCATGCTCCAAACTCTCTATGTTCCACACTCGTCATAACAAATTGACAGACTTTCGCCGGGAATTTGCCGATAAATTTCAGGATGTAGGGAAAACTTCCTGCATACTCCGAAGACCGTGGCTGTCTGTGCGCGTGAGCGGTCCTTTGGACAGCCGTTGACCCACCCCTGTTTGTGACGGGAATTTGCCCAAAGTGTGGTCTAAATGCCGGCAAATTTGGAGGTCAAGGAATTTCCCGAAAAACTTGAAATTTTGCATGCTCCAAACTCTCTATGTTCCACACTCGTCATAACAAATTGACAGACTTTCGCCGGGAAATTGCCGATAAATTTCAGGATGTAGGGAAAACTTCCTGCCTACTCCGAAGACCGTGGCTGTCTGTGCGCGTGAGCGGTCCTTTGGACGGCCGTTGACCCACCCCTGTTTGTGACGGGAATTTGCCCAAAGTGTGGTCTAAATGCCGGCAAATTTGGAGGTCAAGGAATTTCCCGACAAACTTCAAATTTTGCATGCTCCAAACTCTCTATGTTCCACACTCGTCATAAAAAATTGACAGACTTTCGCCGGGAAATTGCCGATAAATTTCAGGATGTAGGGAAAACTTCCTGCCTACTCCGAAGACCGTGGCTGTCTGTGCGCGTGAGCGGTCCTTTGGACGGCCGTTGACACACCCCTGTTTGTGACGGGAATTTGCCCAAAGTGTGGTCTAAATGCCGGCAAATTTGGAGGTCAAGGAATTTCCGGGAAAACTTGAAATTTTGCATGCTCCAAACTCTATGTTCCACACTCGTCATAACAAATTGACAGACTTTCGCCTGGAATTTGCCGATAAATTTCAGGATGTAGGGAAAACTTCCTGCATACTCCGAAGACCGTGGCTGTCTGTGCGCGTGAGCGGTCCTTTGGACAGCCGTTGACCCACCCCTGTTTGTGACGGGAATTTGCCCAAAGTGTGGTCTATATGCCGGCAAATTTGGAGGTCAAGGAATTTCCCGAAAAACTTGACATTTTGCATGCTCCAAACTCTCTATGTTCCACACTCGTCATAACAAATTGACAGACTTTCGCCTGGAATTTGCCGATAAATTTCAGGATGTAGGGAAAACTTCCTGCCTACTCCAAAGACCGTGGCTGTCTGTGCGCGTGAGCGGTCCTTTGGACGGCTGTTGACCCACCCCTGTTTGTGACGGGAATTTGCCCAAAGTGTGGTCTAAATGCCGGCAAATTTGGAGGTCAAGGAATTTCCGGAAAAACTTGAAATTTTGCATGCTCCAAACTCTCTATGTTCCACACTCGTCATAAAAAATTGACAGACTTTCGCCGGGAAATTGCCGATAAATTTCAGGATGTAGGGAAAACTTCCTGCATACTCCGAAGACCGTGGCTGTCTGTGCGCGTGAGCGGTCCTTTGGACGGCCGTTGACCCACCCCTGTTTGTGACGGGAATTTGCCCAAAGTGTGGTCTAAATGCCGGCAAATTTTGAGGTCAAGGAATTTCCCGAAAAACTTGACATTTTGCATGCTCCAAACTCTCTATGTTCCACACTCGTCATAACAAATTGACAGACTTTCGCCTGGAATTTGCCGATAAATTTCAGGATGTAGGGAAAACTTCCTGCCTACTCCGAAGACCGTGGCTGTCTGTGCGCGTGAGCGGTCCTTTGGACGGCCGTTGACCCACCCCTGTTTGTGACGGGAATTTGCCCAAAGTGTGGTCTAAATGCCGGCAAATTTGGAGGTCAAGGAATTTCCGGAAAAACTTGAAATTTTGCATGCTCCAAACTCTCTATGTTCCACACTCGTCATAAAAAATTGACAGACTTTCGCCGGGAAATTGCCGATAAATTTCAGGATGTAGGGAAAACTTCTGGCCTACTCCGAAGACCGTGGCTGTCTGTGCGCGTGAGCGGTCCTTTGGACGGCCGTTGACCCACCCCTGTTTGTGACGGGAATTTGCCCAAAGTGTGGTCTAAATGCCGGCAAATTTGGAGGTCAAGGAATTTCCCGAAAAACTTCAAATTTTGCATGCTCCAAACTCTCTATGTTCCACACTCGTCATAAAAAATTGACAGACTTTCGCCGGGAAATTGCCGATAAATTTCAGGATGTAGGGAAAACTTCCTGCATACTCCGAAGACCGTGGCTGTCTGTGCGCGTGAGCGGTCCTTTGGACGGCCGTTGACCCACCCCTGTTTGTGACGGGAATTTGCCCAAAGTGTGGTCTAAATGCCGGCAAATTTGGAGGTCAAGGAATTTCCTCAAAAACTTCAAATTTGGCATGCTCCAAACTCTCTATGTTCCACACTCGTCATAAAAAATTGACAGACTTTCGCCGGAAAATTGCCGATAAATTTCAGGATGTAGGGAAAACTTCCTGCATACTCCGAAGACCGTGGCTGTCTGTGCGCGTGAGCGGTCCTTTGGACGGCCGTTGACCCACCCATGTTTGTGACGAGAATTTGCCCAACGTGTGGTCTAAATGCCGGCAAATTTGGAGGTCAAGGAATTTCCCGACAAACTTCAAATTTTGCATGCTCCAAACTCTCTATGTTCCACACTCGTCATAAAAAATTGACAGACTTTCGCCGGGAAATTGCCGATAAATTTCAGGATGTAGGGAAAACTTCCTGCCTACTCCTAAGACCGTGGCTGTCTGTGCGCGTGAGCGGTCCTTTGGACGGCCGTTGACACACCCCTGTTTGTGACGGGAATTTGCCCAAAGTGTGGTCTAAATGCCGGCAAATTTGGAGGTCAAGGAATTTCCCGAAAAACTTGAAATTTTGCATGCTCCAAACTCTCTATGTTCCACACTCGTCATAAAAAATTGACAGACTTTCGCCGGGAAATTGCCGATAAATTTCAGGATGTAGGGAAAACTTCCTGCATACTCCGAAGACCGTGGCTGTCTGTGCGCGTGAGCGGTCCTTTGGACGGCCGTTGACCCACCCCTGTTTGTGACGGGAATTTGCCCAAAGTGTGGTCTAAATGCCGGCAAATTTGGAGGTCAAGGAATTTCCCGAAAAACTTGAAATTTTGCATGCTCCAAACTCTCTATGTTCCACACTCGTCATAAAAAATTGACAGACTTTCGCCGGGAAATTGCCGATAATTTTCAGGATGTAGGGAAAACTTCCTGCATACTCCGAAGACCGTGGCTGTCTGTGCGCGTGAGCGGTCCTTTGGACAGCCGTTGACCCACCCCTGTTTGTGACGGGAATTTGCCCAAAGTGTGGTCTAAATGCCGGCAAATTTGGAGGTCAAGGAATTTCCCGAAAAACTTGAAATTTTGCATGCTCCAAACTCTCTATGTTCCACACTCGTCATAACAAATTGACAGACTTTCGCCGGGAAATTGCCGATAAATTTCAGGATGTAGGGAAAACTTCCTGCCTACTCCGAAGACCGTGGCTGTCTGTGCGCGTGAGCGGTCCTTTGGACGGCCGTTGACCCACCCCTGTTTGTGACGGGAATTTGCCCAAAGTGTGGTCTAAATGCCGGCAAATTTGGAGGTCAAGGAATTTCCCGACAAACTTCAAATTTTGCATGCTCCAAACTCTCTATGTTCCACACTCGTCATAAAAAATTGACAGACTTTCGCCGGGAAATTGCCGATAAATTTCAGGATGTAGGGAAAACTTCCTGCCTACTCCGAAGACCGTGGCTGTCTGTGCGCGTGAGCGGTCCTTTGGACGGCCGTTGACACACCCCTGTTTGTGACGGGAATTTGCCCAAAGTGTGGTCTAAATGCCGGCAAATTTGGAGGTCAAGGAATTTCCGGGAAAACTTCAAATTTTGCATGCTCCAAACTCTCTATGTTCCACACTCGTCATAACAAATTGACAGACTTTCGCCTGGAATTTGCCGATAAATTTCAGGATGTAGGGAAAACTTCCTGCATACTCCGAAGACCGTGGCTGTCTGTGCGCGTGAGCGGTCCTTTGGACAGCCGTTGACCCACCCCTGTTTGTGACGGGAATTTGCCCAAAGTGTGGTCTAAATGCCGGCAAATTTGGAGGTCAAGGAATTTCCCGAAAAACTTGAAATTTTGCATGCTCCAAACTCTCTATGTTCCACACTCGTCATAAAAAATTGACAGACTTTCGCCGGGAAATTGCCGATAATTTTCAGGATGTAGGGAAAACTTCCTGCATACTCCGAAGACCGTGGCTGTCTGTGCGCGTGAGCGGTCCTTTGGACAGCCGTTGACCCACCCCTGTTTGTGACGGGAATTTGCCCAAAGTGTGGTCTAAATGCCGGCAAATTTGGAGGTCAAGGAATTTCCCGAAAAACTTGAAATTTTGCATGCTCCAAACTCTCTATGTTCCACACTCGTCATAACAAATTGACAGACTTTCGCCGGGAAATTGCCGATAAATTTCAGGATGTAGGGAAAACTTCCTGCCTACTCCGAAGACCGTGGCTGTCTGTGCGCGTGAGCGGTCCTTTGGACGGCCGTTGACCCACCCCTGTTTGTGACGGGAATTTGCCCAAAGTGTGGTCTAAATGCCGGCAAATTTGGAGGTCAAGGAATTTCCCGACAAACTTCAAATTTTGCATGCTCCAAACTCTCTATGTTCCACACTCGTCATAAAAAATTGACAGACTTTCGCCGGGAAATTGCCGATAAATTTCAGGATGTAGGGAAAACTTCCTGCCTACTCCGAAGACCGTGGCTGTCTGTGCGCGTGAGCGGTCCTTTGGACGGCCGTTGACACACCCCTGTTTGTGACGGGAATTTGCCCAAAGTGTGGTCTAAATGCCGGCAAATTTGGAGGTCAAGGAATTTCCGGGAAAACTTCAAATTTTGCATGCTCCAAACTCTCTATGTTCCACACTCGTCATAACAAATTGACAGACTTTCGCCTGGAATTTGCCGATAAATTTCAGGATGTAGGGAAAACTTCCTGCATACTCCGAAGACCGTGGCTGTCTGTGCGCGTGAGCGGTCCTTTGGACAGCCGTTGACCCACCCCTGTTTGTGACGGGAATTTGCCCAAAGTGTGGTCTAAATGCCGGCAAATTTGGAGGTCAAGGAATTTCCCGAAAAACTTGACATTTTGCATGCTCCAAACTCTCTATGTTCCACACTCGTCATAACAAATTGACAGACTTTCGCCTGGAATTTGCCGATAAATTTCAGGATGTAGGGAAAACTTCCTGCCTACTCCGAAGACCGTGGCTGTCTGTGCGCGTGAGCGGTCCTTTGGACGGCTGTTGACCCACCCCTGTTTGTGACGGGAATTTGCCCAAAGTGTGGTCTAAATGCCGGCAAATTTGGAGGTCAAGGAATTTCCGGAAAAACTTGAAATTTTGCATGCTCCAAACTCTCTATGTTCCACACTCGTCATAAAAAATTGACAGACTTTCGCCGGGAAATTGCCGATAAATTTCAGGATGTAGGGAAAGCTTCCTGCCTACTCCTAAGACCGTGGCTGTCTGTGCGCGTGAGCGGTCCTTTGGACGGCCGTTGACACACCCCTGTTTGTGACGGGAATTTGCCCAAAGTGTGGTCTAAATGCCGGCAAATTTGGAGGTCAAGGAATTTCCGGAAAAACTTGAAATTTTGCATGCTCCAAACTCTCTATGTTCCACACTCGTCATAAAAAATTGACAGACTTTCGCCGGGAAATTGCCGATAATTTTCAGGATGTAGGGAAAACTTCCTGCATACTCCGAAGACCGTGGCTGTCTGTGCGCGTGAGCGGTCCTTTGGACAGCCGTTGACCCACCCCTGTTTGTGACGGGAATTTGCCCAAAGTGTTGTCTATATGCCGGCAAATTTGGAGGTCAAGGAATTTCCCGAAAAACTTGACATTTTGCATGCTCCAAACTCTCTATGTTCCACACTCGTCATAAAAAATTGACAGACTTTTGCCGGGAAATTGCCGATAAATTTCAGGATGTAGGGAAAACTTCCTGCATACTCCAAAGACCGTGGCTGTCTGTGCGCGTGAGCGGTCCTTTGGACGGCCGTTGACGGGAATTTGCCCAAAGTGTGGTCTAAATGCCGGCAAATTTGGAGGTCAAGGAATTTCCCGAAAAACTCGAAATTTTGCATGCTCCAAACTCTCTATGTTCCACACTCGTCATAAAAAATTGACAGACTTTCGCCGGGAAATTGCCGATAAATTTCAGGATGTAGGGAAAACTTCCTGCATACTCCGAAGACCGTGGCTGTCTGTGCGCGTGAGCGATCCTTTGGACGGCCGTTGACCCACCCCTGTTTGTGACGAGAATTTGCCCAAAGTGTGGTCTAAATGCCGGCAAATTTGGAGGTCAAGGAATTTCCCGACAAACTTCACATTTTGCATGCTCCAAACTCTCTATGTTCCACACTCGTCATAAAAAATTGACAGACTTTCGCCGGGAAATTGCCGATAAATTTCAGGATGTAGGGAAAACTTCCTGCATACTCCGAAGACCGTGGCTGTCTGTGCGCGTGAGCGGTCCTTTGGACAGCCGTTGACCCACCCCTGTTTGTGACGGGAATTTGCCCAAAGTGTGGTCTAAATGCCGGCAAATTTGGAGGTCAAGGAATTTCCCGACAAACTTCAAATTTTGCATGCTCCACACTCTCTATGTTCCACACTCGTCATAAAAAAATTGACAGACTTTCGCCGGGAAATTGCCGATAAATTTCAGGATGTAGGGAAAACTTCCTGCATACTCCAAAGACCGTGGCTGTCTGTGCGCGTGAGCCGTCCTTTGGACGGCCGTTGACCCACCCCTGTTTGTGACGGGAATTTGCCCAAAGTGTGGTCTGAATGCCGGCAAATTTGGAGGTCAAGGAATTTCCGGAAAAACTTCAAATTTTGCATGCTCCAAACTCTCTATGTTCCACACTCGTCATAAAAAATTGACAGACTTTCGCCGGGAAATTGCCGATAAATTTCAGGATGTAGGGAAAACTTCCTGCATACTCCGAAGACCGTGGCTGTCTGTGCGCGTGAGCGGTCCTTTGGACGGCCGTTGACCCACCCCTGTTTGTGACGGCAATTTGCCCAAAGTGTGGTCTAAATGCCGGCAAATTTGGAGGTCAAGGAATTTCCCGAAAAACTCGAAATTTTGCATGCTCCAAACTCTCTATGTTCCACACTCGTCATAAAAAATTGACAGACTTTCGCCGGGAAATTGCCGATAAATTTCAGGATGTAGGGAAAACTTCCTGCATACTCCGAAGACCGTGGCTGTCTGTGCGCGTGAGCGATCCTTTGGACGGCCGTTGACCCACCCCTGTTTGTGACGAGAATTTGCCCAAAGTGTGGTCTAAATGCCGGCAAATTTGGAGGTCAAGGAATTTCCCGACAAACTTCACATTTTGCATGCTCCAAACTCTCTATGTTCCACACTCGTCATAAAAAATTGACAGACTTTCGCCGGGAAATTGCCGATAAATTTCAGGATGTAGGGAAAACTTCCTGCCTACTCCGAAGACCGTGGCTGTCTGTGCGCGTGAGCGGTCCTTTTGACGGCCGTTGACCCACCCCTGTTTGTGACGGGAATTTGCCCAAAGTGTGGTCTAAATGCCGGCAAATTTGGAGGTCAAGGAATTTCCGGAAAAACTTCAAATTTTGCATGCTCCAAACTCTCTATGTTCCACACTCGTCATAAAAAATTGACAGACTTTCGCCGGGAAATTGCCGATAAATTTCAGGATGTAGGGAAAACTTCCTGCATACTCCGAAGACCGTGGCTGTCTGTGCGCGTGAGCGGTCCTTTGGACGGCCGTTGACCCACCCCTGTTTGTGACGGGAATTTGCCCAAAGTGTGGTCTAAATGCCGGCAAATTTGGAGGTCAAGGAATTTCCCGAAAAACTTGAAATTGTGCATGCTCCAAACTCTCTATGTTCCACACTCGTCATAAAAAATTGACAGACTTTCGCCGGGAAATTGCCGATAAATTTCAGGATGTAGGGAAAACTTCCTGCATACTCCTAAGACCGTGGCTGTCTGTGCGCGTGAGCGGTCCTTTGGACGGCCGTTGACCCACCCCTGTTTGTGACGGGAATTTGCCCAAAGTGTGGTCTAAATGCCGGCAAATTTGTAGGTCAAGGAATTTCCCGAAAAACTTGAAATTTTGCATGCTCCAAACTCTCTATGTTCCACACTCGTCATAAAAACTTGACAGACTTTCGCCGGGAAATTGCCGATAAATTTCAGGATGTAGGGAAAACTTCCTGCATACTCCGAAGACCGTGGCTGTCTGTGCGCGTGAGCGGTCCTTTTGACGGCCGTTGACCCACCCCTGTTTGTGACGGGAATTTGCCCAAAGTGTGGTCTAAATGCCGGCAAATTTGGAGGTCAAGGAATTTCCCGAAAAACTTGAAATTTTGCATGCTCCAAACTCTCTATGTTCCACACTCGTCATAAAAACTTGACAGACTTTCGCCGGGAAATTGCCGATAAATTTCAGGATGTAGGGAAAACTTCCTGCATACTCCGAAGACCGTGGCTGTCTGTGCGCGTGAGCGGTCCTTTGGACGGCCGTTGACCCACCTCTGTTTGTGACGGGAATTTGCCCAAAGTGTGGTCTAAATGCCGGCAAATTTGGAGGTCAAGGAATTTCCCGACAAACTTCAAATTTGGCATGCTCCAAACTCTCTATGTTCCACACTCGTCATAACAAAATTGACAGACTTTCGCCGGGAAATTGCCGATAAATTTCAGGATGTAGGGAAAACTTCCTGCATACTCCAAAGACCGTGGCTGTCTGTGCGCGTGAGCGGTCCTTTGGACGGCCGTTGACCCACCCCTGTTTGTGACGGGAATTTGCCCAAAGTGTGGTCTAAATGCCGGCAAATTTGGAGGTCAAGGAATTTCCCGACAAACTTCAAATTTGGCATGCTCCAAACTCTCTATGTTCCACACTCGTCATAAAAAAATTGACAGACTTTCGCCGGGAAATTGCCGATAAATTTCAGGATGTAGGGAAAACTTCCTGCCTACTCCGAAGACCGTGGCTGTCTGTGCGCGTGAGCGGTCCTTTGGACGGCCGTTGACACACCCCTGTTTGTGACGGGAATTTGCCCAAAGTGTGGTCTAAATGCCGGCAAATTTGGAGGTCAAGGAATTTCCCGACAAACTTCAAATTTTGCATGCTCCAAACTCTCTATGTTCCACACTCGTCATAAAAACTTGACAGACTTTCGCCGGGAAATTGCCGATAAATTTCAGGATGTAGGGAAAACTTCCTGCATACTCCGAAGACCGTGGCTGTCTGTGCGCGTGAGCGGTCCTTTTGACGGCCGTTGACCCACCCCTGTTTGTGACGGGAATTTGCCCAAAGTGTGGTCTAAATGCCGGCAAATTTGGAGGTCAAGGAATTTCCCGAAAAACTTGAAATTTTGCATGCTCCAAACTCTCTATGTTCCACACTCGTCATAAAAACTTGACAGACTTTCGCCGGGAAATTGCCGATAAATTTCAGGATGTAGGGAAAACTTCCTGCATACTCCGAAGACCGTGGCTGTCTGTGCGCGTGAGCGGTCCTTTGGACGGCCGTTGACCCACCTCTGTTTGTGACGGGAATTTGCCCAAAGTGTGGTCTAAATGCCGGCAAATTTGGAGGTCAAGGAATTTCCCGACAAACTTCAAATTTGGCATGCTCCAAACTCTCTATGTTCCACACTCGTCATAACAAAATTGACAGACTTTCGCCGGGAAATTGCCGATAAATTTCAGGATGTAGGGAAAACTTCCTGCATACTCCAAAGACCGTGGCTGTCTGTGCGCGTGAGCGGTCCTTTGGACGGCCGTTGACCCACCCCTGTTTGTGACGGGAATTTGCCCAAAGTGTGGTCTAAATGCCGGCAAATTTGGAGGTCAAGGAATTTCCCGACAAACTTCAAATTTGGCATGCTCCAAACTCTCTATGTTCCACACTCGTCATAAAAAAATTGACAGACTTTCGCCGGGAAATTGCCGATAAATTTCAGGATGTAGGGAAAACTTCCTGCCTACTCCGAAGACCGTGGCTGTCTGTGCGCGTGAGCGGTCCTTTGGACGGCCGTTGACACACCCCTGTTTGTGACGGGAATTTGCCCAAAGTGTGGTCTAAATGCCGGCAAATTTGGAGGTCAAGGAATTTCCCGACAAACTTCAAATTTGGCATGCTCCAAACTCTCTATGTTCCACACTCGTCATAACAAAATTGACAGACTTTCGCCGGGAAATTGCCGATAAATTTCAGGATGTAGGGAAAACTTCCTGCATACTCCGAAGACCGTGGCTGTCTGTGCGCGTGAGCGGTCCTTTTGACGGCCGTTGACCCACCCCTGTTTGTGACGGGAATTTGCCCAAAGTGTGGTCTAAATGCCGGCAAATTTGGAGGTCAAGGAATTTCCCGAAAAACTTGAAATTTTGCATGCTCCAAACTCTCTATGTTCCACACTCGTCATAAAAACTTGACAGACTTTCGCCGGGAAATTGCCGATAAATTTCAGGATGTAGGGAAAACTTCCTGCCTACTCCGAAGACCGTGGCTGTCTGTGCGCGTGAGCGGTCCTTTGGACGGCCGTTGACACACCCCTGTTTGTGACGGGAATTTGCCCAAAGTGTGGTCTAAATGCCGGCAAATTTGGAGGTCAAGGAATTTCCCGACAAACTTCAAATTTTGCATGCTCCAAACTCTCTATGTTCCACACTCGTCATAAAAACTTGACAGACTTTCGCCGGGAAATTGCCGATAAATTTCAGGATGTAGGGAAAACTTCCTGCATACTCCGAAGACCGTGGCTGTCTGTGCGCGTGAGCGGTCCTTTTGACGGCCGTTGACCCACCCCTGTTTGTGACGGGAATTTGCCCAAAGTGTGGTCTAAATGCCGGCAAATTTGGAGGTCAAGGAATTTCCCGAAAAACTTGAAATTTTGCATGCTCCAAACTCTCTATGTTCCACACTCGTCATAAAAACTTGACAGACTTTCGCCGGGAAATTGCCGATAAATTTCAGGATGTAGGGAAAACTTCCTGCATACTCCGAAGACTGTGGCTGTCTGTGCGCGTGAGCGGTCCTTTGGACGGCCGTTGACCCACCTCTGTTTGTGACGGGAATTTGCCCAAAGTGTGGTCTAAATGCCGGCAAATTTGGAGGTCAAGGAATTTCCCGACAAACTTCAAATTTGGCATGCTCCAAACTCTCTATGTTCCACACTCGTCATAACAAAATTGACAGACTTTCGCCGGGAAATTGCCGATAAATTTCAGGATGTAGGGAAAACTTCCTGCCTACTCCGAAGACCGTGGCTGTCTGTGCGCGTGAGCGGTCCTTTGGACGGCCGTTGACACACCCCTGTTTGTGACGGGAATTTGCCCAAAGTGTGGTCTAAATGCCGGCAAATTTGGAGGTCAAGGAATTTCCCGACAAACTTCAAATTTTGCATGCTCCAAACTCTCTATGTTCCACACTCGTCATAAAAAAATTGACAGACTTTCGCCGGGAAATTGCCGATAAATTTCAGGATGTAGGGAAAACTTCCTGCCTACTCCAAAGGCCGTGGCTGTCTGTGCGCGTGAGCGGTCCTTTGGACGGCCGTTGACCCACCCCTGTTTGTTACGGGAATTTGCCCAAAGTGTGGTCTAAATGCCGGCAAATTTTGAGGTCAAGGAATTTCCCGACAAACTTCAAATTTTGCATGCTCCAAACTCTCTATGTTCCACACTCGTCATAAACAATTGACAGACTTTCGCCGGGAAATTGCCGATAAATTTCAGGATGTAGGGAAAACTTCCTGCATACTCCAAAGACCGTGGCTGTCTGTGCGCGTGAGCGGTCCTTTGGACGGCCGTTGACCCACCCCTGTTTGTGACGGGAATTTGCCCAAAGTGTGGTCTAAATGCCGGCAAATTTGGAGGTCAAGGAATTTCCCGACAAACTTCAAATTTTGCATGCTCCAAACTCTCTATGTTCCACATTCGTCATAAAAAATTGACAGACTTTCGCCGGGAAATTGCCGATAAATTTCAGGATGTAGGGAAAACTTCCTGCATACTCCGAAGACCGTGGCTGTCTGTGCGCGTGAGCGGTCCTTTTGACGGCCGTTGACCCACCCCTGTTTGTGACGGGAATTTGCCCAAAGTGTGGTCTAAATGCCGGCAAATTTGGAGGTCAAGGAATTTCCCGAAAAACTTCAAATTTTGCATGCTCCAAACTCTCTATGTTCCACACTCGTCATAAAAAATTGACAGACTTTCGCCGGGAAATTGCCGATAAATTTCAGGAGTTAGGAAAACTTCCTGCATACTCCGAAGACCGTGGCTGTCTGTGCGCGTGAGCGGTCCATTGGACGGCCGTTGACCCACCCCTGTTTGTGACGGGAATTTGCCCAAAGTGTGGTCTAAATGCCGGCAAATTTGGAGGTCAAGGAATTTCCCGACAAACTTCAAATTTTGCATGCTCCAAACTCTCTATGTTCCACACTCGTCATAAAAAATTGACAGACTTTCGCCGGGAAATTGCCGATAAATTTCAGGATGTAGGGAAAACTTCCTGCATACTCCGAAGACCGTGGCTGTCTGTGCGCGTGAGCGGTCCTTTGGACAGCCGTTGACCCACCCCTGTTTGTGACGGGAATTTGCCCAAAGTGTGGTCTAAATGCCGGCAAATTTGGAGGTCAAGGAATTTCCCGACAAATTTCAAATTTTGCATGCTCCACACTCTCTATGTTCCACACTCGTCATAAACAATTGACAGACTTTCGCCGGGAAATTGCCGATAAATTTCAGGATGTAGGGAAAACTTCCTGCATACTCCAAAGACCGTGGCTGTCTGTGCGCGTGAGCGGTCCTTTGGACGGCCGTTGACCCACCCCTGTTTGTGACGGGAATTTGCCCAAAGTGTGGTCTAAATGCCGGCAAATTTGGAGGTCAAGGAATTTCCCGACAAACTTCAAATTTTGCATGCTCCAAACTCTCTATGTTCCACACTCGTCATAAAAAATTGACAGACTTTCGCCTGGAAATTGCCGATAAATTTCAGGATGTAGGGAAAACTTCCTGCATACTCCGAAGACCGTGGCTGTCTGTGCGCGTGAGCGGTCCTTTTGACGGCCGTTGACCCACCCCTGTTTGTGACGGGAATTTGCCCAAAGTGTGGTCTAAATGCCGGCAAATTTGGAGGTCAAGGAATTTCCCGAAAAACTTCAAATTTTGCATGCTCCAAACTCTCTATGTTCCACACTCGTCATAAAAAATTGACAGACTTTCGCCGGGAAATTGCCGATAAATTTCAGGAGTTAGGAAAACTTCCTGCATACTCCGAAGACCGTGGCTGTCTGTGCGCGTGAGCGGTCCATTGGACGGCCGTTGACCCACCCCTGTTTGTGACGGGAATTTGCCCAAAGTGTGGTCTAAATGCCGGCAAATTTGGAGGTCAAGGAATTTCCCGACAAACTTCAAATTTTGCATGCTCCAAACTCTCTATGTTCCACACTCGTCATAAAAAATTGACAGACTTTCGCCGGGAAATTGCCGATAAATTTCAGGATGTAGGGAAAACTTCCTGCATACTCCGAAGACCGTGGCTGTCTGTGCGCGTGAGCGGTCCTTTGGACAGCCGTTGACCCACCCCTGTTTGTGACGGGAATTTGCCCAAAGTGTGGTCTAAATGCCGGCAAATTTGGAGGTCAAGGAATTTCCCGACAAACTTCAAATTTTGCATGCTCCACACTCTCTATGTTCCACACTCGTCATAAAAAATTGACAGACTTTCGCCGGGAAATTGCCGATAAATTTCAGGATGTAGGGAAAACTTCCTGCATACTCCAAAGACCGTGGCTGTCTGTGCGCGTGAGCGGTCCTTTGGACGGCCGTTGACCCACCCCTGTTTGTGACGGGAATTTGCCCAAAGTGTGGTCTAAATGCCGGCAAATTTGGAGGTCAAGGAATTTCCCGACAAACTTCAAATTTTGCATGCTCAACTCTCTACGTTCCACACTCGTCATAGTCTTGGCCCAAGACTACTCTAGTCGATATTGGTTTGTGTACGCGTTGGCCATATAGTGCGCCCTCTTGCAGCACTAACGGACCAGTCTTTGCTCACTAGAGTAGTCTTGGGAATTTCTCCCGGAAGGTTTAACTTTTTCTTTGTTTTTGCCTAGGCTTTCCTAGGGAACCAATCAGCGAGTGACCCAAATACAGCAGAGCGTTGGAATGCAGCGAGCGACCCAAATACAGCGCGTCGACCGCAGAGCGTGACCCAAATACAGCGCGTCGACCGCAGAGCGTGACCCAAATACAGCGCGTCGACCGCAGAGCGTGACCCAAATACAGCGCGTCGACCGCAGAGCGTGACCCAAATACACCGCGTGCACGCGCTTCGAATGGTTTGAAAAATATAAGGCGGCTTACAAGAATCATCGAACATGACCGTTTTATCGTTGCTAATATTTTCGGTGACATAAGTTTCTTGGCAAATGTTGCGAATATATTTACGAACATGTTTGCAAAGGCGTATGACATCGCAAAATACTTTTGTTTATGAAGATAATTGCGACATTGCAAATATTTGCAAAGATATCTGTGATATGCCATGTCCCTTGTGTGCCATCATAAAACCCTCTGCAGCTATTTACATAAAACGGTACCGCCCCCAATGCTGAACTTCCGGGAGAAATTCCCAAGACTACTCTAGTGAGCAAAGACTGGTCCGTTAGTGCTGCAAGAGGGCGCACTATATGGCCAACGCGTACACAAACCAATATCGACTAGAGTAGTCTTGGGCCAAGACTACACTCGTCATAAAAAATTGACAGACTTTCGCCGGGAAATTGCCGATAAATTTCAGGAGTTAGGAAAACTTCCTGCATACTCCGAAGACCGTGGCTGTCTGTGCGCGTGAGCGGTCCTTTGGACGGCCGTTGACCCACCCCTGTTTGTGACGGGAATTTGCCCAAAGTGTGGTCTAAATGCCGGCAAATTTGGAGGTCAAGGAATTTCCCGACAAACTTCAAATTTTGCATGCTCCAAACTCTCTATGTTCCACACTCGTCATAAAAAATTGACAGACTTTCGCCCGGAAATTGCCGATAAATTTCAGGATGTAGGGAAAACTTCCTGCATACTCCGAAGACCGTGGCTGTCTGTGCACGTGAGCGGTCCTTTTGACGGCCGTTGACCCACCCCTGTTTGTGACGGGAATTTGCCCAAAGTGTGGTCTAAATGCCGGCAAATTTGGAGGTCAAGGAATTTCCCGAAAAACTTCAAATTTTGCATGCTCCACACTCTCTATGTTCCACACTCGTCATAAAAAATTGACAGACTTTCGCCGGGAAATTGCCGATAAATTTCAGGATGTAGGGAAAACTTCCTGCATACTCCAAAGACCGTGGCTGTCTGTGCGCGTGAGCGGTCCTTTGGACGGCCGTTGACCCACCCCTGTTTGTGACGGGAATTTGCCCAAAGTGTGGTCTAAATGCCGGCAAATTTGGAGGTCAAGGAATTTCCCGACAAACTTGAAATTTTGCATGCTCTAAACTCTCTATGTTCCACACTCGTCATAAAAAATTGACAGACTTTCGCCGGGAAATTGCCGATAAATTTCAGGATGTAGGGAAAACTTCCTGCATACTCCAAAGACCGTGGCTGTCTGTGCGCGTGAGCGGTCCTTTGGACGGCCGTTGACCCACCCCTGTTTGTGACGGGAATTTGCCCAAAGTGTGGTCTAAATGCCGGCAAATTTGGAGGTCAAGGAATTTCCCGACAAACTTCAAATTTTGCATGCTCCAAACTCTCTATGTTCCACACTCGTCATAAAAAATTGACAGACTTTCGCCGGGAAATTGCCGATAAATTTCAGGATGTAGGGAAAACTTCCTGCATACTCCGAAGACCGTGGCTGTCTGTGCGCGTGAGCGGTCCTTTGGACAGCCGTTGACCCACCCCTGTTTGTGACGGGAATTTGCCCAAAGTGTGGTCTAAATGCCGGCAAATTTGGAGGTCAAGGAATTTCCCGACAAACTTCAAATTTTGCATGCTCCACACTCTCTATGTTCCACACTCGTCATAAAAAATTGACAGACTTTCGCCGGGAAATTGCCGATAAATTTCAGGATGTAGGGAAAACTTCCTGCATACTCCAAAGACCGTGGCTGTCTGTGCGCGTGAGCGGTCCTTTGGACGGCCGTTGACCCACCCCTGTTTGTGACGGGAATTTGCCAAAAGTGTGGTCTAAATGCCGGCAAATTTGGAGGTCAAGGAATTTCCCGACAAACTTCAAATTTGGCATGCTCCAAACTCTCTATGTTCCACACTCGTCATAAAAAATTGACAGACTTTCGCCGGGAAATTGCCGATAAATTTCAGGATGTAGGGAAAACTTCCTGCATACTCCGAAGACCGTGGCTGTCTGTGCGCGTGAGCGGTCCTTTGGACGGCCGTTGACCCACCCCTGTTTGTGACGGGAATTTGCCCAAAGTGTGGTCTAAATGCCGGCAAATTTGGAGGTCAAGGAGTTTCCCGACAAACTTCAAATTTTGCATGCTCCAAACTCTCTATGTTCCACACTCGTCATAGTCTTGGCCCAAGACTACTCTAGTCGATATTGGTTTGTGTACGCGTTGGCCATATAGTGCGCCCTCTTGCAGCACTAACGGACCAGTCTTTGCTCACTAGAGTAGTCTTGGGAATTTCTCCCGGAAGGTTTAACTTTTTCTTTGTTTTTGCCTAGGCTTTCGTAGGGAACCAATCAGCGAGTGACCCAAATACAGCAGAGCGTTGGAATGCAGCGAGCGACCCAAATACAGCGCGTCGACCGCAGAGCGTGACCCAAATACAGCGCGTCGACCGCAGAGCGTGACCCAAATACACCGCGTGCACGCGCTTCGAATGGTTTGAAAAATATAAGGCGGCTTACAAGAATCATCGAACATGACCGTTTTATCGTTGCTAATATTTTCGGTGACATAAGTTTCTTGGCAAATGTTGCGAATATATTTACAAACATGTTTGCAAAGGCGTATGACATCGCAAAATACATTTGTTTATGAAGATAATTGCGACATTGCAAATATTTGCAAAGATATCTGTGATATGCCATGTCCCTTGTGTGCCATCATAAAACCCTCTGCAGCTATTTACATAAAACGGTACCGCCCCCAATGCTGAACTTCCGGGAGAAATTCCCAAGACTACTCTAGTGAGCAAAGACTGGTCCGTTAGTGCTGCAAGAGGGCGCACTATATGGCCAACGCGTACACAAACCAATATCGACTAGAGTAGTCTTGGGCCAAGACTACACTCGTCATAAAAAATTGACAGACTTTCGCCGGGAAATTGCCGATAAATTTCAGGAGTTAGGAAAACTTCCTGCATACTCCGAAGACCGTGGCTGTCTGTGCGCGTGAGCGGTCCTTTGGACGGCCGTTGACCCACCCCTGTTTGTGACGGGAATTTGCCCAAAGTGTGGTCTAAATGCCGGCAAATTTGGAGGTCAAGGAATTTCCCGACAAACTTCAAATTTTGCATGCTCCAAACTCTCTATGTTCCACACTCGTCATAAAAAATTGACAGACTTTCGCCGGGAAATTGCCGATAAATTTCAGGATGTAGGGAAAACTTCCTGCATACTCCGAAGACCGTGGCTGTCTGTGCGCGTGAGCGGTTCTTTTGACGGCCGTTGACCCACCCCTGTTTGTGACGGGAATTTGCCCAAAGTGTGGTCTAAATGCCGGCAAATTTGGAGGTCAAGGAATTTCCCGAAAAACTTCAAATTTTGCATGCTCCACACTCTCTATGTTCCACACTCGTCATAAAAAATTGACAGACTTTCGCCGGGAAATTGCCGATAAATTTCAGGATGTAGGGAAAACTTCCTGCATACTCCAAAGACCGTGGCTGTCTGTGCGCGTGAGCGGTCCTTTGGACGGCCGTTGACCCACCCCTGTTTGTGACGGGAATTTGCCCAAAGTGTGGTCTAAATGCCGGCAAATTTGGAGGTCAAGGAATTTCCCGACAAACTTCAAATTTTGCATGCTCCAAACTCTTTATGTTCCACACTCGTCATAAAAAATTGACAGACTTTCGCCGGGAAATTGCCGATAAATTTCAGGATGTAGGGAAAACTTCCTGCATACTCCGAAGACCGTGGCTGTCTGTGCGCGTGAGCGGTCCTTTGGACAGCCGTTGACCCACCCCTGTTTGTGACGGGAATTTGCCCAAAGTGTGGTCTAAATGCCGGCAAATTTGGAGGTCAAGGAATTTCCCGACAAACTTCAAATTTTGCATGCTCCACACTCTCTATGTTCCACACTCGTCATAAAAAATTGACAGACTTTCGCCGGGAAATTGCCGATAAATTTCAGGATGTAGGGAAAACTTCCTGCATACTCCAAAGACCGTGGCTGTCTGTGCGCGTGAGCGGTCCTTTGGACGGCCGTTGACCCACCCCTGTTTGTGACGGGAATTTGCCCAAAGTGTGGTCTAAATGCCGGCAAATTTGGAGGTCAAGGAATTTCCCGACAAACTTCAAATTTTGCATGCTCCAAACTCTCTACGTTCCACACTCGTCATAGTCTTGGCCCAAGACTACTCTAGTCGATATTGGTTTGTGTACGCGTTGGCCATATAGTGCGCCCTCTTGCAGCACTAACGGACCAGTCTTTGCTCACTAGAGTAGTCTTGGGAATTTCTCCCGGAAGGTTTAACTTTTTCTTTGTTTTTGCCTAGGCTTTCCTAGGGAACCAATCAGCGAGTGACCCAAATACAGCAGAGCGTTGGAATGCAGCGAGCGACCCAAATACAGCGCGTCGACCGCAGAGCGTGACCCAAATACAGCGCGTCGACCGCAGAGCGTGACCCAAATACAGCGCGTCGACCGCAGAGCGTGACCCAAATACAGCGCGTCGACCGCAGAGCGTGACCCAAATACACCGCGTCGACCGCAGAGCGTGACCCAAATACACCGCGTGCACGCGCTTCGAATGGTTTGAAAAATATAAGGCGGCTTACAAGAATCATCGAACATGACCGTTTTATCGTTGCTAATATTTTCGGTGACATAAGTTTCTTGGCAAATGTTGCGAATATATTTACGAACATGTTTGCAAAGGCGTATGACATCGCAAAATACTTTTGTTTATGAAGATAATTGCGACATTGCAAATATTTGCAAAGATATCTGTGATATGCCATGTCCCTTGTGTGCCATCATAAAACCCTCTGCAGCTATTTACATAAAACGGTACCGCCCCCAATGCTGAACTTCCGGGAGAAATTCCCAAGACTACTCTAGTGAGCAAAGACTGGTCCGTTAGTGCTGCAAGAGGGCGCACTATATGGCCAACGCGTACACAAACCAATATCGACTAGAGTAGTCTTGGGCCAAGACTACACTCGTCATAAAAAATTGACAGACTTTCGCCGGGAAATTGCCGATAAATTTCAGGATGTAGGGAAAACTTCCTGCATACTCCAAAGACCGTGGCTGTCTGTGCGCGTGAGCGGTCCTTTGGACGGCCGTTGACCCACCCCTGTTTGTGACGGGAATTTGCCCAAAGTGTGGTCTAAATGCCGGCAAATTTGGAGGTCAAGGAATTTCCCGACAAACTTGAAATTTTGCATGCTCTAAACTCTCTATGTTCCACACTCGTCATAAAAAATTGACAGACTTTCGCCGGGAAATTGCCGATCAATTTCAGGATGTAGGGAAAACTTCCTGCATACTCCGAAGACCGTGGCTGTCTGTGCGCGTGAGCGGTCCTTTTGACGGCCGTTGACCCACCCCTGTTTGTGACGGGAATTTGCCCAAAGTGTGGTCTAAATGCCGGCAAATTTGGAGGTCAAGGAATTTCCCGACAAACTTCAAATTTTGCATGCTCCAAACTCTCTATGTTCCACACTCGTCATAAAAAATTGACAGACTTTCGCCGGGAAATTGCCGATAAATTTCAGGATGTAGGGAAAACTTCCTGCATACTCCGAAGACCGTGGCTGTCTGTGCGCGTGAGCGTTCCTTCGGACGGCCGTTGACCCACCCCTGTTTGTGACGGGAATTTGCCCAAAGTGTGGTCTAAATGCCGGCAAATTTGGAGGTCAAGGAATTTCCCGACAAACTTCAAATTTTGCATGCTCCAAACTCTCTATGTTCCACACTCGTCATAAAAAATTGACAGACTTTCGCCGGGAAATTGCCGATAAATTTCAGGATGTAGGGAAAACTTCCTGCATACTCCAAAGACCGTGGCTGTCTGTGCGCGTGAGCGGTCCTTTTGACGGCCGTTGACCCACCCCTGTTTGTGACGGGAATTTGCCCAAAGTGTGGTCTAAATGCCGGCAAATTTGGAGGTCAAGGAATTTCCCGACAAACTTCAAATTTTGCATGCTCCACACTCTCTATGTTCCACACTCGTCATAAAAAATTGACAGACTTTCGCCGGGAAATTGCCGATAAATTTCAGGATGTAGGGAAAACTTCCTGCATACTCCAAAGACCGTGGCTGTCTGTGCGCGTGAGCGGTCCTTTGGACGGCCGTTGACCCACCCCTGTTTGTGACGGGAATTTGCCCAAAGTGTGGTCTAAATGCCGGCAAATTTGGAGGTCAAGGAATTTCCCGACAAACTTCAAATTTTGCATGCTCCACACTCTCTATGTTCCACACTCGTCATAAAAAATTGACAGACTTTCGCCGGGAAATTGCCGATAAATTTCAGGATGTAGGGAAAACTTCCTGCATACTCCAAAGACCGTGGCTGTCTGTGCGCGTGAGCGGTCCTTTGGACGGCCGTTGACCCACCCCTGTTTGTGACGGGAATTTGCCCAAAGTGTGGTCTAAATGCCGGCAAATTTGGAGGTCAAGGAATTTCCTCAAAAACTTCAAATTTGGCATGCTCCAAACTCTCTATGTTCCACACTCGTCATAAAAAATTGACAGACTTTCGCCGGGAAATTGCCGATAAATTTCAGGATGTAGGGAAAACTTCCTGCATACTCCGAAGACCGTGGCTGTCTGTGCGCGTGAGCGGTCCTTTGGACGGCCGTTGACCCACCCATGTTTGTGACGAGAATTTGCCCAAAGTGTGGTCTAAATGCCGGCAAATTTGGAGGTCAAGGAATTTCCCGACAAACTTCAAATTTTGCATGCTCCAAACTCTCTATGTTCCACACTCGTCATAAAAAATTGACAGACTTTCGCCGGGAAATTGCCGATAAATTTCAGGATGTAGGGAAAACTTCCTGCATACTCCGAAGACCGTGGCTGTCTGTGCGCGTGAGCGGTCCTTTGGACGGCCGTTGACCCACCCCTGTTTGTGACGGGAATTTGCCCAAAGTGTGGTCTAAATGCCGGCAAATTTGGAGGTCAAGGAATTTCCCGACAAACTTCACATTTTGCATGCTCCAAACTCTCTATGTTCCACACTCGTCATAAAAAATTGACAGACTTTCGCCGGGAAATTGCCGATAAATTTCAGGATGTAGGGAAAACTTCCTGCCTACTCCTAAGACCGTGGCTGTCTGTGCGCGTGAGCGGTCCTTTGGACGGCCGTTGACACACCCCTGTTTGTGACGGGAATTTGCCCAAAGTGTGGTCTAAATGCCGGCAAATTTGGAGGTCAAGGAATTTCCGGAAAAACTTCAAATTTTGCATGCTCCAAACTCTCTATGTTCCACACTCGTCATAACAAATTGACAGACTTTCGCCTGGAATTTGCCGATAAATTTCAGGATGTAGGGAAAACTTCCTGCATACTCCGAAGACCGTGGCTGTCTGTGCGCGTGAGCGGTCCTTTGGACAGCCGTTGACCCACCCCTGTTTGTGACGGGAATTTGCCCAAAGTGTGGTCTAAATGCCGGCAAATTTGGAGGTCAAGGAATTTCCCGAAAAACTTGAAATTTTGCATGCTCCAAACTCTCTATGTTCCACACTCGTCATAACAAATTGACAGACTTTCGCCGGGAAATTGCCGATAAATTTCAGGATGTAGGGAAAACTTCCTGCCTACTCCGAAGACCGTGGCTGTCTGTGCGCGTGAGCGGTCCTTTGGACGGCCGTTGACCCACCCCTGTTTGTGACGGGAATTTGCCCAAAGTGTGGTCTAAATGCCGGCAAATTTGGAGGTCAAGGAATTTCCCGACAAACTTCAAATTTTGCATGCTCCAAACTCTCTATGTTCCACACTCGTCATAAAAAATTGACAGACTTTCGCCGGGAAATTGCCGATAAATTTCAGGATGTAGGGAAAACTTCCTGCCTACTCCGAAGACCGTGGCTGTCTGTGCGCGTGAGCGGTCCTTTGGACGGCCGTTGACACACCCCTGTTTGTGACGGGAATTTGCCCAAAGTGTGGTCTAAATGCCGGCAAATTTGGAGGTCAAGGAATTTCCGGGAAAACTTCAAATTTTGCATGCTCCAAACTCTCTATGTTCCACACTCGTCATAACAAATTGACAGACTTTCGCCTGGAATTTGCCGATAAATTTCAGGATGTAGGGAAAACTTCCTGCATACTCCGAAGACCGTGGCTGTCTGTGCGCGTGAGCGGTCCTTTGGACAGCCGTTGACCCACCCCTGTTTGTGACGGGAATTTGCCCAAAGTGTGGTCTAAATGCCGGCAAATTTGGAGGTCAAGGAATTTCCCGAAAAACTTGACATTTTGCATGCTCCAAACTCTCTATGTTCCACACTCGTCATAACAAATTGACAGACTTTCGCCTGGAATTTGCCGATAAATTTCAGGATGTAGGGAAAACTTCCTGCCTACTCCGAAGACCGTGGCTGTCTGTGCGCGTGAGCGGTCCTTTGGACGGCTGTTGACCCACCCCTGTTTGTGACGGGAATTTGCCCAAAGTGTGGTCTAAATGCCGGCAAATTTGGAGGTCAAGGAATTTCCGGAAAAACTTGAAATTTTGCATGCTCCAAACTCTCTATGTTCCACACTCGTCATAAAAAATTGACAGACTTTCGCCGGGAAATTGCCGATAAATTTCAGGATGTAGGGAAAGCTTCCTGCCTACTCCTAAGACCGTGGCTGTCTGTGCGCGTGAGCGGTCCTTTGGACGGCCGTTGACACACCCCTGTTTGTGACGGGAATTTGCCCAAAGTGTGGTCTAAATGCCGGCAAATTTGGAGGTCAAGGAATTTCCGGAAAAACTTGAAATTTTGCATGCTCCAAACTCTCTATGTTCCACACTCGTCATAAAAAATTGACAGACTTTCGCCGGGAAATTGCCGATAATTTTCAGGATGTAGGGAAAACTTCCTGCATACTCCGAAGACCGTGGCTGTCTGTGCGCGTGAGCGGTCCTTTGGACAGCCGTTGACCCACCCCTGTTTGTGACGGGAATTTGCCCAAAGTGTTGTCTATATGCCGGCAAATTTGGAGGTCAAGGAATTTCCCGAAAAACTTGACATTTTGCATGCTCCAAACTCTCTATGTTCCACACTCGTCATAAAAAATTGACAGACTTTTGCCGGGAAATTGCCGATAAATTTCAGGATGTAGGGAAAACTTCCTGCATACTCCAAAGACCGTGGCTGTCTGTGCGCGTGAGCGGTCCTTTGGACGGCCGTTGACGGGAATTTGCCCAAAGTGTGGTCTAAATGCCGGCAAATTTGGAGGTCAAGGAATTTCCCGACAAACTTCAAATTTTGCATGCTCCAAACTCTCTATGTTCCACACTCGTCATAAAAAATTGACAGACTTTCGCCGGGAAATTGCCGATAAATTTCAGGATGTAGGGAAAACTTCCTGCATACTCCGAAGACCGTGGCTGTCTGTGCGCGTGAGCGGTCCTTTGGACAGCCGTTGACCCACCCCTGTTTGTGACGGGAATTTGCCCAAAGTGTGGTCTAAATGCCGGCAAATTTGGAGGTCAAGGAATTTCCCGACAAACTTCAAATTTTGCATGCTCCACACTCTCTATGTTCCACACTCGTCATAAAAAAATTGACAGACTTTCGCCGGGAAATTGCCGATAAATTTCAGGATGTAGGGAAAACTTCCTGCATACTCCAAAGACCGTGGCTGTCTGTGCGCGTGAGCCGTCCTTTGGACGGCCGTTGACCCACCCCTGTTTGTGACGGGAATTTGCCCAAAGTGTGGTCTGAATGCCGGCAAATTTGGAGGTCAAGGAATTTCCGGAAAAACTTCAAATTTTGCATGCTCCAAACTCTCTATGTTCCACACTCGTCATAAAAAATTGACAGACTTTCGCCGGGAAATTGCCGATAAATTTCAGGATGTAGGGAAAACTTCCTGCATACTCCGAAGACCGTGGCTGTCTGTGCGCGTGAGCGGTCCTTTGGACGGCCGTTGACCCACCCCTGTTTGTGACGGCAATTTGCCCAAAGTGTGGTCTAAATGCCGGCAAATTTGGAGGTCAAGGAATTTCCCGAAAAACTCGAAATTTTGCATGCTCCAAACTCTCTATGTTCCACACTCGTCATAAAAAATTGACAGACTTTCGCCGGGAAATTGCCGATAAATTTCAGGATGTAGGGAAAACTTCCTGCATACTCCGAAGACCGTGGCTGTCTGTGCGCGTGAGCGATCCTTTGGACGGCCGTTGACCCACCCCTGTTTGTGACGAGAATTTGCCCAAAGTGTGGTCTAAATGCCGGCAAATTTGGAGGTCAAGGAATTTCCCGACAAACTTCACATTTTGCATGCTCCAAACTCTCTATGTTCCACACTCGTCATAAAAAATTGACAGACTTTCGCCGGGAAATTGCCGATAAATTTCAGGATGTAGGGAAAACTTCCTGCATACTCCGAAGACCGTGGCTGTCTGTGCGCGTGAGCGGTCCTTTGGACAGCCGTTGACCCACCCCTGTTTGTGACGGGAATTTGCCCAAAGTGTGGTCTAAATGCCGGCAAATTTGGAGGTCAAGGAATTTCCCGACAAACTTCAAATTTTGCATGCTCCACACTCTCTATGTTCCACACTCGTCATAAAAAAATTGACAGACTTTCGCCGGGAAATTGCCGATAAATTTCAGGATGTAGGGAAAACTTCCTGCATACTCCAAAGACCGTGGCTGTCTGTGCGCGTGAGCCGTCCTTTGGACGGCCGTTGACCCACCCCTGTTTGTGACGGGAATTTGCCCAAAGTGTGGTCTGAATGCCGGCAAATTTGGAGGTCAAGGAATTTCCGGAAAAACTTCAAATTTTGCATGCTCCAAACTCTCTATGTTCCACACTCGTCATAAAAAATTGACAGACTTTCGCCGGGAAATTGCCGATAAATTTCAGGATGTAGGGAAAACTTCCTGCATACTCCGAAGACCGTGGCTGTCTGTGCGCGTGAGCGGTCCTTTGGACGGCCGTTGACCCACCCCTGTTTGTGACGGCAATTTGCCCAAAGTGTGGTCTAAATGCCGGCAAATTTGGAGGTCAAGGAATTTCCCGAAAAACTCGAAATTTTGCATGCTCCAAACTCTCTATGTTCCACACTCGTCATAAAAAATTGACAGACTTTCGCCGGGAAATTGCCGATAAATTTCAGGATGTAGGGAAAACTTCCTGCATACTCCGAAGACCGTGGCTGTCTGTGCGCGTGAGCGATCCTTTGGACGGCCGTTGACCCACCCCTGTTTGTGACGAGAATTTGCCCAAAGTGTGGTCTAAATGCCGGCAAATTTGGAGGTCAAGGAATTTCCCGACAAACTTCACATTTTGCATGCTCCAAACTCTCTATGTTCCACACTCGTCATAAAAAATTGACAGACTTTCGCCGGGAAATTGCCGATAAATTTCAGGATGTAGGGAAAACTTCCTGCCTACTCCGAAGACCGTGGCTGTCTGTGCGCGTGAGCGGTCCTTTTGACGGCCGTTGACCCACCCCTGTTTGTGACGGGAATTTGCCCAAAGTGTGGTCTAAATGCCGGCAAATTTGGAGGTCAAGGAATTTCCGGAAAAACTTCAAATTTTGCATGCTCCAAACTCTCTATGTTCCACACTCGTCATAAAAAATTGACAGACTTTCGCCGGGAAATTGCCGATAAATTTCAGGATGTAGGGAAAACTTCCTGCATACTCCGAAGACCGTGGCTGTCTGTGCGCGTGAGCGGTCCTTTGGACGGCCGTTGACCCACCCCTGTTTGTGACGGGAATTTGCCCAAAGTGTGGTCTAAATGCCGGCAAATTTGGAGGTCAAGGAATTTCCCGAAAAACTTGAAATTGTGCATGCTCCAAACTCTCTATGTTCCACACTCGTCATAAAAAATTGACAGACTTTCGCCGGGAAATTGCCGATAAATTTCAGGATGTAGGGAAAACTTCCTGCATACTCCTAAGACCGTGGCTGTCTGTGCGCGTGAGCGGTCCTTTGGACGGCCGTTGACCCACCCCTGTTTGTGACGGGAATTTGCCCAAAGTGTGGTCTAAATGCCGGCAAATTTGGAGGTCAAGGAATTTCCCGAAAAACTTGAAATTTTGCATGCTCCAAACTCTCTATGTTCCACACTCGTCATAAAAACTTGACAGACTTTCGCCGGGAAATTGCCGATAAATTTCAGGATGTAGGGAAAACTTCCTGCATACTCCGAAGACCGTGGCTGTCTGTGCGCGTGAGCGGTCCTTTGGACGGCCGTTGACCCACCTCTGTTTGTGACGGGAATTTGCCCAAAGTGTGGTCTAAATGCCGGCAAATTTGGAGGTCAAGGAATTTCCCGACAAACTTCAAATTTGGCATGCTCCAAACTCTCTATGTTCCACACTCGTCATAACAAAATTGACAGACTTTCGCCGGGAAATTGCCGATAAATTTCAGGATGTAGGGAAAACTTCCTGCATACTCCAAAGACCGTGGCTGTCTGTGCGCGTGAGCGGTCCTTTGGACGGCCGTTGACCCACCCCTGTTTGTGACGGGAATTTGCCCAAAGTGTGGTCTAAATGCCGGCAAATTTGGAGGTCAAGGAATTTCCCGACAAACTTCAAATTTGGCATGCTCCAAACTCTCTATGTTCCACACTCGTCATAAAAAAATTGACAGACTTTCGCCGGGAAATTGCCGATAAATTTCAGGATGTAGGGAAAACTTCCTGCCTACTCCGAAGACCGTGGCTGTCTGTGCGCGTGAGCGGTCCTTTGGACGGCCGTTGACACACCCCTGTTTGTGACGGGAATTTTCCCAAAGTGTGGTCTAAATGCCGGCAAATTTGGAGGTCAAGGAATTTCCCGACAAACTTCAAATTTTGCATGCTCCAAACTCTCTATGTTCCACACTCGTCATAAAAACTTGACAGACTTTCG
This sequence comes from Henricia sp. BOLD:AAB3569, assembly GCA_037783545.1. Taxonomy (NCBI): domain Eukaryota; kingdom Metazoa; phylum Echinodermata; class Asteroidea; order Spinulosida; family Echinasteridae; genus Henricia; species Henricia sp. BOLD:AAB3569. The sequence continues at coordinate 1,036,577 of JBBELK010000397.1, forward strand.
CCGGGAAATTGCCGATAAATTTCAGGATGTAGGGAAAACTTCCTGCATACTCCGAAGACCGTGGCTGTCTGTGCGCGTGAGCGGTCCTTTTGACGGCCGTTGACCCACCCCTGTTTGTGACGGGAATTTGCCCAAAGTGTGGTCTAAATGCCGGCAAATTTGGAGGTCAAGGAATTTCCCGAAAAACTTGAAATTTTGCATGCTCCAAACTCTCTATGTTCCACACTCGTCATAAAAACTTGACAGACTTTCGCCGGGAAATTGCCGATAAATTTCAGGATGTAGGGAAAACTTCCTGCATACTCCGAAGACCGTGGCTGTCTGTGCGCGTGAGCGGTCCTTTGGACGGCCGTTGACCCACCTCTGTTTGTGACGGGAATTTGCCCAAAGTGTGGTCTAAATGCCGGCAAATTTGGAGGTCAAGGAATTTCCCGACAAACTTCAAATTTGGCATGCTCCAAACTCTCTATGTTCCACACTCGTCATAACAAAATTGACAGACTTTCGCCGGGAAATTGCCGATAAATTTCAGGATGTAGGGAAAACTTCCTGCATACTCCAAAGACCGTGGCTGTCTGTGCGCGTGAGCGGTCCTTTGGACGGCCGTTGACCCACCCCTGTTTGTGACGGGAATTTGCCCAAAGTGTGGTCTAAATGCCGGCAAATTTGGAGGTCAAGGAATTTCCCGACAAACTTCAAATTTGGCATGCTCCAAACTCTCTATGTTCCACACTCGTCATAAAAAAATTGACAGACTTTCGCCGGGAAATTGCCGATAAATTTCAGGATGTAGGGAAAACTTCCTGCCTACTCCGAAGACCGTGGCTGTCTGTGCGCGTGAGCGGTCCTTTGGACGGCCGTTGACACACCCCTGTTTGTGACGGGAATTTGCCCAAAGTGTGGTCTAAATGCCGGCAAATTTGGAGGTCAAGGAATTTCCCGACAAACTTCAAATTTGGCATGCTCCAAACTCTCTATGTTCCACACTCGTCATAACAAAATTGACAGACTTTCGCCGGGAAATTGCCGATAAATTTCAGGATGTAGGGAAAACTTCCTGCATACTCCGAAGACCGTGGCTGTCTGTGCGCGTGAGCGGTCCTTTTGACGGCCGTTGACCCACCCCTGTTTGTGACGGGAATTTGCCCAAAGTGTGGTCTAAATGCCGGCAAATTTGGAGGTCAAGGAATTTCCCGAAAAACTTGAAATTTTGCATGCTCCAAACTCTCTATGTTCCACACTCGTCATAAAAACTTGACAGACTTTCGCCGGGAAATTGCCGATAAATTTCAGGATGTAGGGAAAACTTCCTGCCTACTCCGAAGACCGTGGCTGTCTGTGCGCGTGAGCGGTCCTTTGGACGGCCGTTGACACACCCCTGTTTGTGACGGGAATTTGCCCAAAGTGTGGTCTAAATGCCGGCAAATTTGGAGGTCAAGGAATTTCCCGACAAACTTCAAATTTTGCATGCTCCAAACTCTCTATGTTCCACACTCGTCATAAAAACTTGACAGACTTTCGCCGGGAAATTGCCGATAAATTTCAGGATGTAGGGAAAACTTCCTGCATACTCCGAAGACCGTGGCTGTCTGTGCGCGTGAGCGGTCCTTTTGACGGCCGTTGACCCACCCCTGTTTGTGACGGGAATTTGCCCAAAGTGTGGTCTAAATGCCGGCAAATTTGGAGGTCAAGGAATTTCCCGAAAAACGTGAAATTTTGCATGCTCCAAACTCTCTATGTTCCACACTCGTCATAAAAACTTGACAGACTTTCGCCGGGAAATTGCCGATAAATTTCAGGATGTAGGGAAAACTTCCTGCATACTCCGAAGACCGTGGCTGTCTGTGCGCGTGAGCGGTCCTTTGGACGGCCGTTGACCCACCTCTGTTTGTGACGGGAATTTGCCCAAAGTGTGGTCTAAATGCCGGCAAATTTGGAGGTCAAGGAATTTCCCGACAAACTTCAAATTTGGCATGCTCCAAACTCTCTATGTTCCACACTCGTCATAACAAAATTGACAGACTTTCGCCGGGAAATTGCCGATAAATTTCAGGATGTAGGGAAAACTTCCTGCCTACTCCGAAGACCGTGGCTGTCTGTGCGCGTGAGCGGTCCTTTGGACGGCCGTTGACACACCCCTGTTTGTGACGGGAATTTGCCCAAAGTGTGGTCTAAATGCCGGCAAATTTGGAGGTCAAGGAATTTCCCGACAAACTTCAAATTTTGCATGCTCCAAACTCTCTATGTTCCACACTCGTCATAAAAAAATTGACAGACTTTCGCCGGGAAATTGCCGATAAATTTCAGGATGTAGGGAAAACTTCCTGCCTACTCCAAAGGCCGTGGCTGTCTGTGCGCGTGAGCGGTCCTTTGGACGGCCGTTGACCCACCCCTGTTTGTTACGGGAATTTGCCCAAAGTGTGGTCTAAATGCCGGCAAATTTTGAGGTCAAGGAATTTCCCGACAAACTTCAAATTTTGCATGCTCCAAACTCTCTATGTTCCACACTCGTCATAAACAATTGACAGACTTTCGCCGGGAAATTGCCGATAAATTTCAGGATGTAGGGAAAACTTCCTGCATACTCCAAAGACCGTGGCTGTCTGTGCGCGTGAGCGGTCCTTTGGACGGCCGTTGACCCACCCCTGTTTGTGACGGGAATTTGCCCAAAGTGTGGTCTAAATGCCGGCAAATTTGGAGGTCAAGGAATTTCCCGACAAACTTCAAATTTTGCATGCTCCAAACTCTCTATGTTCCACATTCGTCATAAAAAATTGACAGACTTTCGCCGGGAAATTGCCGATAAATTTCAGGATGTAGGGAAAACTTCCTGCATACTCCGAAGACCGTGGCTGTCTGTGCGCGTGAGCGGTCCTTTTGACGGCCGTTGACCCACCCCTGTTTGTGACGGGAATTTGCCCAAAGTGTGGTCTAAATGCCGGCAAATTTGGAGGTCAAGGAATTTCCCGAAAAACTTCAAATTTTGCATGCTCCAAACTCTCTATGTTCCACACTCGTCATAAAAAATTGACAGACTTTCGCCGGGAAATTGCCGATAAATTTCAGGAGTTAGGAAAACTTCCTGCATACTCCGAAGACCGTGGCTGTCTGTGCGCGTGAGCGGTCCATTGGACGGCCGTTGACCCACCCCTGTTTGTGACGGGAATTTGCCCAAAGTGTGGTCTAAATGCCGGCAAATTTGGAGGTCAAGGAATTTCCCGACAAACTTCAAATTTTGCATGCTCCAAACTCTCTATGTTCCACACTCGTCATAAAAAATTGACAGACTTTCGCCGGGAAATTGCCGATAAATTTCAGGATGTAGGGAAAACTTCCTGCATACTCCGAAGACCGTGGCTGTCTGTGCGCGTGAGCGGTCCTTTGGACAGCCGTTGACCCACCCCTGTTTGTGACGGGAATTTGCCCAAAGTGTGGTCTAAATGCCGGCAAATTTGGAGGTCAAGGAATTTCCCGACAAATTTCAAATTTTGCATGCTCCACACTCTCTATGTTCCACACTCGTCATAAACAATTGACAGACTTTCGCCGGGAAATTGCCGATAAATTTCAGGATGTAGGGAAAACTTCCTGCATACTCCAAAGACCGTGGCTGTCTGTGCGCGTGAGCGGTCCTTTGGACGGCCGTTGACCCACCCCTGTTTGTGACGGGAATTTGCCCAAAGTGTGGTCTAAATGCCGGCAAATTTGGAGGTCAAGGAATTTCCCGACAAACTTCAAATTTTGCATGCTCCAAACTCTCTATGTTCCACACTCGTCATAAAAAATTGACAGACTTTCGCCGGGAAATTGCCGATAAATTTCAGGATGTAGGGAAAACTTCCTGCATACTCCGAAGACCGTGGCTGTCTGTGCGCGTGAGCGGTCCTTTTGACGGCCGTTGACCCACCCCTGTTTGTGACGGGAATTTGCCCAAAGTGTGGTCTAAATGCCGGCAAATTTGGAGGTCAAGGAATTTCCCGAAAAACTTCAAATTTTGCATGCTCCAAACTCTCTATGTTCCACACTCGTCATAAAAAATTGACAGACTTTCGCCGGGAAATTGCCGATAAATTTCAGGAGTTAGGAAAACTTCCTGCATACTCCGAAGACCGTGGCTGTCTGTGCGCGTGAGCGGTCCATTGGACGGCCGTTGACCCACCCCTGTTTGTGACGGGAATTTGCCCAAAGTGTGGTCTAAATGCCGGCAAATTTGGAGGTCAAGGAATTTCCCGACAAACTTCAAATTTTGCATGCTCCAAACTCTCTATGTTCCACACTCGTCATAAAAAATTGACAGACTTTCGCCGGGAAATTGCCGATAAATTTCAGGATGTAGGGAAAACTTCCTGCATACTCCGAAGACCGTGGCTGTCTGTGCGCGTGAGCGGTCCTTTGGACAGCCGTTGACCCACCCCTGTTTGTGACGGGAATTTGCCCAAAGTGTGGTCTAAATGCCGGCAAATTTGGAGGTCAAGGAATTTCCCGACAAACTTCAAATTTTGCATGCTCCACACTCTCTATGTTCCACACTCGTCATAAAAAATTGACAGACTTTCGCCGGGAAATTGCCGATAAATTTCAGGATGTAGGGAAAACTTCCTGCATACTCCAAAGACCGTGGCTGTCTGTGCGCGTGAGCGGTCCTTTGGACGGCCGTTGACCCACCCCTGTTTGTGACGGGAATTTGCCCAAAGTGTGGTCTAAATGCCGGCAAATTTGGAGGTCAAGGAATTTCCCGACAAACTTCAAATTTTGCATGCTCCAAACTCTCTATGTTCCACACTCGTCATAAAAAATTGACAGACTTTCGCCCGGAAATTGCCGATAAATTTCAGGATGTAGGGAAAACTTCCTGCATACTCCGAAGACCGTGGCTGTCTGTGCACGTGAGCGGTCCTTTTGACGGCCGTTGACCCACCCCTGTTTGTGACGGGAATTTGCCCAAAGTGTGGTCTAAATGCCGGCAAATTTGGAGGTCAAGGAATTTCCCGAAAAACTTCAAATTTTGCATGCTCCACACTCTCTATGTTCCACACTCGTCATAAAAAATTGACAGACTTTCGCCGGGAAATTGCCGATAAATTTCAGGATGTAGGGAAAACTTCCTGCATACTCCAAAGACCGTGGCTGTCTGTGCGCGTGAGCGGTCCTTTGGACGGCCGTTGACCCACCCCTGTTTGTGACGGGAATTTGCCCAAAGTGTGGTCTAAATGCCGGCAAATTTGGAGGTCAAGGAATTTCCCGACAAACTTGAAATTTTGCATGCTCTAAACTCTCTATGTTCCACACTCGTCATAAAAAATTGACAGACTTTCGCCGGGAAATTGCCGATAAATTTCAGGATGTAGGGAAAACTTCCTGCATACTCCAAAGACCGTGGCTGTCTGTGCGCGTGAGCGGTCCTTTGGACGGCCGTTGACCCACCCCTGTTTGTGACGGGAATTTGCCCAAAGTGTGGTCTAAATGCCGGCAAATTTGGAGGTCAAGGAATTTCCCGACAAACTTCAAATTTTGCATGCTCCAAACTCTCTATGTTCCACACTCGTCATAAAAAATTGACAGACTTTCGCCGGGAAATTGCCGATAAATTTCAGGATGTAGGGAAAACTTCCTGCATACTCCGAAGACCGTGGCTGTCTGTGCGCGTGAGCGGTCCTTTGGACAGCCGTTGACCCACCCCTGTTTGTGACGGGAATTTGCCCAAAGTGTGGTCTAAATGCCGGCAAATTTGGAGGTCAAGGAATTTCCCGACAAACTTCAAATTTTGCATGCTCCACACTCTCTATGTTCCACACTCGTCATAAAAAATTGACAGACTTTCGCCGGGAAATTGCCGATAAATTTCAGGATGTAGGGAAAACTTCCTGCATACTCCAAAGACCGTGGCTGTCTGTGCGCGTGAGCGGTCCTTTGGACGGCCGTTGACCCACCCCTGTTTGTGACGGGAATTTGCCAAAAGTGTGGTCTAAATGCCGGCAAATTTGGAGGTCAAGGAATTTCCCGACAAACTTCAAATTTGGCATGCTCCAAACTCTCTATGTTCCACACTCGTCATAAAAAATTGACAGACTTTCGCCGGGAAATTGCCGATAAATTTCAGGATGTAGGGAAAACTTCCTGCATACTCCGAAGACCGTGGCTGTCTGTGCGCGTGAGCGGTCCTTTGGACGGCCGTTGACCCACCCCTGTTTGTGACGGGAATTTGCCCAAAGTGTGGTCTAAATGCCGGCAAATTTGGAGGTCAAGGAGTTTCCCGACAAACTTCAAATTTTGCATGCTCCAAACTCTCTATGTTCCACACTCGTCATAGTCTTGGCCCAAGACTACTCTAGTCGATATTGGTTTGTGTACGCGTTGGCCATATAGTGCGCCCTCTTGCAGCACTAACGGACCAGTCTTTGCTCACTAGAGTAGTCTTGGGAATTTCTCCCGGAAGGTTTAACTTTTTCTTTGTTTTTGCCTAGGCTTTCGTAGGGAACCAATCAGCGAGTGACCCAAATACAGCAGAGCGTTGGAATGCAGCGAGCGACCCAAATACAGCGCGTCGACCGCAGAGCGTGACCCAAATACAGCGCGTCGACCGCAGAGCGTGACCCAAATACACCGCGTGCACGCGCTTCGAATGGTTTGAAAAATATAAGGCGGCTTACAAGAATCATCGAACATGACCGTTTTATCGTTGCTAATATTTTCGGTGACATAAGTTTCTTGGCAAATGTTGCGAATATATTTACAAACATGTTTGCAAAGGCGTATGACATCGCAAAATACATTTGTTTATGAAGATAATTGCGACATTGCAAATATTTGCAAAGATATCTGTGATATGCCATGTCCCTTGTGTGCCATCATAAAACCCTCTGCAGCTATTTACATAAAACGGTACCGCCCCCAATGCTGAACTTCCGGGAGAAATTCCCAAGACTACTCTAGTGAGCAAAGACTGGTCCGTTAGTGCTGCAAGAGGGCGCACTATATGGCCAACGCGTACACAAACCAATATCGACTAGAGTAGTCTTGGGCCAAGACTACACTCGTCATAAAAAATTGACAGACTTTCGCCGGGAAATTGCCGATAAATTTCAGGATGTAGGGAAAACTTCCTGCATACTCCAAAGACCGTGGCTGTCTGTGCGCGTGAGCGGTCCTTTGGACGGCCGTTGACCCACCCCTGTTTGTGACGGGAATTTGCCCAAAGTGTGGTCTAAATGCCGGCAAATTTGGAGGTCAAGGAATTTCCCGACAAACTTGAAATTTTGCATGCTCTAAACTCTCTATGTTCCACACTCGTCATAAAAAATTGACAGACTTTCGCCGGGAAATTGCCGATCAATTTCAGGATGTAGGGAAAACTTCCTGCATACTCCGAAGACCGTGGCTGTCTGTGCGCGTGAGCGGTCCTTTTGACGGCCGTTGACCCACCCCTGTTTGTGACGGGAATTTGCCCAAAGTGTGGTCTAAATGCCGGAAAATTTGGAGGTCAAGGAATTTCCCGACAAACTTCAAATTTTGCATGCTCCAAACTCTCTATGTTCCACACTCGTCATAAAAAATTGACAGACTTTCGCCGGGAAATTGCCGATAAATTTCAGGATGTAGGGAAAACTTCCTGCATACTCCGAAGACCGTGGCTGTCTGTGCGCGTGAGCGTTCCTTCGGACGGCCGTTGACCCACCCCTGTTTGTGACGGGAATTTGCCCAAAGTGTGGTCTAAATGCCGGCAAATTTGGAGGTCAAGGAATTTCCCGACAAACTTCAAATTTTGCATGCTCCAAACTCTCTATGTTCCACACTCGTCATAAAAAATTGACAGACTTTCGCCGGGAAATTGCCGATAAATTTCAGGATGTAGGGAAAACTTCCTGCATACTCCGAAGACCGTGGCTGTCTGTGCGCGTGAGCGGTCCTTTTGACGGCCGTTGACCCACCCCTGTTTGTGACGGGAATTTGCCCAAAGTGTGGTCTAAATGCCGGCAAATTTGGAGGTCAAGGAATTTCCCGACAAACTTCAAATTTTGCATGCTCCACACTCTCTATGTTCCACACTCGTCATAAAAAATTGACAGACTTTCGCCGGGAAATTGCCGATAAATTTCAGGATGTAGGGAAAACTTCCTGCATACTCCAAAGACCGTGGCTGTCTGTGCGCGTGAGCGGTCCTTTGGACGGCCGTTGACCCACCCCTGTTTGTGACGGGAATTTGCCCAAAGTGTGGTCTAAATGCCGGCAAATTTGGAGGTCAAGGAATTTCCCGACAAACTTCAAATTTTGCATGCTCCACACTCTCTATGTTCCACACTCGTCATAAAAAATTGACAGACTTTCGCCGGGAAATTGCCGATAAATTTCAGGATGTAGGGAAAACTTCCTGCATACTCCAAAGACCGTGGCTGTCTGTGCGCGTGAGCGGTCCTTTGGACGGCCGTTGACCCACCCCTGTTTGTGACGGGAATTTGCCCAAAGTGTGGTCTAAATGCCGGCAAATTTGGAGGTCAAGGAATTTCCTCAAAAACTTCAAATTTGGCATGCTCCAAACTCTCTATGTTCCACACTCGTCATAAAAAATTGACAGACTTTCGCCGGGAAATTGCCGATAAATTTCAGGATGTAGGGAAAACTTCCTGCATACTCCGAAGACCGTGGCTGTCTGTGCGCGTGAGCGGTCCTTTGGACGGCCGTTGACCCACCCATGTTTGTGACGAGAATTTGCCCAAAGTGTGGTCTAAATGCCGGCAAATTTGGAGGTCAAGGAATTTCCCGACAAACTTCAAATTTTGCATGCTCCAAACTCTCTATGTTCCACACTCGTCATAAAAAATTGACAGACTTTCGCCGGGAAATTGCCGATAAATTTCAGGATGTAGGGAAAACTTCCTGCATACTCCGAAGACCGTGGCTGTCTGTGCGCGTGAGCGGTCCTTTGGACGGCCGTTGACCCACCCCTGTTTGTGACGGGAATTTGCCCAAAGTGTGGTCTAAATGCCGGCAAATTTGGAGGTCAAGGAATTTCCCGACAAACTTCACATTTTGCATGCTCCAAACTCTCTATGTTCCACACTCGTCATAAAAAATTGACAGACTTTCGCCGGGAAATTGCCGATAAATTTCAGGATGTAGGGAAAACTTCCTGCCTACTCCTAAGACCGTGGCTGTCTGTGCGCGTGAGCGGTCCTTTGGACGGCCGTTGACACACCCCTGTTTGTGACGGGAATTTGCCCAAAGTGTGGTCTAAATGCCGGCAAATTTGGAGGTCAAGGAATTTCCGGAAAAACTTCAAATTTTGCATGCTCCAAACTCTCTATGTTCCACACTCGTCATAACAAATTGACAGACTTTCGCCTGGAATTTGCCGATAAATTTCAGGATGTAGGGAAAACTTCCTGCATACTCCGAAGACCGTGGCTGTCTGTGCGCGTGAGCGGTCCTTTGGACAGCCGTTGACCCACCCCTGTTTGTGACGGGAATTTGCCCAAAGTGTGGTCTAAATGCCGGCAAATTTGGAGGTCAAGGAATTTCCCGAAAAACTTGAAATTTTGCATGCTCCAAACTCTCTATGTTCCACACTCGTCATAACAAATTGACAGACTTTCGCCGGGAAATTGCCGATAAATTTCAGGATGTAGGGAAAACTTCCTGCCTACTCCGAAGACCGTGGCTGTCTGTGCGCGTGAGCGGTCCTTTGGACGGCCGTTGACCCACCCCTGTTTGTGACGGGAATTTGCCCAAAGTGTGGTCTAAATGCCGGCAAATTTGGAGGTCAAGGAATTTCCCGACAAACTTCAAATTTTGCATGCTCCAAACTCTCTATGTTCCACACTCGTCATAAAAAATTGACAGACTTTCGCCGGGAAATTGCCGATAAATTTCAGGATGTAGGGAAAACTTCCTGCCTACTCCGAAGACCGTGGCTGTCTGTGCGCGTGAGCGGTCCTTTGGACGGCCGTTGACACACCCCTGTTTGTGACGGGAATTTGCCCAAAGTGTGGTCTAAATGCCGGCAAATTTGGAGGTCAAGGAATTTCCGGGAAAACTTCAAATTTTGCATGCTCCAAACTCTATGTTCCACACTCGTCATAACAAATTGACAGACTTTCGCCTGGAATTTGCCGATAAATTTCAGGATGTAGGGAAAACTTCCTGCATACTCCAAAGACCGTGGCTGTCTGTGCGCGTGAGCGGTCCTTTGGACAGCCGTTGACCCACCCCTGTTTGTGACGGGAATTTGCCCAAAGTGTGGTCTATATGCCGGCAAATTTGGAGGTCAAGGAATTTCCCGAAAAACTTGACATTTTGCATGCTCCAAACTCTCTATGTTCCACACTCGTCATAACAAATTGACAGACTTTCGCCTGGAATTTGCCGATAAATTTCAGGATGTAGGGAAAACTTCCTGCCTACTCCGAAGACCGTGGCTGTCTGTGCGCGTGAGCGGTCCTTTGGACGGCTGTTGACCCACCCCTGTTTGTGACGGGAATTTGCCCAAAGTGTGGTCTAAATGCCGGCAAATTTGGAGGTCAAGGAATTTCCGGAAAAACTTGAAATTTTGCATGCTCCAAACTCTCTATGTTCCACACTCGTCATAAAAAATTGACAGACTTTCGCCGGGAAATTGCCGATAAATTTCAGGATGTAGGGAAAACTTCCTGCATACTCCGAAGACCGTGGCTGTCTGTGCGCGTGAGCGGTCCTTTGGACGGCCGTTGACCCACCCCTGTTTGTGACGGGAATTTGCCCAAAGTGTGGTCTAAATGCCGGCAAATTTTGAGGTCAAGGAATTTCCCGAAAAACTTGACATTTTGCATGCTCCAAACTCTCTATGTTCCACACTCGTCATAACAAATTGACAGACTTTCGCCTGGAATTTGCCGATAAATTTCAGGATGTAGGGAAAACTTCCTGCCTACTCCAAAGACCGTGGCTGTCTGTGCGCGTGAGCGGTCCTTTGGACGGCCGTTGACCCACCCCTGTTTGTGACGGGAATTTGCCCAAAGTGTGGTCTAAATGCCGGCAAATTTGGAGGTCAAGGAATTTCCGGAAAAACTTGAAATTTTGCATGCTCCAAACTCTCTATGTTCCACACTCGTCATAAAAAATTGACAGACTTTCGCCGGGAAATTGCCGATAAATTTCAGGATGTAGGGAAAACTTCTTGCCTACTCCGAAGACCGTGGCTGTCTGTGCGCGTGAGCGGTCCTTTGGACGGCCGTTGACCCACCCCTGTTTGTGACGGGAATTTGCCTAAAGTGTGGTCTAAATGCCGGCAAATTTGGAGGTCAAGGAATTTCCCGAAAAACTTCAAATTTTGCATGCTCCAAACTCTCTATGTTCCACACTCGTCATAAAAAATTGACAGACTTTCGCCGGGAAATTGCCGATAAATTTCAGGATGTAGGGAAAACTTCCTGCATACTCCGAAGACCGTGGCTGTCTGTGCGCGTGAGCGGTCCTTTGGACGGCCGTTGACCCACCCCTGTTTGTGACGGGAATTTGCCCAAAGTGTGGTCTAAATGCCGGCAAATTTGGAGGTCAAGGAATTTCCTCAAAAACTTCAAATTTGGCATGCTCCAAACTCTCTATGTTCCACACTCGTCATAAAAAATTGACAGACTTTCGCCGGAAAATTGCCGATAAATTTCAGGATGTAGGGAAAACTTCCTGCATACTCCGAAGACCGTGGCTGTCTGTGCGCGTGAGCGGTCCTTTGGACGGCCGTTGACCCACCCATGTTTGTGACGAGAATTTGCCCAAAGTGTGGTCTAAATGCCGGCAAATTTGGAGGTCAAGGAATTTCCCGACAAACTTCAAATTTTGCATGCTCCAAACTCTCTATGTTCCACACTCGTCATAAAAAATTGACAGACGTTCGCCGGGAAATTGCCGATAAATTTCAGGATGTAGGGAAAACTTCCTGCATACTCCGAAGACCGTGGCTGTCTGTGCGCGTGAGCGGTCCTTTGGACGGCCGTTGACCCACCCCTGTTTGTGACGGGAATTTGCCCAAAGTGTGGTCTAAATGCCGGCAAATTTGGAGGTCAAGGAATTTCCCGACAAACTTCACATTTTGCATGCTCCAAACTCTCTATGTTCCACACTCGTCATAAAAAATTGACAGACTTTCGCCGGGAAATTGCCGATAAATTTCAGGATGTAGGGAAAACTTCCTGCCTACTCCGAAGACCGTGGCTGTCTGTGCGCGTGAGCGGTCCTTTGGACGGCCGTTGACACACCCCTGTTTGTGACGGGAATTTGCCCAAAGTGTGGTCTAAATGCCGGCAAATTTGGAGGTCAAGGAATTTCCGGGAAAACTTCAAATTTTGCATGCTCCAAACTCTATGTTCCACACTCGTCATAACAAATTGACAGACTTTCGCCTGGAATTTGCCGATAAATTTCAGGATGTAGGGAAAACTTCCTGCATACTCCGAAGACCGTGGCTGTCTGTGCGCGTGAGCGGTCCTTTGGACAGCCGTTGACCCACCCCTGTTTGTGACGGGAATTTGCCCAAAGTGTGGTCTATATGCCGGCAAATTTGGAGGTCAAGGAATTTCCCGAAAAACTTGACATTTTGCATGCTCCAAACTCTCTATGTTCCACACTCGTCATAACAAATTGACAGACTTTCGCCTGGAATTTGCCGATAAATTTCAGGATGTAGGGAAAACTTCCTGCCTACTCCGAAGACCGTGGCTGTCTGTGCGCGTGAGCGGTCCTTTGGACGGCTGTTGACCCACCCCTGTTTGTGACGGGAATTTGCCCAAAGTGTGGTCTAAATGCCGGCAAATTTGGAGGTCAAGGAATTTCCGGAAAAACTTGAAATTTTGCATGCTCCAAACTCTCTATGTTCCACACTCGTCATAAAAAATTGACAGACTTTCGCCGGGAAATTGCCGATAAATTTCAGGATGTAGGGAAAACTTCCTGCATACTCCGAAGACCGTGGCTGTCTGTGCGCGTGAGCGGTCCTTTGGACGGCCGTTGACCCACCCCTGTTTGTGACGGGAATTTGCCCAAAGTGTGGTCTAAATGCCGGCAAATTTTGAGGTCAAGGAATTTCCCGAAAAACTTGACATTTTGCATGCTCCAAACTCTCTATGTTCCACACTCGTCATAACAAATTGACAGACTTTCGCCTGGAATTTGCCGATAAATTTCAGGATGTAGGGAAAACTTCCTGCCTACTCCGAAGACCGTGGCTGTCTGTGCGCGTGAGCGGTCCTTTGGACGGCCGTTGACCCACCCCTGTTTGTGACGGGAATTTGCCCAAAGTGTGGTCTAAATGCCGGCAAATTTGGAGGTCAAGGAATTTCCGGAAAAACTTGAAATTTTGCATGCTCCAAACTCTCTATGTTCCACACTCGTCATAAAAAATTGACAGACTTTCGCCGGGAAATTGCCGATAAATTTCAGGATGTAGGGAAAACTTCTTGCCTACTCCGAAGACCGTGGCTGTCTGTGCGCGTGAGCGGTCCTTTGGACGGCCGTTGACCCACCCCTGTTTGTGACGGGAATTTGCCTAAAGTGTGGTCTAAATGCCGGCAAATTTGGAGGTCAAGGAATTTCCCGAAAAACTTCAAATTTTGCATGCTCCAAACTCTCTATGTTCCACACTCGTCATAAAAAATTGACAGACTTTCGCCGGGAAATTGCCGATAAATTTCAGGATGTAGGGAAAACTTCCTGCATACTCCGAAGACCGTGGCTGTCTGTGCGCGTGAGCGGTCCTTTGGACGGCCGTTGACCCACCCCTGTTTGTGACGGGAATTTGCCCAAAGTGTGGTCTAAATGCCGGCAAATTTGGAGGTCAAGGAATTTCCTCAAAAACTTCAAATTTGGCATGCTCCAAACTCTCTATGTTCCACACTCGTCATAAAAAATTGACAGACTTTCGCCGGAAAATTGCCGATAAATTTCAGGATGTAGGGAAAACTTCCTGCATACTCCGAAGACCGTGGCTGTCTGTGCGCGTGAGCGGTCCTTTGGACGGCCGTTGACCCACCCATGTTTGTGACGAGAATTTGCCCAAAGTGTGGTCTAAATGCCGGCAAATTTGGAGGTCAAGGAATTTCCCGACAAACTTCAAATTTTGCATGCTCCAAACTCTCTATGTTCCACACTCGTCATAAAAAATTGACAGACGTTCGCCGGGAAATTGCCGATAAATTTCAGGATGTAGGGAAAACTTCCTGCATACTCCGAAGACCGTGGCTGTCTGTGCGCGTGAGCGGTCCTTTGGACGGCCGTTGACCCACCCCTGTTTGTGACGGGAATTTGCCCAAAGTGTGGTCTAAATGCCGGCAAATTTGGAGGTCAAGGAATTTCCCGACAAACTTCACATTTTGCATGCTCCAAACTCTCTATGTTCCACACTCGTCATAAAAAATTGACAGACTTTCGCCGGGAAATTGCCGATAAATTTCAGGATGTAGGGAAAACTTCCTGCCTACTCCTAAGACCGTGGCTGTCTGTGCGCGTGAGCGGTCCTTTGGACGGCCGTTGACACACCCCTGTTTGTGACGGGAATTTGCCCAAAGTGTGGTCTAAATGCCGGCAAATTTGGAGGTCAAGGAATTTCCCGAAAAACTTGAAATTTTGCATGCTCCAAACTCTCTATGTTCCACACTCGTCATAAAAAATTGACAGACTTTCGCCGGGAAATTGCCGATAAATTTCAGGATGTAGGGAAAACTTCCTGCATACTCCGAAGACCGTGGCTGTCTGTGCGCGTGAGCGGTCCTTTAGACGGCCGTTGACCCACCCCTGTTTGTGACGGGAATTTGCCCAAAGTGTGGTCTAAATGCCGGCAAATTTGGAGGTCAAGGAATTTCCCGAAAAACTTGAAATTTTGCATGCTCCAAACTCTCTATGTTCCACACTCGTCATAAAAAATTGACAGACTTTCGCCGGGAAATTGCCGATAATTTTCAGGATGTAGGGAAAACTTCCTGCATACTCCGAAGACCGTGGCTGTCTGTGCGCGTGAGCGGTCCTTTGGACAGCCGTTGACCCACCCCTGTTTGTGACGGGAATTTGCCCAAAGTGTGGTCTAAATGCCGGCAAATTTGGAGGTCAAGGAATTTCCCGAAAAACTTGAAATTTTGCATGCTCCAAACTCTCTATGTTCCACACTCGTCATAACAAATTGACAGACTTTCGCCGGGAAATTGCCGATAAATTTCAGGATGTAGGGAAAACTTCCTGCCTACTCCGAAGACCGTGGCTGTCTGTGCGCGTGAGCGGTCCTTTGGACGGCCGTTGACCCACCCCTGTTTGTGACGGGAATTTGCCCAAAGTGTGGTCTAAATGCCGGCAAATTTGGAGGTCAAGGAATTTCCCGACAAACTTCAAATTTTGCATGCTCCAAACTCTCTATGTTCCACACTCGTCATAAAAAATTGACAGACTTTCGCCGGGAAATTGCCGATAAATTTCAGGATGTAGGGAAAACTTCCTGCCTACTCCGAAGACCGTGGCTGTCTGTGCGCGTGAGCGGTCCTTTGGACGGCCGTTGACACACCCCTGTTTGTGACGGGAATTTGCCCAAAGTGTGGTCTAAATGCCGGCAAATTTGGAGGTCAAGGAATTTCCCGAAAAACTTGACATTTTGCATGCTCCAAACTCTCTATGTTCCACACTCGTCATAACAAATTGACAGACTTTCGCCTGGAATTTGCCGATAAATTTCAGGATGTAGGGAAAACTTCCTGCCTACTCCGAAGACCGTGGCTGTCTGTGCGCGTGAGCGGTCCTTTGGACGGCTGTTGACCCACCCCTGTTTGTGACGGGAATTTGCCCAAAGTGTGGTCTAAATGCCGGCAAATTTGGAGGTCAAGGAATTTCCGGAAAAACTTGAAATTTTGCATGCTCCAAACTCTCTATGTTCCACACTCGTCATAAAAAATTGACAGACTTTCGCCGGGAAATTGCCGATAAATTTCAGGATGTAGGGAAAACTTCCTGCATACTCCGAAGACCGTGGCTGTCTGTGCGCGTGAGCGGTCCTTTGGACGGCCGTTGACCCACCCCTGTTTGTGACGGGAATTTGCCCAAAGTGTGGTCTAAATGCCGGCAAATTTGGAGGTCAAGGAATTTCCGGAAAAACTTGAAATTTTGCATGCTCCAAACTCTCTATGTTCCACACTCGTCATAAAAAATTGACAGACTTTCGCCGGGAAATTGCCGATAAATTTCAGGATGTAGGGAAAACTTCCTGCCTACTCCTAAGACCGTGGCTGTCTGTGCGCGTGAGCGGTCCTTTGGACGGCCGTTGACACACCCCTGTTTGTGACGGGAATTTGCCCAAAGTGTGGTCTAAATGCCGGCAAATTTGGAGGTCAAGGAATTTCCCGAAAAACTTGAAATTTTGCATGCTCCAAACTCTCTATGTTCCACACTCGTCATAAAAAATTGACAGACTTTCGCCGGGAAATTGCCGATAAATTTCAGGATGTAGGGAAAACTTCCTGCATACTCCGAAGACCGTGGCTGTCTGTGCGCGTGAGCGGTCCTTTAGACGGCCGTTGACCCACCCCTGTTTGTGACGGGAATTTGCCCAAAGTGTGGTCTAAATGCCGGCAAATTTGGAGGTCAAGGAATTTCCCGAAAAACTTGAAATTTTGCATGCTCCAAACTCTCTATGTTCCACACTCGTCATAAAAAATTGACAGACTTTCGCCGGGAAATTGCCGATAATTTTCAGGATGTAGGGAAAACTTCCTGCATACTCCGAAGACCGTGGCTGTCTGTGCGCGTGAGCGGTCCTTTGGACAGCCGTTGACCCACCCCTGTTTGTGACGGGAATTTGCCCAAAGTGTGGTCTAAATGCCGGCAAATTTGGAGGTCAAGGAATTTCCCGAAAAACTTGAAATTTTGCATGCTCCAAACTCTCTATGTTCCACACTCGTCATAACAAATTGACAGACTTTCGCCGGGAAATTGCCGATAAATTTCAGGATGTAGGGAAAACTTCCTGCCTACTCCGAAGACCGTGGCTGTCTGTGCGCGTGAGCGGTCCTTTGGACGGCCGTTGACCCACCCCTGTTTGTGACGGGAATTTGCCCAAAGTGTGGTCTAAATGCCGGCAAATTTGGAGGTCAAGGAATTTCCCGACAAACTTCAAATTTTGCATGCTCCAAACTCTCTATGTTCCACACTCGTCATAAAAAATTGACAGACTTTCGCCGGGAAATTGCCGATAAATTTCAGGATGTAGGGAAAACTTCCTGCCTACTCCGAAGACCGTGGCTGTCTGTGCGCGTGAGCGGTCCTTTGGACGGCCGTTGACACACCCCTGTTTGTGACGGGAATTTGCCCAAAGTGTGGTCTAAATGCCGGCAAATTTGGAGGTCAAGGAATTTCCCGAAAAACTTGACATTTTGCATGCTCCAAACTCTCTATGTTCCACACTCGTCATAACAAATTGACAGACTTTCGCCTGGAATTTGCCGATAAATTTCAGGATGTAGGGAAAACTTCCTGCCTACTCCGAAGACCGTGGCTGTCTGTGCGCGTGAGCGGTCCTTTGGACGGCTGTTGACCCACCCCTGTTTGTGACGGGAATTTGCCCAAAGTGTGGTCTAAATGCCGGCAAATTTGGAGGTCAAGGAATTTCCGGAAAAACTTGAAATTTTGCATGCTCCAAACTCTCTATGTTCCACACTCGTCATAAAAAATTGACAGACTTTCGCCGGGAAATTGCCGATAAATTTCAGGATGTAGGGAAAACTTCCTGCATACTCCGAAGACCGTGGCTGTCTGTGCGCGTGAGCGGTCCTTTGGACGGCCGTTGACCCACCCCTGTTTGTGACGGGAATTTGCCCAAAGTGTGGTCTAAATGCCGGCAAA
Organism: Henricia sp. BOLD:AAB3569; assembly: GCA_037783545.1. NCBI lineage: Eukaryota > Metazoa > Echinodermata > Asteroidea > Spinulosida > Echinasteridae > Henricia > Henricia sp. BOLD:AAB3569. The sequence continues at coordinate 1,054,418 of JBBELK010000397.1, forward strand.
TTTGGAGGTCAAGGAATTTCCCGACAAACTTCAAATTTTGCATGCTCCAAACTCTCTATGTTCCACACTCGTCAAAAAAAATTGACAGACTTTCGCCGGGAAATTGCCGATAAATTTCAGGATGTAGGGAAAACTTCCTGCATACTCCGAAGACCGTGGCTGTCTGTGCGCGTGAGCGGTCCTTTGGACGGCCGTTGACCCACCCCTGTTTGTGACGGGAATTTGCCCAAAGTGTGGTCTAAATGCCGGCGAATTTGGAGGTCAAGGAATTTCCCGACAAACTTGAAATTTTGCATGCTCCAAACTCTCTATGTTCCACACTCGACATCAAAAATTGACAGACTTTCGCCGGGAAATTGCCGATAAATTTCAGGATGTAGGGAAAACTTCCTGCCTACTCCGAAGACCGTGGCTGTCTGTGCGCGTGAGCGGTCCTTTGGACGGCCGTTGACCCACCCCTGTTTGTGACGGGAATTTGCCCAAAGTGTGGTCTAAATGCCGGCAAATTTGGAGGTCAAGGAATTTCCCGACAAACTTCAAATTTTGCATGCTCCAAACTCTCTATGTTCCACACTCGTCATAAAAAATTGACAGACTTTCGCCGGGAAATTGCCGATAAATTTCAGGATGTAGGGAAAACTTCCTGCCTACTCCGAAGACCGTGGCTGTCTGTGCGCGTGAGCGGTCCTTTGGACGGCCGTTGACCCACCCCTGTTTGTGACGGGAATTTGCCCAAAGTGTGGTCTAAATGCCGGCAAATTTGGAGGTCAAGGAATTTCCCGACAAACTTCAAATTTTGCATGCTCCAAACTCTCTATGTTCCACACTCGTCATAAAAAAATTGACAGACTTTCGCCGGGAAATTGCCGATAAATTTCAGGATGTAGGGAAAACTTCCTGCATACTCCGAAGACCGTGGCTGTCTGTGCGCGTGAGCGGTCCTTTGGACGGCCGTTGACCCACCCCTGTTTGTGACGGGAATTTGCCCAAAGTGTGGTCTAAATGCCGGCAAATTTGGAGGTCAAGGAATTTCCCGACAAACTTCAAATTTTGCATGCTCCAAACTCTCTATGTTCCACACTCGTCATAAAAAATTGACAGACTTTCGCCGGGAAATTGCCGATAAATTTCAGGATGTAGGGAAAACTTCCTGCATACTCCGAAGACCGTGGCTGTCTGTGCGCGTGAGCGGTCCTTTGGACGGCCGTTGACCCACCCCTGTTTGTGACGGGAATTTGCCCAAAGTGTGGTCTAAATGCCGGCAAATTTGGAGGTCAAGGAATTTCCCGACAAACTTGAAATTTTGCATGCTCCAAACTCTCTATGTTCCACACTCGTCATCAAAAATTGACAGACTTTCGCCGGGAAATTGCCGATAAATTTCAGGATGTAGGGAAAACTTCCTGCCTACTCCGAAGACCGTGGCTGTCTGTGCGCGTGAGCGGTCCTTTGGACGGCCGTTGACCCACCCCTGTTTGTGACGGGAATTTGCCCAAAGTGTGGTCTAAATGCCGGCAAATTTGGAGGTCAAGGAATTTCCCGACAAACTTCAAATTTGGCATGCTCCAAACTCTCTATGTTCCACACTCGTCATAACAAATTGCCAGACTTTCGCCGGGAAATTGCCGATAAATTTCAGGATGTAGGGAAAACTTCCTGCCTACTCCGAAGACCGTGGCTGTCTGTGCGCGTGAGCGGTCCTTTGGACGGCCGTTGACACACCCCTGTTTGTGACGGGAATTTGCCCAAAGTGTGGTCTAAATGCCGGCAAATTTGGAGGTCAAGGAATTTCCGGAAAAACTTCAAATTTTGCATGCTCCAAACTCTCTATGTTCCACACTCGTCATAAAAAATTGACAGACTTTCGCCGGGAAATTGCCGATAAATTTCAGGATGTAGGGAAAACTTCCTGCATACTCCGAAGACCGTGGCTGTCTGTGCGCGTGAGCGGTCCTTTGGACGGCCGTTGACCCACCCCTGTTTGTGACGGGAATTTGCCCAAAGTGTGGTCTAAATGCCGGCAAAATTGGAAGTCAAGGAATTTCCCGACAAACTTCAAATTTTGCATGCTCCAAACTCTCTATGTTCCACACTCGTCATAAAAAATTGACAGACTTTCGACGGGAAATTGCCGATAAATTTCAGGATGTAGGGAAAACTTCCTGCATACTCCGAAGACCGTGGCTGTCTGTGCGCGTGAGCGGTCCTTTGGACGGCCGTTGACCCACCCCTGTTTGTGACGGGAATTTGCCCAAAGTGTGGTCTAAATGCCGGCAAATTTGGACGTCAAGGAATTTCCCGACAAACTTGAAATTTTGCATGCTCCAAACTCTCTATGTTCCACACTCGTCACAAAAAATTGACAGACTTTCGCCGGGAAATTGCAGATAAATTTCAGGATGTAGGGAAAACTTCCTGCATACTCCAAAGACCGTGGCTGTCTGTGCGCGTGAGCGGTCCTTTGGACGGCCGTTGACCCACCCCTGTTTGTGACGGGAATTTGCCCAAAGTGTGGTCTAAATGCCGGCAAATTTGGAGGTCAAGGAATTTCCCGACAAACTTGAAATTTTGCATGCTCCAAACTCTCTATGTTCCACACTCGTCATCAAAAATTGACAGACTTTCGCCGGGAAATTGCCGATAAATTTCAGGATGTAGGGAAAACTTCCTGCCTACTCCGAAGACCGTGGCTGTCTGTGCGCGTGAGCGGTCCTTTGGACGGCCGTTGACCCACCCCTGTTTGTGACGGGAATTTGCCCAAAGTGTGGTCTAAATGCCGGCAAATTTGGAGGTCAAGGAATTTCCCGACAAACTTCAAATTTGGCATGCTCCAAACTCTCTATGTTCCACACTCGTCATAACAAATTGCCAGACTTTCGCCGGGAAATTGCCGATAAATTTCAGGATGTAGGGAAAACTTCCTGCCTACTCCGAAGACCGTGGCTGTCTGTGCGCGTGAGCGGTCCTTTGGACGGCCGTTGACACACCCCTGTTTGTGACGGGAATTTGCCCAAAGTGTGGTCTAAATGCCGGCAAATTTGGAGGTCAAGGAATTTCCGGAAAAACTTCAAATTTTGCATGCTCCAAACTCTCTATGTTCCACACTCGTCATAAAAAATTGACAGACTTTCGCCGGGAAATTGCCGATAAATTTCAGGATGTAGGGAAAACTTCCTGCATACTCCGAAGACCGTGGCTGTCTGTGCGCGTGAGCGGTCCTTTGGACGGCCGTTGACCCACCCCTGTTTGTGACGGGAATTTGCCCAAAGTGTGGTCTAAATGCCGGCAAAATTGGAAGTCAAGGAATTTCCCGACAAACTTCAAATTTTGCATGCTCCAAACTCTCTATGTTCCACACTCGTCATAAAAAATTGACAGACTTTCGACGGGAAATTGCCGATAAATTTCAGGATGTAGGGAAAACTTCCTGCATACTCCGAAGACCGTGGCTGTCTGTGCGCGTGAGCGGTCCTTTGGACGGCCGTTGACCCACCCCTGTTTGTGACGGGAATTTGCCCAAAGTGTGGTCTAAATGCCGGCAAATTTGGACGTCAAGGAATTTCCCGACAAACTTGAAATTTTGCATGCTCCAAACTCTCTATGTTCCACACTCGTCACAAAAAATTGACAGACTTTCGCCGGGAAATTGCAGATAAATTTCAGGATGTAGGGAAAACTTCCTGCATACTCCAAAGACCGTGGCTGTCTGTGCGCGTGAGCGGTCCTTTGGACGGCCGTTGACCCACCCCTGTTTGTGACGGGAATTTGCCCAAAGTGGGGTCTAAATTCCGGCAAATTTGGAGGTCAAGGAATTTCCCGACAAACTTCAAATTTTGCATGCTCCAAACTCTCTATGTTCCACACTCGTCATAACAAATTGACAGACTTTCGCCGGGAAATTGCCGATAAATTTCAGGAGTTAGGAAAACTTCCTGCATACTCCGAAGACCGTGGCTGTCTGTGCGCGTGAGCGGTCCTTTTGACGGCCGTTGACCCACCCCTGTTTGTGACGGGAATTTGCCCAAAGTGTGGTCTAAATGCCGGCAAATTTGGAGGTCAAGGAATTTCCCGAAAAACTTGAAATTTTGCATGCTCCAAACTCTCTATGTTCCACACTCGTCATAAAAAATTGACAGACTTTCGCCGGGAAATTGCCGATAAATTTCAGGATGTAGGGAAAACTTCCTGCCTACTCCGAAGACCGTGGCTGTCTGTGCGCGTGAGCGGTCCTTTGGACGGCCGTTGACCCACCCCTGTTTGTGACGGGAATTTGACCAAAGTGTGGTCTAAATGCCGGCAAATTTGGAGGTCAAGGAATTTCCCGAAAAACTTCAAATTTTGCATGCTCCAAACTCTCTATGTTCCACACTCGTCATAAAAAATTGACAGACTTTCGCCGGGAAATTGCCGATAAATTTCAGGATGTAGGGAAAACTTCCTGCATACTCCGAAGACCGTGGCTGTCTGTGCGCGTGAGCGGTCCTTTGGACGGCCGTTGACCCACCCCTGTTTGTGACGGGAATTTGCCCAAAGTGTGGTCTAAATGCCGGCAAATTTGGAGGTCAAGGAATTTCCCGACAAACTTGAAATTTTGCATGCTCCAAACTCTCTATGTTCCACACTCGACATCAAAAATTGACAGACTTTCGCCGGGAAATTGCCGATAAATTTCAGGATGTAGGGAAAACTTCCTGCCTACTCCGAAGACCGTGGCTGTCTGTGCGCGTGAGCGGTCCTTTGGACGGCCGTTGACCCACCCCTGTTTGTGACGGGAATTTGCCCAAAGTGTGGTCTAAATGCCGGCAAATTTGGAGGTCAAGGAATTTCCCGACAAACTTCAAATTTTGCATGCTCCAAACTCTCTATGTTCCACACTCGTCATAAAAAATTGACAGACTTTCGCCGGGAAATTGCCGATAAATTTCAGGATGTAGGGAAAACTTCCTGCCTACTCCGAAGACCGTGGCTGTCTGTGCGCGTGAGCGGTCCTTTGGACGGCCGTTGACCCACCCCTGTTTGTGACGGGAATTTGCCCAAAGTGTGGTCTAAATGCCGGCAAATTTGGAGGTCAAGGAATTTCCCGACAAACTTCAAATTTTGCATGCTCCAAACTCTCTATGTTCCACACTCGTCATAAAAAAATTGACAGACTTTCGCCGGGAAATTGCCGATAAATTTCAGGATGTAGGGAAAACTTCCTGCATACTCCGAAGACCGTGGCTGTCTGTGCGCGTGAGCGGTCCTTTGGACGGCCGTTGACCCACCCCTGTTTGTGACGGGAATTTGCCCAAAGTGTGGTCTAAATGCCGGCAAATTTGGAGGTCAAGGAATTTCCCGACAAACTTGAAATTTTGCATGCTCCAAACTCTCTATGTTCCACACTCGACATCAAAAATTGACAGACTTTCGCCGGGAAATTGCCGATAAATTTCAGGATGTAGGGAAAACTTCCTGCCTACTCCGAAGACCGTGGCTGTCTGTGCGCGTGAGCGGTCCTTTGGACGGCCGTTGACCCACCCCTGTTTGTGACGGGAATTTGCCCAAAGTGTGGTCTAAATGCCGGCAAATTTGGAGGTCAAGGAATTTCCCGACAAACTTCAAATTTTGCATGCTCCAAACTCTCTATGTTCCACACTCGTCATAAAAAAATTGACAGACTTTCGCCGGGAAATTGCCGATAAATTTCAGGATGTAGGGAAAACTTCCTGCATACTCCAAAGACCGTGGCTGTCTGTGCGCGTGAGCGGTCCTTTGGACGGCCGTTGACCCACCCCTGTTTGTGACGGGAATTTGCCAAAAGTGTGGTCTAAATGCCGGCAAATTTGGAGGTCAAGGAATTTCCCGACAAACTTCAAATTTTGCATGCTCCAAACTCTCTATGTTCCACACTCGTCATAAAAAATTGACAGACTTTCGCCGGGAAATTGCCGATAAATTTCAGGATGTAGGGAAAACTTCCTGCATACTCCGAAGACCGTGGCTGTCTGTGCGCGTGAGCGGTCCTTTGGACGGCCGTTGACCCACCCCTGTTTGTGACGGGAATTTGCCAAAAGTGTGGTCTAAATGCCGGCAAATTTGGAGGTCAAGGAATTTCCCGACAAACTTGAAATTTTGCATGCTCCAAACTCTCTATGTTCCACACTCGTCATCAAAAATTGACAGACTTTCGCCGGGAAATTGCTGATAAATTTCAGGATGTAGGGAAAACTTCCTGCCTACTCCGAAGACCGTGGCTGTCTGTGCGCGTGAGCGGTCCTTTGGACGGCCGTTGACCCACCCCTGTTTGTGACGGGAATTTGCCCAAAGTGTGGTCTAAATGCCGGCAAATTTGGAGGTCAAGGAATTTCCCGACAAACTTCAAATTTTGCATGCTCCAAACTCTCTATGTTCCACACTCGTCATAAAAAATTGACAGACTTTCGCCGGGAAATTGCCGATAAATTTCAGGATGTAGGGAAAACTTCCTGCCTACTCCGAAGACCGTGGCTGTCTGTGCGCGTGAGCGGTCCTTTGGACGGCCGTTGACCCACCCCTGTTTGTGACGGGAATTTGCCCAAAGTGTGGTCTAAAGGCCGGCAAATTTGGAGGTCAAGGAATTTCCCGACAAACTTCAAATTTTGCATGCTCCAAACTCTCTATGTTCCACACTCGTCATAAAAAAATTGACAGACTTTCGCCGGGAAATTGCCGATAAATTTCAGGATGTAGGGAAAACTTCCTGCATACTCCAAAGACCGTGGCTGTCTGTGCGCGTGAGCGGTCCTTTGGACGGCCGTTGACCCACCCCTGTTTGTGACGGGAATTTGCCAAAAGTGTGGTCTAAATGCCGGCAAATTTGGAGGTCAAGGAATTTCCCGACAAACTTCAAATTTTGCATGCTCCAAACTCTCTATGTTCCACACTCGTCATAAAAAATTGACAGACTTTCGCCGGGAAATTGCCGATAAATTTCAGGATGTAGGGAAAACTTCCTGCATACTCCGAAGACCGTGGCTGTCTGTGCGCGTGAGCGGTCCTTTGGACGGCCGTTGACCCACCCCTGTTTGTGACGGGAATTTGCCAAAAGTGTGGTCTAAATGCCGGCAAATTTGGAGGTCAAGGAATTTCCCGACAAACTTGAAATTTTGCATGCTCCAAACTCTCTATGTTCCACACTCGTCATCAAAAATTGACAGACTTTCGCCGGGAAATTGCCGATAAATTTCAGGATGTAGGGAAAACTTCCTGCCTACTCCGAAGACCGTGGCTGTCTGTGCGCGTGAGCGGTCCTTTGGACGGCCGTTGACCCACCCCTGTTTGTGACGGGAATTTGCCCAAAGTGTGGTCTAAATGCCGGCAAATTTGGAGGTCAAGGAATTTCCCGACAAACTTCAAATTTTGCATGCTCCAAACTCTCTACGTTGCACACTCGTCATAAAAAAATTGACAGACTTTCGCCGCGAAATTGCCGATAAATTTCAGGATGTAGGGAAAACTTCCTGCATACTCCAAAGACCGTGGCTGTCTGTGCGCGTGAGCGGTCCTTTGGACGGCCGTTGACCCACCCCTGTTTGTGACGGGAATTTGCCCAAAGTGTGGTCTAAATGCCGGCAAATTTGGAGGTCAAGGAATTTCCCGACAAACTTCAAATTTTGCATGCTCCAAACTCTCTATGTTCCACACTCGTCATAAAAAATTGACAGACTTTCGCCGGGAAATTGCCGATAAATTTCAGGATGTAGGGAAAACTTCCTGCATACTCCGAAGACCGTGGCTGTCTGTGCGCGTGAGCGGTCCTTTGGACGGCCGTTGACCCACCCCTGTTTGTGACGGGAATTTGCCCAAAGTGTGGTCTAAATGCCGGCAAATTTGGAGGTCAAGGAATTTCCCGACAAACTTCAAATTGTGCATGCTCCAAACTCTCTACGTTGCACACTCGTCATAAAAAATTGACAGACTTTCGCCGGGAAATTGCCGATAAATTTCAGGATGTAGGGAAAACTTCCTGCATACTCCGAAGACCGTGGCTGTCTGTGCGCGTGAGCGGTCCTTTGGACGGCCGTTGACCCACCCCTGTTTGTGACGGGAATTTGCCCAAAGTGTGGTCTAAATGCCGGCAAATTTGGAGGTCAAGGAATTTCCCGACAAACTTCAAATTTTGCATGCTCCAAACTCTCTATGTTCCACACTCGTCATAAAAAATTGACAGACTTTCGCCAGGAAATTGCCGATAAATTTCAGGATGTAGGGAAAACTTCCTGCATACTCCGAAGACCGTGGCTGTCTGTGCGCGTGAGCGGTCCTTTGGACGGCCGTTGACCCACCCCTGTTTGTGACGGGAATTTGCCCAAAGTGTGGTCTAAATGCCGGCAAATTTGGAGGTCAAGGAATTTCCCGACAAACTTCAAATTTTGCATGCTCCAAACTCTCTATGTTCCACACTCGTCATAAAAAATTTACAGACTTTCGCCGGGAAATTGCCGATAAATTTCAGGATGTAGGGAAAACTTCCTGCATACTCCGAAGACCGTGGCTGTCTGTGCGCGTGAGCGGTCCTTTGGACGGCCGTTGACCCACCCCTGTTTGTGACGGGAATTTGCCCAAAGTGTGGTCTAAATGCCGGCAAATTTGGAGGTCAAGGAATTTCCCGACAAACTTCAAATTGTGCATGCTCCAAACTCTCTACGTTGCACACTCGTCATAAAAAATTGACAGACTTTCGCCGGGAAATTGCCGATAAATTTCAGGATGTAGGGAAAACTTCCTGCATACTCCGAAGACCGTGGCTGTCTGTGCGCGTGAGTGGTTCTTTGGACGGCCGTTGACCCACCCCTGTTTGTGACGGGAATTTGCCCAAAGTGTGGTCTAAATGCCGGCAAATTTGGAGGTCAAGGAATTTCCCGACAAACTTCAAATTTTGCATGCTCCAAACTCTCTATGTTCCACACTCGTCATAAAAAAATTGACAGACTTTCGCCGGGAAATTGCCGATAAATTTCAGGATGTAGGGAAAACTTCCTGCATACTCCGAAGACCGTGGCTGTCTGTGCGCGTGAGCGGTCCTTTGGACGGCCGTTGACCCACCCCTGTTTGTGACGGGAATTTTCCCAAAGTGTGGTCTAAATGCCGGCAAATTTGGAGGTCAAGGAATTTCCCGACAAACTTCAAATTTTGCATGCTCCAAACTCTCTATGTTCCACACTCGTCATAAAAAATTGACAGACTTTCGCCGGGAAATTGCCGATAAATTTCAGGATGTAGGGAAAACTTCCTGCATACTCCGAAGACCGTGGCTGTCTGTGCGCGTGAGCGGTCCTTTGGACGGCCGTTGACCCACCCCTGTTTGTGACGGGAATTTGCCCAAAGTGTGGTCTAAATGCCGGCAAATTTGGAGGTCAAGGAATTTCCCGACAAACTTCAAATTTTGCATGCTCCAAACTCTCTATGTTCCACACTCGTCATAAAAAATTGACAGACTTTCGCCGGGAAATTGCCGATAAATTTCAGGATGTAGGGAAAACTTCCTGCATACTCCAAAGACCGTGGCTGTCTGTGCGCGTGAGCGGTCCTTTGGACGGCCGTTGACCCACCCCTGTTTGTGACGGGAATTTGCCCAAAGTGTGGTCTAAATGCCGGCAAATTTGGAGGTCAAGGAATTTCCCGACAAACTTGAAATTTTGCATGCTCCAAACTCTCTATGTTCCACACTCGTCATCAAAAATTGACAGACTTTCGCCGGGAAATTGCTGATAAATTTCAGGATGTAGGGAAAACTTCCTGCCTACTCCGAAGACCGTGGCTGTCTGTGCGCGTGAGCGGTCCTTTGGACGGCCGTTGACCCACCCCTGTTTGTGACGGGAATTTGCCCAAAGTGTGGTCTAAATGCCGGCAAATTTGGAGGTCAAGGAATTTCCCGACAAACTTGAAATTTTGCATGCTCCAAACTCTCTATGTTCCACACTCGTCATCAAAAATTGACAGACTTTCGCCGGGAAATTGCCGATAAATTTCAGGATGTAGGGAAAACTTCCTGCCTACTCCGAAGACCGTGGCTGTCTGTGCGCGTGAGCGGTCCTTTGGACGGCCGTTGACCCACCCCTGTTTGTGATGGGAATTTGCCCAAAGTGTGGTCTAAATGCCGACAAATTTGGAGGTCAAGGAATTTCCCGACAAACTTCAAATTTTGCATGCTCCAAACTCTCTATGTTCCACACTCGTCATAAAAAATTGACAGACTTTCGCCGGGAAATTGCCGATAAATTTCAGGATGTAGGGAAAACTTCCTGCATACTCCGAAGACCGTGGCTGTCTGTGCGCGTGAGCGGTCCTTTGGACGGCCGTTGACCCACCCCTGTTTGTGACGGGAATTTGCCCAAAGTGTGGTCTAAATGCCGGCAAATTTGGAGGTCAAGGAATTTCCCGACAAACTTGAAATTTTGCATGCTCCAAACTCTCTATGTTCCACACTCGTCATCAAAAATTGACAGACTTTCGCCGGGAAATTGCTGATAAATTTCAGGATGTAGGGAAAACTTCCTGCCTACTCCGAAGACCGTGGCTGTCTGTGCGCGTGAGCGGTCCTTTGGACGGCCGTTGACCCACCCCTGTTTGTGATGGGAATTTGCCCAAAGTGTGGTCTAAATGCCGGCAAATTTGGAGGTCAAGGAATTTCCCGACAAACTTCAAATTTTGCATGCTCCAAACTCTCTATGTTCCACACTCGTCATAAAAAATTGACAGACTTTCGCCGGGAAATTGCCGATAAATTTCAGGATGTAGGGAAAACTTCCTGCATACTCCGAAGACCGTGGCTGTCTGTGCGCGTGAGCGGTCCTTTGGACGGCCGTTGACCCACCCCTGTTTGTGACGGGAATTTGCCCAAAGTGTGGTCTAAATGCCGGCAAATTTGGAGGTCAAGGAATTTCCCGACAAACTTGAAATTTTGCATGCTCCAAACTCTCTATGTTCCACACTCGTCATCAAAAATTGACAGACTTTCGCCGGGAAATTGCCGATAAATTTCAGGATGTAGGGAAAACTTCCTGCCTACTCCGAAGACCGTGGCTGTCTGTGCGCGTGAGCGGTCCTTTGGACGGCCGTTGACCCACCCCTGTTTGTGATGGGAATTTGCCCAAAGTGTGGTCTAAATGCCGGCAAATTTGGAGGTCAAGGAATTTCCCGACAAACTTCAAATTTTGCATGCTCCAAACTCTCTATGTTCCACACTCGTCATAAAAAATTGACAGACTTTCGCCGGGAAATTGCCGATAAATTTCAGGATGTAGGGAAAACTTCCTGCATACTCCGAAGACCGTGGCTGTCTGTGCGCGTGAGCGGTCCTTTGGACGGCCGTTGACCCACCCCTGTTTGTGACGGGAATTTGCCCAAAGTGTGGTCTAAATGCCGGCAAATTTGGAGGTCAAGGAATTTCCCGACAAACTTGAAATTTTGCATGCTCCAAACTCTCTATGTTCCACACTCGTCATCAAAAATTGACAGACTTTCGCCGGGAAATTGCTGATAAATTTCAGGATGTAGGGAAAACTTCCTGCCTACTCCGAAGACCGTGGCTGTCTGTGCGCGTGAGCGGTCCTTTGGACGGCCGTTGACCCACCCCTGTTTGTGATGGGAATTTGCCCAAAGTGTGGTCTAAATGCCGGCAAATTTGGAGGTCAAGGAATTTCCCGACAAACTTCAAATTTTGCATGCTCCAAACTCTCTATGTTCCACACTCGTCATAAAAAATTGACAGACTTTCGCCGGGAAATTCCCGATAAATTTCAGGATGTAGGGAAAACTTCCTGCATACTCCGAAGACCGTGGCTGTCTGTGCGCGTGAGCGGTCCTTTGGACGGCCGTTGACCCACCCCTGTTTGTGACGGGAATTTGCCCAAAGTGTGGTCTAAATGCCGGCAAATTTGGAGGTCAAGGAATTTCCCGACAAACTTCAAATTTTGCATGCTCCAAACTCTCTATGTTCCACACTCGTCATAAAAAATTGACAGACTTTCGCCGGGAAATTGCCGATAAATTTCAGGATGTAGGGAAAACTTCCTGCATACTCCGAAGACCGTGGCTGTCTGTGCGCGTGAGCGGTCCTTTGGACGGCCGTTGACCCACCCCTGTTGGTGACGGGAATTTGCCCAAAGTGTGGTCTAAATGCCGGCAAATTTGGAGGTCAAGGAATTTCCCGACAAACTTGAAATTTTGCATGCTCCAAACTCTCTATGTTCCACACTCGTCATAAAAAATTGACAGACTTTCGCCCGGAAATTGCCAATAAATTTCAGGATGTAGGGAAAACTTCCTGCATACTCCGAAGACCGTGGCTGTCTGTGCGCGTGAGCGGTCCTTTGGACGGCCGTTGACCCACCCCTGTTTGTGACGGGAATTTGCCCAAAGTGTGGTCTAAATGCCGGAAAATTTGGAGGTCAAGGAATTTCCCGACAAACTTCAAATTGTGCATGCTCCAAACTCTCTACGTTGCACACTCGTCATAAAAAATTGACAGACTTTCGCCGGGAAATTGCCGATAAATTTCAGGATGTAGGGAAAACTTCCTGCATACTCCGAAGACCGTGGCTGTCTGTGCGCGTGAGCGGTCCTTTGGACGGCCGTTGACCCACCCCTGTTTGTGACGGGAATTTGCCCAAAGTGTGGTCTAAATGCCGGCAAATTTGGAGGTCAAGGAATTTCCCGACAAACTTCAAATTTTGCATGCTCCAAACTCTCTATGTTCCACACTCGTCATATAAAATTGACAGACTTTCGCCGGGAAATTGCCGATAAATTTCAGGATGTAGGGAAAACTTCCTGCATACTCCGAAGACCGTGGCTGTCTGTGCGCGTGAGCGGTCCTTTGGACGGCCGTTGACCCACCCCTGTTTGTGACGGGAATTTGCCCAAAGTGTGGTCTAAATGCCGGCAAATTTGGAGGTCAAGGAATTTCCCGACAAACTTGAAATTTTGCATGCTCCAAACTCTCTATGTTCCACACTCGTCATCAAAAATTGACAGACTTTCGCCGGGAAATTGCCGATAAATTTCAGGATGTAGGGAAAACTTCCTGCCTACTCCGAAGACCGTGGCTGTCTGTGCGCGTGAGCGGTCCTTTGGACGGCCGTTGACCCACCCCTGTTTGTGACGGGAATTTGCCCAAAGTGTGGTCTAAATGCCGGCAAATTTGGAGGTCAAGGAATTTCCCGACAAACTTCAAATTTTGCATGCTCCAAACTCTCTATGTTCCACACTCGTCATAAACAAATTGACAGACTTTCGCCGGGAAATTGCCGATAAATTTCAGGATGTAGGGAAAACTTCCTGCATACTCCGAAGACCGTGGCTGTCTGTGCGCGTGAGCGGTCCTTTGGACGGCCGTTGACCCACCCCTGTTTGTGACGGGAATTTGCCCAAAGTGTGGTCTAAATGCCGGCAAATTTGGAGGTCAAGGAATTTCCCGACAAACTTCAAATTTTGCATGCTCCAAACTCTCTATGTTCCACACTCGTCATAAAAAATTGACAGACTTTCGCCGGGAAATTGCCGATAAATTTCAGGATGTAGGGAAAACTTCCTGCATACTCCGAAGACCGTGGCTGTCTGTGCGCGTGAGCGGTCCTTTGGACGGCCGTTGACCCACCCCTGTTTGTGACGGGAATTTGCCCAAAGTGTGGTCTAAATGCCGGCAAATTTGGAGGTCAAGGAATTTCCCGACAAACTTGAAATTTTGCATGCTCCAAACTCTCTATGTTCCACACTCGTCATCAAAAATTGACAGACTTTCGCCGGGAAATTGCCGATAAATTTCAGGATGTAGGGAAAACTTCCTGCCTACTCCGAAGACCGTGGCTGTCTGTGCGCGTGAGCGGTCCTTTGGACGGCCGTTGACCCACCCCTGTTTGTGACGGGAATTTGCCCAAAGTGTGGTCTAAATGCCGGCAAATTTGGAGGTCAAGGAATTTCCCGACAAACTTCAAATTTTGCATGCTCCAAACTCTCTATGTTCCACACTCGTCATAAAAAAATTGACAGACTTTCGCCGGGAAATTGCCGATAAATTTCAGGATGTAGGGAAAACTTCCTGCATACTCCGAAGACCGTGGCTGTCTGTGCGCGTGAGCGGTCCTTTGGACGGCCGTTGACCCACCCTTGTTTGTGACGGGAATTTGCCCAAAGTGTGGTCTAAATGCCGGCAAATTTGGAGGTCAAGGAATTTCCCGACAAACTTCAAATTTTGCATGCTCCAAACTCTCTATGTTCCACACTCGTCATAAAAAATTGACAGACTTTCGCCGGGAAATTGCCGATAAATTTCAGGATGTAGGGAAAACTTCCTGCATACTCCGAAGACCGTGGCTGTCTGTGCGCGTGAGCGGTCCTTTGGACGGCCGTTGACCCACCCCTGTTTGTGACGGGAATTTGCCCAAAGTGTGGTCTAAATGCCGGCAAATTTGGAGGTCAAGGAATTTCCCGACAAACTTGAAATTTTGCATGCTCCAAACTCTCTATGTTCCACACTCGTCATAAAAAATTGACAGACTTTCGCCCGGAAATTGCCAATAAATTTCAGGATGTAGGGAAAACTTCCTGCATACTCCGAAGACCGTGGCTGTCTGTGCGCGTGAGCGGTCCTTTGGACGGCCGTTGACCCACCCCTGTTTGTGACGGGAATTTGCCCAAAGTGTGGTCTAAATGCCGGCAAATTTGGAGGTCAAGGAATTTCCCGACAAACTTCAAATTTTGCATGCTCCAAACTCTCTATGTTCCACACTCGTCATAAAAAAATTGACAGACTTTCGCCGGGAAATTGCCGATAAATTTCAGGATGTAGGGAAAACTTCCTGCATACTCCGAAGACCGTGGCTGTCTGTGCGCGTGAGCGGTCCTTTGGACGGCCGTTGACCCACCCCTGTTTGTGACGGGAATTTGCCCAAAGTGTGGTCTAAATGCCGGCAAATTTGGAGGTCAAGGAATTTCCCGACAAACTTGAAATTTTGCATGCTCCAAACTCTCTATGTTTCACACTCGTCATCAAAAATTGACAGACTTTCGCCGGGAAATTGCTGATAAATTTCAGGATGTAGGGAAAACTTCCTGCCTACTCCGAAGACCGTGGCTGTCTGTGCGCGTGAGCGGTCCTTTGGACGGCCGTTGACCCACCCCTGTTTGTGATGGGAATTTGCCCAAAGTGTGGTCTAAATGCCGGCAAATTTGGAGGTCAAGGAATTTCCCGACAAACTTGAAATTTTGCATGCTCCAAACTCTCTATGTTCCACACTCGTCATAAAAAATTGACAGACTTTCGCCGGGAAATTGCCGATAAATTTCAGGATGTAGGGAAAACTTCCTGCATACTCCGAAGACCGTGGCTGTCTGTGCGCGTGAGCGGTCCTTTGGACGGCCGTTGACCCACCCCTGTTTGTGACGGGAATTTGCCCAAAGTGTGGTCTAAATGCCGGCAAATTTGGAGGTCAAGGAATTTCCCGACAAACTTGAAATTTTGCATGCTCCAAACTCTCTATGTTCCACACTCGTCATCAAAAATTGACAGACTTTCGCCGGGAAATTGCTGATAAATTTCAGGATGTAGGGAAAACTTCCTGCCTACTCCGAAGACCGTGGCTGTCTGTGCGCGTGAGCGGTCCTTTGGACGGCCGTTGACCCACCCCTGTTTGTGATGGGAATTTGCCCAAAGTGTGGTCTAAATGCCGGCAAATTTGGAGGTCAAGGAATTTCCCGACAAACTTCAAATTTTGCATGCTCCAAACTCTCTATGTTCCACACTCGTCATAAAAAATTGACAGACTTTCGCCGGGAAATTGCCGATAAATTTCAGGATGTAGGGAAAACTTCCTGCATACTCCGAAGACCGTGGCTGTCTGTGCGCGTGAGCGGTCCTTTGGACGGCCGTTGACCCACCCCTGTTTGTGACGGGAATTTGCCCAAAGTGTGGTCTAAATGCCGGCAAATTTGGAGGTCAAGGAATTTCCCGACAAACTTCAAATTTTGCATGCTCCAAACTCTCTATGTTCCACACTCGTCATAAAAAATTGACAGACTTTCGCCGGGAAATTGCCGATAAATTTCAGGATGTAGGGAAAACTTCCTGCATACTCCGAAGACCGTGGCTGTCTGTGCGCGTGAGCGGTCCTTTGGACGGCCGTTGACCCACCCCTGTTTGTGACGGGAATTTGCCCAAAGTGTGGTCTAAATGCCGGCAAATTTGGAGGTCAAGGAATTTCCCGACAAACTTGAAATTTTGCATGCTCCAAACTCTCTATGTTCCACACTCGTCATAAAAAATTGACAGACTTTCGCCCGGAAATTGCCAATAAATTTCAGGATGTAGGGAAAACTTCCTGCATACTCCGAAGACCGTGGCTGTCTGTGCGCGTGAGCGGTCCTTTGGACGGCCGTTGACCCACCCCTGTTTGTGACGGGAATTTGCCCAAAGTGTGGTCTAAATGCCGGCAAATTTTGAGGTCAAGGAATTTCCCGACAAACTTCAAATTTTGCATGCTCCAAACTCTCTATGTTCCACACTCGTCATAAAAAAATTGACAGACTTTCGCCGGGAAATTGCCGATAAATTTCAGGATGTAGGGAAAACTTCCTGCATACTCCGAAGACCGTGGCTGTCTGTGCGCGTGAGCGGTCCTTTGGACGGCCGTTGACCCACCCCTGTTTGTGACGGGAATTTTCCCAAAGTGTGGTCTAAATGCCGGCAAATTTGGAGGTCAAGGAATTTCCCGACAAACTTCAAATTTTGCATGCTCCAAACTCTCTATGTTCCACACTCGTCATAAAAAATTGACAGACTTTCGCCGGGAAATTGCCGATAAATTTCAGGATGTAGGGAAAACTTCCTGCATACTCCGAAGACCGTGGCTGTCTGTGCGCGTGAGCGGTCCTTTGGACGGCCGTTGACCCACCCCTGTTTGTGACGGGAATTTGCCCAAAGTGTGGTCTAAATGCCGGCAAATTTGGAGGTCAAGGAATTTCCCGACAAACTTCAAATTTTGCATGCTCCAAACTCTCTATGTTCCACACTCGTCATCAAAAATTGACAGACTTTCGCCGGGAAATTGCTGATAAATTTCAGGATGTAGGGAAAACTTCCTGCCTACTCCGAAGACCGTGGCTGTCTGTGCGCGTGAGCGGTCCTTTGGACGGCCGTTGACCCACCCCTGTTTGTGATGGGAATTTGCCCAAAGTGTGGTCTAAATGCCGGCAAATTTGGAGGTCAAGGAATTTCCCGACAAACTTCAAATTTTGCATGCTCCAAACTCTCTATGTTCCACACTCGTCATAAAAAATTGACAGACTTTCGCCGGGAAATTGCCGATAAATTTCAGGATGTAGGGAAAACTTCCTGCATACTCCGAAGACCGTGGCTGTCTGTGCGCGTGAGCGGTCCTTTGGACGGCCGTTGACCCACCCCTGTTTGTGACGGGAATTTGCCTAAAGTGTGGTCTAAATGCCGGCAAATTTGGAGGTCAAGGAATTTCCCGACAAACTTCAAATTTTGCATGCTCCAAACTCTCTATGTTCCACACTCGTCATAAAAAATTGACAGACTTTCGCCGGGAAATTGCCGATAAATTTCAGGATGTAGGGAAAACTTCCTGCATACTCCGAAGACCGTGGCTGTCTGTGCGCGTGAGCGGTCCTTTGGACGGCCGTTGACCCACCCCTGTTTGTGACGGGAATTTGCCCAAAGTGTGGTCTAAATGCCGGCAAATTTGGAGGTCAAGGAATTTCCCGACAAACTTCAAATGTTGCATGCTCCAAACTCTCTATGTTCCACACTCGTCATAAAAAATTGACAGACTTTCGCCGGGAAATTGCCGATAAATTTCAGGATGTAGGGAAAACTTCCTGCATACTCCAAAGACCGTGGCTGTCTGTGCGCGTGAGCGGTCCTTTGGACGGCCGTTGACCCACCCCTGTTTGTGACGGGAATTTGCCCAAAGTGTGGTCTAAATGCCGGCAAATTTGGAGGTCAAGGAATTTCCCGACAAACTTGAAATTTTGCATGCTCCAAACTCTCTATGTTCCACACTCGTCATCAAAAATTGACAGACTTTCGCCGGGAAATTGCCGATAAATTTCAGGATGTAGGGAAAACTTCCTGCCTACTCCGAAGACCGTGGCTGTCTGTGCGCGTGAGCGGTCCTTTGGACGGCCGTTGACCCACCCCTGTTTGTGACGGGAATTTGCCCAAAGTGTGGTCTAAATGCCGGCAAATTTGGAGGTCAAGGAATTTCCCGACAAACTTCAAATTTTGCATGCTCCAAACTCTCTATGTTCCACACTCGTCATAAAAAAATTGACAGACTTTCGCCGGGAAATTGCCGATAAATTTCAGGATGTAGGGAAAACTTCCTGCATACTCCGAAGACCGTGGCTGTCTGTGCGCGTGAGCGGTCCTTTGGACGGCCGTTGACCCACCCCTGTTTGTGACGGGAATTTGCCCAAAGTGTGGTCTAAATGCCGGCAAATTTGGAGGTCAAGGAATTTCCCGACAAACTTCAAATTTTGCATGCTCCAAACTCTCTATGTTCCACACTCGTCATAAAAAATTGACAGACTTTCGCCGGGAAATTGCCGATAAATTTCAGGATGTAGGGAAAACTTCCTGCATACTCCGAAGACCGTGGCTGTCTGTGCGCGTGAGCGGTCCTTTGGACGGCCGTTGACCCACCCCTGTTTGTGACGGGAATTTGCCCAAAGTGTGGTCTAAATGCCGGCAAATTTGGAGGTCAAGGAATTTCCCGACAAACTTGAAATTTTGCATGCTCCAAACTCTCTATGTTCCACACTCGTCATCAAAAATTGACAGACTTTCGCCGGGAAATTGCCGATAAATTTCAGGATGTAGGGAAAACTTCCTGCCTACTCCGAAGACCGTGGCTGTCTGTGCGCGTGAGCGGTCCTTTGGACGGCCGTTGACCCACCCCTGTTTGTGATGGGAATTTGCCCAAAGTGTGGTCTAAATGCCGGCAAATTTGGAGGTCAAGGAATTTCCCGACAAACTTCAAATTTTGCATGCTCCAAACTCTCTATGTTCCACACTCGTCATAAAAAATTGACAGACTTTCGCCGGGAAATTGCCGATAAATTTCAGGATGTAGGGAAAACTTCCTGCATACTCCGAAGACCGTGGCTGTCTGTGCGCGTGAGCGGTCCTTTGGACGGCCGTTGACCCACCCCTGTTTGTGACGGGAATTTGCCCAAAGTGTGGTCTAAATGCCGGCAAATTTGGAGGTCAAGGAATTTCCCGACAAACTTGAAATTTTGCATGCTCCAAACTCTCTATGTTCCACACTCGTCATCAAAAATTGACAGACTTTCGCCGGGAAATTGCTGATAAATTTCAGGATGTAGGGAAAACTTCCTGCCTACTCCGAAGACCGTGGCTGTCTGTGCGCGTGAGCGGTCCTTTGGACGGCCGTTGACCCACCCCTGTTTGTGATGGGAATTTGCCCAAAGTGTGGTCTAAATGCCGGCAAATTTGGAGGTCAAGGAATTTCCCGACAAACTTCAAATTTTGCATGCTCCAAACTCTCTATGTTCCACACTCGTCATAAAAAATTGACAGACTTTCGCCGGGAAATTGCCGATAAATTTCAGGATGTAGGGAAAACTTCCTGCATACTCCGAAGACCGTGGCTGTCTGTGCGCGTGAGCGGTCCTTTGGACGGCCGTTGACCCACCCCTGTTTGTGACGGGAATTTGCCCAAAGTGTGGTCTAAATGCCGGCAAATTTGGAGGTCAAGGAATTTCCCGACAAACTTCAAATTTTGCATGCTCCAAACTCTCTATGTTCCACACTCGTCATAAAAAATTGACAGACTTTCGCCGGGAAATTGCCGATAAATTTCAGGATGTAGGGAAAACTTCCTGCATACTCCGAAGACCGTGGCTGTCTGTGCGCGTGAGCGGTCCTTTGGACGGCCGTTGACCCACCCCTGTTTGTGACGGGAATTTGCCCAAAGTGTGGTCTAAATGCCGGCAAATTTGGAGGTCAAGGAATTTCCCGACAAACTTGAAATTTTGCATGCTCCAAACTCTCTATGTTCCACACTCGTCATAAAAAATTGACAGACTTTCGCCCGGAAATTGCCAATAAATTTCAGGATGTAGGGAAAACTTCCTGCATACTCCGAAGACCGTGGCTGTCTGTGCGCGTGAGCGGTCCTTTGGACGGCCGTTGACCCACCCCTGTTTGTGACGGGAATTTGCCCAAAGTGTGGTCTAAATGCCGGCAAATTTGGAGGTCAAGGAATTTCCCGACAAACTTCAAATTGTGCATGCTCCAAACTCTCTACGTTGCACACTCGTCATAAAAAATTGACAGACTTTCGCCGGGAAATTGCCGATAAATTTCAGGATGTAGGGAAAACTTCCTGCATACTCCGAAGACCGTGGCTGTCTGTGCGCGTGAGCGGTCCTTTGGACGGCCGTTGACCCACCCCTGTTTGTGACGGGAATTTGCCCAAAGTGTGGTCTAAATGCCGGCAAATTTGGAGGTCAAGGAATTTCCCGACAAACTTCAAATTTTGCATGCTCCAAACTCTCTATGTTCCACACTCGTCATAAAAAATTGACAGACTTTCGCCGGGAAATTGCCGATAAATTTCAGGATGTAGGGAAAACTTCCTGCATACTCCGAAGACCGTGGCTGTCTGTGCGCGTGAGCGGTCCTTTGGACGGCCGTTGACCCACCCCTGTTTGTGACGGGAATTTGCCCAAAGTGTGGTCTAAATGCCGGCAAATTTGGAGGTCAAGGAATTTCCCGACAAACTTGAAATTTTGCATGCTCCAAACTCTCTATGTTCCACACTCGTCATCAAAAATTGACAGACTTTCGCCGGGAAATTGCCGATAAATTTCAGGATGTAGGGAAAACTTCCTGCCTACTCCGAAGACCGTGGCTGTCTGTGCGCGTGAGCGGTCCTTTGGACGGCCGTTGACCCACCCCTGTTTGTGACGGGAATTTGCCCAAAGTGTGGTCTAAATGCCGGCAAATTTGGAGGTCAAGGAATTTCCCGACAAACTTCAAATTTTGCATGCTCCAAACTCTCTATGTTCCACACTCGTCATAAAAAAATTGACAGACTTTCGCCGGGAAATTGCCGATAAATTTCAGGATGTAGGGAAAACTTCCTGCATACTCCGAAGACCGTGGCTGTCTGTGCGCGTGAGCGGTCCTTTGGACGGCCGTTGACCCACCCCTGTTTGTGACGGGAATTTGCCCAAAGTGTGGTCTAAATGCCGGCAAATTTGGAGGTCAAGGAATTTCCCGACAAACTTCAAATTTTGCATGCTCCAAACTCTCTATGTTCCACACTCGTCATAACAAATTGACAGACTTTCGCCGGGAAATTGCCGATAAATTTCAGGATGTAGGGAAAACTTCCTGCATACTCCGAAGACCGTGGCTGTCTGTGCGCGTGAGCGGTCCTTTGGACGGCCGTTGACCCACCCCTGTTTGTGACGGGAATTTGCCCAAAGTGTGGTCTAAATGCCGGCAAATTTGGAGGTCAAGGAATTTCCCGACAAACTTCAAATTTTGCATGCTCCAAACTCTCTATGTTCCACACTCGTCATAAAAAATTGACAGACTTTCGCCGGGAAATTGCCGATAAATTTCAGGATGTAGGGAAAACTTCCTGCATACTCCGAAGACCGTGGCTGTCTGTGCGCGTGAGCGGTCCTTTGGACGGCCGTTGACCCACCCCTGTTTGTGACGGGAATTTGCCCAAAGTGTGGTCTAAATGCCGGCAAATTTGGAGGTCAAGGAATTTCCCGACAAACTTGAAATTTTGCATGCTCCAAACTCTCTATGTTCCACACTCGTCATCAAAAATTGACAGACTTTCGCCGGGAAATTGCCGATAAATTTCAGGATGTAGGGAAAACTTCCTGCCTACTCCGAAGACCGTGGCTGTCTGTGCGCGTGAGCGGTCCTTTGGACGGCCGTTGACCCACCCCTGTTTGTGACGGGAATTTGCCCAAAGTGTGGTCTAAATGCCGGCAAATTTGGAGGTCAAGGAATTTCCCGACAAACTTCAAATTTTGCATGCTCCAAACTCTCTATGTTCCACACTCGTCATAAAAAAATTGACAGACTTTCGCCGGGAAATTGCCGATAAATTTCAGGATGTAGGGAAAACTTCCTGCATACTCCGAAGACCGTGGCTGTCTGTGCGCGTGAGCGGTCCTTTGGACGGCCGTTGACCCACCCCTGTTTGTGACGGGAATTTGCCCAAAGTGTGGTCTAAATGCCGGCAAATTTGGAGGTCAAGGAATTTCCCGACAAACTTCAAATTTTGCATGCTCCAAACTCTCTATGTTCCACACTCGTCATAAAAAATTGACAGACTTTCGCCGGGAAATTGCCGATAAATTTCAGGATGTAGGGAAAACTTCCTGCATACTCCGAAGACCGTGGCTGTCTGTGCGCGTGAGCGGTCCTTTGGACGGCCGTTGACCCACCCCTGTTTGTGACGGGAATTTGCCCAAAGTGTGGTCTAAATGCCGGCAAATTTGGAGGTCAAGGAATTTCCCGACAAACTTGAAATTTTGCATGCTCCAAACTCTCTATGTTCCACACTCGTCATCAAAAATTGACAGACTTTCGCCCGGAAATTGCCAATAAATTTCAGGATGTAGGGAAAACTTCCTGCATACTCCGAAGACCGTGGCTGTCTGTGCGCGTGAGCGGTCCTTTGGACGGCCGTTGACCCACCCCTGTTTGTGACGGGAATTTGCCCAAAGTGTGGTCTAAATGCCGGCAAATTTGGAGGTCAAGGAATTTCCCGACAAACTTCAAATTGTGCATGCTCCAAACTCTCTACGTTGCACACTCGTCATAAAAAATTGACAGACTTTCGCCGGGAAATTGCCGATAAATTTCAGGATGTAGGGAAAACTTCCTGCATACTCCGAAGACCGTGGCTGTCTGTGCGCGTGAGCGGTCCTTTGGACGGCCGTTGACCCACCCCTGTTTGTGACGGGAATTTGCCCAAAGTGTGGTCTAAATGCCGGCAAATTTGGAGGTCAAGGAATTTCCCGACAAACTTCAAATTTTGCATGCTCCAAACTCTCTATGTTCCACACTCGTCATAAAAAATTGACAGACTTTCGCCGGGAAATTGCCGATAAATTTCAGGATGTAGGGAAAACTTCCTGCATACTCCGAAGACCGTGGCTGTCTGTGCGCGTGAGCGGTCCTTTGGACGGCCGTTGACCCACCCCTGTTTGTGACGGGAATTTGCCCAAAGTGTGGTCTAAATGCCGGCAAATTTGGAGGTCAAGGAATTTCCCGACAAACTTGAAATTTTGCATGCTCCAAACTCTCTATGTTCCACACTCGTCATCAAAAATTGACAGACTTTCGCCCGGAAATTGCCAATAAATTTCAGGATGTAGGGAAAACTTCCTGCATACTCCGAAGACCGTGGCTGTCTGTGCGCGTGAGCGGTCCTTTGGACGGCCGTTGACCCACCCCTGTTTGTGACGGGAATTTGCCCAAAGTGTGGTCTAAATGCCGGCAAATTTGGAGGTCAAGGAATTTCCCGACAAACTTCAAATTGTGCATGCTCCAAACTCTCTACGTTGCACACTCGTCATAAAAAATTGACAGACTTTCGCCGGGAAATTGCCGATAAATTTCAGGATGTAGGGAAAACTTCCTGCATACTCCGAAGACCGTGGCTGTCTGTGCGCGTGAGCGGTCCTTTGGACGGCCGTTGACCCACCCCTGTTTGTGACGGGAATTTGCCCAAAGTGTGGTCTAAATGCCGGCAAATTTGGAGGTCAAGGAATTTCCCGACAAACTTCAAATTTTGCATGCTCCAAACTCTCTATGTTCCACACTCGTCATAAAATATTGACAGACTTTCGCCGGGAAATTGCCGATAAATTTCAGGATGTAGGGAAAACTTCCTGCATACTCCGAAGACCGTGGCTGTCTGTGCGCGTGAGCGGTCCTTTGGACGGCCGTTGACCCACCCCTGTTTGTGACGGGAATTTGCCCAAAGTGTGGTCTAAATGCCGGCAAATTTGGAGGTCAAGGAATTTCCCGACAAACTTGAAATTTTGCATGCTCCAAACTCTCTATGTTCCACACTCGTCATCAAAAATTGACAGACTTTCGCCGGGAAATTGC
This sequence comes from Henricia sp. BOLD:AAB3569, assembly GCA_037783545.1. NCBI lineage: Eukaryota > Metazoa > Echinodermata > Asteroidea > Spinulosida > Echinasteridae > Henricia > Henricia sp. BOLD:AAB3569. Next base: position 1,078,572 of record JBBELK010000397.1, read on the forward strand.
CGATAAATTTCAGGATGTAGGGAAAACTTCCTGCCTACTCCGAAGACCGTGGCTGTCTGTGCGCGTGAGCGGTCCTTTGGACGGCCGTTGACCCACCCCTGTTTGTGATGGGAATTTGCCCAAAGTGTGGTCTAAATGCCGGCAAATTTGGAGGTCAAGGAATTTCCCGACAAACTTCAAATTTTGCATGCTCCAAACTCTCTATGTTCCACACTCGTCATAAAAAATTGACAGACTTTCGCCGGGAAATTGCCGATAAATTTCAGGATGTAGGGAAAACTTCCTGCATACTCCGAAGACCGTGGCTGTCTGTGCGCGTGAGCGGTCCTTTGGACGGCCGTTGACCCACCCCTGTTTGTGACGGGAATTTGCCCAAAGTGTGGTCTAAATGCCGGCAAATTTGGAGGTCAAGGAATTTCCCGACAAACTTGAAATTTTGCATGCTCCAAACTCTCTATGTTCCACACTCGTCATCAAAAATTGACAGACTTTCGCCGGGAAATTGCTGATAAATTTCAGGATGTAGGGAAAACTTCCTGCCTACTCCGAAGACCGTGGCTGTCTGTGCGCGTGAGCGGTCCTTTGGACGGCCGTTGACCCACCCCTGTTTGTGATGGGAATTTGCCCAAAGTGTGGTCTAAATGCCGGCAAATTTGGAGGTCAAGAAATTTCCCGACAAACTTCAAATTTTGCATGCTCCAAACTCTCTATGTTCCACACTCGTCATAAAAAATTGACAGACTTTCGCCGGGAAATTGCCGATAAATTTCAGGATGTAGGGAAAACTTCCTGCATACTCCGAAGACCGTGGCTGTCTGTGCGCGTGAGCGGTCCTTTGGACGGCCGTTGACCCACCCCTGTTTGTGACGGGAATTTGCCCAAAGTGTGGTCTAAATGCCGGCAAATTTGGAGGTCAAGGAATTTCCCGACAAACTTCAAATTTTGCATGCTCCAAACTCTCTATGTTCCACACTCGTCATAAAAAATTGACAGACTTTCGCCGGGAAATTGCCGATAAATTTCAGGATGTAGGGAAAACTTCCTGCATACTCCGAAGACCGTGGCTGTCTGTGCGCGTGAGCGGTCCTTTGGACGGCCGTTGACCCACCCCTGTTTGTGACGGGAATTTGCCCAAAGTGTGGTCTAAATGCCGGCAAATTTGGAGGTCAAGGAATTTCCCGACAAACTTGAAATTTTGCATGCTCCAAACTCTCTATGTTCCACACTCGTCATAAAAAATTGACAGACTTTCGCCCGGAAATTGCCAATAAATTTCAGGATGTAGGGAAAACTTCCTGCATACTCCGAAGACCGTGGCTGTCTGTGCGCGTGAGCGGTCCTTTGGACGGCCGTTGACCCACCCCTGTTTGTGACGGGAATTTGCCCAAAGTGTGGTCTAAATGCCGGCAAATTTGGAGGTCAAGGAATTTCCCGACAAACTTCAAATTGTGCATGCTCCAAACTCTCTACGTTGCACACTCGTCATAAAAAATTGACAGACTTTCGCCGGGAAATTGCCGATAAATTTCAGGATGTAGGGAAAACTTCCTGCATACTCCGAAGACCGTGGCTGTCTGTGCGCGTGAGCGGTCCTTTGGACGGCCGTTGACCCACCCCTGTTTGTGACGGGAATTTGCCCAAAGTGTGGTCTAAATGCCGGCAAATTTGGAGGTCAAGGAATTTCCCGACAAACTTCAAATTTTGCATGCTCCAAACTCTCTATGTTCCACACTCGTCATAAAAAATTGACAGACTTTCGCCGGGAAATTGCCGATAAATTTCAGGATGTAGGGAAAACTTCCTGCATACTCCGAAGACCGTGCCTGTCTGTGCGCGTGAGCGGTCCTTTGGACGGCCGTTGACCCACCCCTGTTTGTGACGGGAATTTGCCCAAAGTGTGGTCTAAATGCCGGCAAATTTGGAGGTCAAGGAATTTCCCGACAAACTTGAAATTTTGCATGCTCCAAACTCTCTATGTTCCACACTCGTCATCAAAAATTGACAGACTTTCGCCGGGAAATTGCCGATAAATTTCAGGATGTAGGGAAAACTTCCTGCCTACTCCGAAGACCGTGGCTGTCTGTGCGCGTGAGCGGTCCTTTGGACGGCCGTTGACCCACCCCTGTTTGTGACGGGAATTTGCCCAAAGTGTGGTCTAAATGCCGGCAAATTTGGAGGTCAAGGAATTTCCCGACAAACTTCAAATTTTGCATGCTCCAAACTCTCTATGTTCCACACTCGTCATAAAAAAATTGACAGACTTTCGCCGGGAAATTGCCGATAAATTTCAGGATGTAGGGAAAACTTCCTGCATACTCCGAAGACCGTGGCTGTCTGTGCGCGTGAGCGGTCCTTTGGACGGCCGTTGACCCACCCCTGTTTGTGACGGGGAATTTGCCCAAAGTGTGGTCTAAATGCCGGCAAATTTGGAGGTCAAGGAATTTCCCGACAAACTTCAAATTTTGCATGCTCCAAACTCTCTATGTTCCACACTCGTCATAAAAAATTGACAGACTTTCGCCGGGAAATTGCCGATAAATTTCAGGATGTAGGGAAAACTTCCTGCATACTCCGAAGACCGTGGCTGTCTGTGCGCGTGAGCGGTCCTTTGGACGGCCGTTGACCCACCCCTGTTTGTGACGGGAATTTGCCCAAAGTGTGGTCTAAATGCCGGCAAATTTGGAGGTCAAGGAATTTCCCGACAAACTTGAAATTTTGCATGCTCCAAACTCTCTATGTTCCACACTCGTCATCAAAAATTGACAGACTTTCGCCCGGAAATTGCCAATAAATTTCAGGATGTAGGGAAAACTTCCTGCATACTCCGAAGACCGTGGCTGTCTGTGCGCGTGAGCGGTCCTTTGGACGGCCGTTGACCCACCCCTGTTTGTGACGGGAATTTGCCCAAAGTGTGGTCTAAATGCCGGCAAATTTGGAGGTCAAGGAATTTCCCGACAAACTTCAAATTGTGCATGCTCCAAACTCTCTACGTTGCACACTCGTCATAAAAAATTGACAGACTTTCGCCGGGAAATTGCCGATAAATTTCAGGATGTAGGGAAAACTTCCTGCATACTCCGAAGACCGTGGCTGTCTGTGCGCGTGAGCGGTCCTTTGGACGGCCGTTGACCCACCCCTGTTTGTGACGGGAATTTGCCCAAAGTGTGGTCTAAATGCCGGCAAATTTGGAGGTCAAGGAATTTCCCGACAAACTTCAAATTTTGCATGCTCCAAACTCTCTATGTTCCACACTCGTCATAAAAAATTGACAGACTTTCGCCGGGAAATTGCCGATAAATTTCAGGATGTAGGGAAAACTTCCTGCATACTCCGAAGACCGTGGCTGTCTGTGCGCGTGAGCGGTCCTTTGGACGGCCGTTGACCCACCCCTGTTTGTGACGGGAATTTGCCCAAAGTGTGGTCTAAATGCCGGCAAATTTGGAGGTCAAGGAATTTCCCGACAAACTTCAAATTTTGCATGCTCCAAACTCTCTATGTTCCACACTCGTCATAAAAAATTGACAGACTTTCGCCGGGAAATTGCCGATAAATTTCAGGATGTAGGGAAAACTTCCTGCATACTCCGAAGACCGTGGCTGTCTGTGCGCGTGAGCGGTCCTTTGGACGGCCGTTGACCCACCCCTGTTTGTGACGGGAATTTGCCCAAAGTGTGGTCTAAATGCCGGCAATTTTGGAGGTCAAGGAATTTCCCGACAAACTTGAAATTTTGCATGCTCCAAACTCTCTATGTTCCACACTCGTCATCAAAAATTGACAGACTTTCGCCCGGAAATTGCCAATAAATTTCAGGATGTAGGGAAAACTTCCTGCATACTCCGAAGACCGTGGCTGTCTGTGCGCGTGAGCGGTCCTTTGGACGGCCGTTGACCCACCCCTGTTTGTGACGGGAATTTGCCCAAAGTGTGGTCTAAATGCCGGCAAATTTGGAGGTCAAGGAATTTCCCGACAAACTTCAAATTGTGCATGCTCCAAACTCTCTACGTTGCACACTCGTCATAAAAAATTGACAGACTTTCGCCGGGAAATTGCCGATAAATTTCAGGATGTAGGGAAAACTTCCTGCATACTCCGAAGACCGTGGCTGTCTGTGCGCGTGAGCGGTCCTTTGGACGGCCGTTGACCCACCCCTGTTTGTGACGGGAATTTGCCCAAAGTGTGGTCTAAATGCCGGCAAATTTGGAGGTCAAGGAATTTCCCGACAAACTTCAAATTTTGCATGCTCCAAACTCTCTATGTTCCACACTCGTCATAAAAAATTGACAGACTTTCGCCGGGAAATTGCCGATAAATTTCAGGATGTAGGGAAAACTTCCTGCATACTCCGAAGACCGTGGCTGTCTGTGCGCGTGAGCGGTCCTTTGGACGGCCGTTGACCCACCCCTGTTTGTGACGGGAATTTGCCCAAAGTGTGGTCTAAATGCCGGCAAATTTGGAGGTCAAGGAATTTCCCGACAAACTTGAAATTTTGCATGCTCCAAACTCTCTATGTTCCACACTCGTCATCAAAAATTGACAGACTTTCGCCGGGAAATTGCCGATAAATTTCAGGATGTAGGGAAAACTTCCTGCCTACTCCGAAGACCGTGGCTGTCTGTGCGCGTGAGCGGTCCTTTGGACGGCCGTTGACCCACCCCTGTTTGTGACGGGAATTTGCCCAAAGTGTGGTCTAAATGCCGGCAAATTTGGAGGTCAAGGAATTTCCCGACAAACTTCAAATTTTGCATGCTCCAAACTCTCTATGTTCCACACTCGTCATAAAAAAATTGACAGACTTTCGCCGGGAAATTGCCGATAAATTTCAGGATGTAGGGAAAACTTCCTGCATACTCCGAAGACCGTGGCTGTCTGTGCGCGTGAGCGGTCCTTTGGACGGCCGTTGACCCACCCCTGTTTGTGACGGGAATTTGCCCAAAGTGTGGTCTAAATGCCGGCAAATTTGGAGGTCAAGGAATTTCCCGACAAACTTCAAATTTTGCATGCTCCAAACTCTCTATGTTCCACACTCGTCATAAAAAATTGACAGACTTTCGCCGGGAAATTGCCGATAAATTTCAGGATGTAGGGAAAACTTCCTGCATACTCCGAAGACCGTGGCTGTCTGTGCGCGTGAGCGGTCCTTTGGACGGCCGTTGACCCACCCCTGTTTGTGACGGGAATTTGCCCAAAGTGTGGTCTAAATGCCGGCAAATTTGGAGGTCAAGGAATTTCCCGACAAACTTGAAATTTTGCATGCTCCAAACTCTCTATGTTCCACACTCGTCATCAAAAATTGACAGACTTTCGCCGGGAAATTGCCGATAAATTTCAGGATGTAGGGAAAACTTCCTGCCTACTCCGAAGACCGTGGCTGTCTGTGCGCGTGAGCGGTCCTTTGGACGGCCGTTGACCCACCCCTGTTTGTGATGGGAATTTGCCCAAAGTGTGGTCTAAATGCCGGCAAATTTGGAGGTCAAGGAATTTCCCGACAAACTTCAAATTTTGCATGCTCCAAACTCTCTATGTTCCACACTCGTCATAAAAAATTGACAGACTTTCGCCGGGAAATTGCCGATAAATTTCAGGATGTAGGGAAAACTTCCTGCATACTCCGAAGACCGTGGCTGTCTGTGCGCGTGAGCGGTCCTTTGGACGGCCGTTGACCCACCCCTGTTTGTGACGGGAATTTGCCCAAAGTGTGGTCTAAATGCCGGCAAATTTGGAGGTCAAGGAATTTCCCGACAAACTTGAAATTTTGCATGCTCCAAACTCTCTATGTTCCACACTCGTCATCAAAAATTGACAGACTTTCGCCGGGAAATTGCTGATAAATTTCAGGATGTAGGGAAAACTTCCTGCCTACTCCGAAGACCGTGGCTGTCTGTGCGCGTGAACGGTCCTTTGGACGGCCGTTGACCCACCCCTGTTTGTGATGGGAATTTGCCCAAAGTGTGGTCTAAATGCCGGCAAATTTGGAGGTCAAGGAATTTCCCGACAAACTTCAAATTTTGCATGCTCCAAACTCTCTATGTTCCACACTCGTCATACAAAATTGACAGACTTTCGCCGGGAAATTGCCGATAAATTTCAGGATGTAGGGAAAACTTCCTGCATACTCCGAAGACCGTGGCTGTCTGTGCGCGTGAGCGGTCCTTTGGACGGCCGTTGACCCACCCCTGTTTGTGACGGGAATTTGCCCAAAGTGTGGTCTAAATGCCGGCAAATTTGGAGGTCAAGGAATTTCCCGACAAACTTCAAATTTTGCATGCTCCAAACTCTCTATGTTCCACACTCGTCATAAAAAATTGACAGACTTTCGCCGGGAAATTGCCGATAAATTTCAGGATGTAGGGAAAACTTCCTGCATACTCCGAAGACCGTGGCTGTCTGTGCGCGTGAGCGGTCCTTTGGACGGCCGTTGACCCACCCCTGTTTGTGACGGGAATTTGTCCAAAGTGTGGTCTAAATGCCGGCAAATTTGGAGGTCAAGGAATTTCCCGACAAACTTGAAATTTTGCATGCTCCAAACTCTCTATGTTCCACACTCGTCATCAAAAATTGACAGACTTTCGCCGGGAAATTGCCGATAAATTTCAGGATGTAGGGAAAACTTCCTGCCTACTCCGAAGACCGTGGCTGTCTGTGCGCGTGAGCGGTCCTTTGGACGGCCGTTGACCCACCCCTGTTTGTGATGGGAATTTGCCCAAAGTGTGGTCTAAATGCCGGCAAATTTGGAGGTCAAGGAATTTCCCGACAAACTTCAAATTTTGCATGCTCCAAACTCTCTATGTTCCACACTCGTCATAAAAAATTGACAGACTTTCGCCGGGAAATTGCCGATAAATTTCAGGATGTAGGGAAAACTTCCTGCATACTCCGAAGACCGTGGCTGTCTGTGCGCGTGAGCGGTCCTTTGGACGGCCGTTGACCCACCCCTGTTTGTGACGGGAATTTGCCCAAAGTGTGGTCTAAATGCCGGCAAATTTGGAGGTCAAGGTATTTCCCGACAAACTTGAAATTTTGCATGCTCCAAACTCTCTATGTTCCACACTCGTCATCAAAAATTGACAGACTTTCGCCGGGAAATTGCCGATAAATTTCAGGATGTAGGGAAAACTTCCTGCCTACTCCGAAGACCGTGGCTGTCTGTGCGCGTGAGCGGTCCTTTGGACGGCCGTTGACCCACCCCTGTTTGTGACGGGAATTTGCCCAAAGTGTGGTCTAAATGCCGGCAAATTTGGAGGTCAAGGAATTTCCCGACAAACTTGAAATTTTGCATGCTCCAAACTCTCTATGTTCCACACTCGTCATCAAAAATTGACAGACTTTCGCCGGGAAATTGCTGATAAATTTCAGGATGTAGGGAAAACTTCCTGCCTACTCCGAAGACCGTGGCTGTCTGTGCGCGTGAGCGGTCCTTTGGACGGCCGTTGACCCACCCCTGTTTGTGATGGGAATTTGCCCAAAGTGTGGTCTAAATGCCGGCAAATTTGGAGGTCAAGGAATTTCCCGACAAACTTCAAATTTTGCATGCTCCAAACTCTCTATGTTCCACACTCGTCATAAAAAATTGACAGACTTTCGCCGGGAAATTGCCGATAAATTTCAGGATGTAGGGAAAACTTCCTGCATACTCCGAAGACCGTGGCTGTCTGTGCGCGTGAGCGGTCCTTTGGACGGCCGTTGACCCACCCCTGTTTGTGACGGGAATTTGCCCAAAGTGTGGTCTAAATGCCGGCAAATTTGGAGGTCAAGGAATTTCCCGACAAACTTCAAATTTTGCATGCTCCAAACTCTCTATGTTCCACACTCGTCATAAAAAATTGACAGACTTTCGCCGGGAAATTGCCGATAAATTTCAGGATGTAGGGAAAACTTCCTGCATACTCCGAAGACCGTGGCTGTCTGTGCGCGTGAGCGGTCCTTTGGACGGCCGTTGACCCACCCCTGTTTGTGACGGGAATTTGCCCAAAGTGTGGTCTAAATGCCGGCAAATTTGGAGGTCAAGGAATTTCCCGACAAACTTGAAATTTTGCATGCTCCAAACTCTCTATGTTCCACACTCGTCATCAAAAATTGACAGACTTTCGCCCGGAAATTGCCAATAAATTTCAGGATGTAGGGAAAACTTCCTGCATACTCCGAAGACCGTGGCTGTCTGTGCGCGTGAGCGTCCTTTGGACGGCCGTTGACCCACCCCTGTTTGTGACGGGAATTTGCCCAAAGTGTGGTCTAAATGCCGGCAAATTTGGAGGTCAAGGAATTTCCCGACAAACTTCAAATTGTGCATGCTCCAAACTCTCTACGTTGCACACTCGTCATAAAAAATTGACAGACTTTCGCCGGGAAATTGCCGATAAATTTCAGGATGTAGGGAAAACTTCCTGCATACTCCGAAGACCGTGGCTGTCTGTGCGCGTGAGCGGTCCTTTGGACGGCCGTTGACCCACCCCTGTTTGTGACGGGAATTTGCCCAAAGTGTGGTCTAAATGCCGGCAAATTTGGAGGTCAAGGAATTTCCCGACAAACTTCAAATTTTGCATGCTCCAAACTCTCTATGTTCCACACTCGTCATAAAAAAATTGACAGACTTTCGCCGGGAAATTGCCGATAAATTTCAGGATGTAGGGAAAACTTCCTGCATACTCCGAAGACCGTGGCTGTCTGTGCGCGTGAGCGGTCCTTTGGACGGCCGTTGACCCACCCCTGTTTGTGACGGGAATTTGCCCAAAGTGTGGTCTAAATGCCGGCAAATTTGGAGGTCAAGGAATTTCCCGACAAACTTCAAATTTTGCATGCTCCAAACTCTCTATGTTCCATACTCGTCATCAAAAATTGACAGACTTTCGCCGGGAAATTGCCGATAAATTTCAGGATGTAGGGAAAACTTCCTGCCTACTCCGAAGACCGTGGCTGTCTGTGCGCGTGAGCGGTCCTTTGGACGGCCGTTGACCCACCCCTGTTTGTGACGGGAATTTGCCCAAAGTGTGGTCTAAATGCCGGCAAATTTGGAGGTCAAGGAATTTCCCGACAAACTTCAAATTTTGCATGCTCCAAACTCTCTATGTTCCACACTCGTCATAAAAAAATTGACAGACTTTCGCCGGGAAATTGCCGATAAATTTCAGGATGTAGGGAAAACTTCCTGCATACTCCGAAGACCGTGGCTGTCTGTGCGCGTGAGCGGTCCTTTGGACGGCCGTTGACCCACCCCTGTTTGTGACGGGAATTTGCCCAAAGTGTGGTCTAAATGCCGGCAAATTTGGAGGTCAAGGAATTTCCCGACAAACTTCAAATTTTGCATGCTCCAAACTCTCTATGTTCCACACTCGTCATAAAAAATTGACAGACTTTCGCCGGGAAATTGCCGATAAATTTCAGGATGTAGGGAAAACTTCCTGCATACTCCGAAGACCGTGGCTGTCTGTGCGCGTGAGCGGTCCTTTGGACGGCCGTTGACCCACCCCTGTTTGTGACGGGAATTTGCCCAAAGTGTGGTCTAAATGCCGGCAAATTTGGAGGTCAAGGAATTTCCCGACAAACTTGAAATTTTGCATGCTCCAAACTCTCTATGTTCCACACTCGTCATCAAAAATTGACAGACTTTCGCCGGGAAATTGCCGATAAATTTCAGGATGTAGGGAAAACTTCCTGCCTACTCCAAAGACCGTGGCTGTCTGTGCGCGTGAGCGGTCCTTTGGACGGCCGTTGACCCACCCCTGTTTGTGATGGGAATTTGCCCAAAGTGTGGTCTAAATGCCGGCAAATTTGGAGGTCAAGGAATTTCCCGACAAACTTCAAATTTTGCATGCTCCAAACTCTCTATGTTCCACACTCGTCATAAAAAATTGACAGACTTTCGCCGGGAAATTGCCGATAAATTTCAGGATGTAGGGAAAACTTCCTGCATACTCCGAAGACCGTGGCTGTCTGTGCGCGTGAGCGGTCCTTTGGACGGCCGTTGACCCACCCCTGTTTGTGACGGGAATTTGCCCAAAGTGTGGTCTAAATGCCGGCAAATTTGGAGGTCAAGGAATTTCCCGACAAACTTGAAATTTTGCATGCTCCAAACTCTCTATGTTCCACACTCGTCATCAAAAATTGACAGACTTTCGCCGGGAAATTGCTGATAAATTTCAGGATGTAGGGAAAACTTCCTGCCTACTCCGAAGACCGTGGCTGTCTGTGCGCGTGAGCGGTCCTTTGGACGGCCGTTGACCCACCCCTGTTTGTGATGGGAATTTGCCCAAAGTGTGGTCTAAATGCCGGCAAATTTGGAGGTCAAGGAATTTCCCGACAAACTTCAAATTTTGCATGCTCCAAACTCTCTATGTTCCACACTCGTCATAAAAAATTGACAGACTTTCGCCGGGAAATTGCCGATAAATTTCAGGATGTAGGGAAAACTTCCTGCATACTCCGAAGACCGTGGCTGTCTGTGCGCGTGAGCGGTCCTTTGGACGGCCGTTGACCCACCCCTGTTTGTGACGGGAATTTGCCCAAAGTGTGGTCTAAATGCCGGCAAATTTGGAGGTCAAGGAATTTCCCGACAAACTTCAAATTTTGCATGCTCCAAACTCTCTATGTTCCACACTCGTCATAAAAAAATTGACAGACTTTCGCCGGGAAATTGCCGATAAATTTCAGGATGTAGGGAAAACTTCCTGCATACTCCGAAGACCGTGGCTGTCTGTGCGCGTGAGCGGTCCTTTGGACGGCCGTTGACCCACCCCTGTTTGTGACGGGAATTTGCCCAAAGTGTGGTCTAAATGCCGGCAAATTTGGAGGTCAAGGAATTTCCCGACAAACTTGAAATTTTGCATGCTCCAAACTCTCTATGTTCCACACTCGTCATAAAAAATTGACAGACTTTCGCCCGGAAATTGCCAATAAATTTCAGGATGTAGGGAAAACTTCCTGCATACTCCGAAGACCGTGGCTGTCTGTGCGCGTGAGCGGTCCTTTGGACGGCCGTTGACCCACCCCTGTTTGTGACGGGAATTTGCCCAAAGTGTGGTCTAAATGCCGGCAAATTTGGAGGTCAAGGAATTTCCCGACAAACTTCAAATTGTGCATGCTCCAAACTCTCTACGTTGCACACTCGTCATAAAAAATTGACAGACTTTCGCCGGGAAATTGCCGATAAATTTCAGGATGTAGGGAAAACTTCCTGCATACTCCGAAGACCGTGGCTGTCTGTGCGCGTGAGCGGTCCTTTGGACGGCCGTTGACCCACCCCTGTTTGTGACGGGAATTTGCCCAAAGTGTGGTCTAAATGCCGGCAAATTTGGAGGTCAAGGAATTTCCCGACAAACTTGAAATTTTGCATGCTCCAAACTCTCTATGTTCCACACTCGTCATCAAAAATTGACAGACTTTCGCCGGGAAATTGCCGATAAATTTCAGGATGTAGGGAAAACTTCCTGCCTACTCCAAAGACCGTGGCTGTCTGTGCGCGTGAGCGGTCCTTTGGACGGCCGTTGACCCACCCCTGTTTGTGACGGGAATTTGCCCAAAGTGTGGTCTAAATGCCGGCAAATTTGGAGGTCAAGGAATTTCCCGACAAACTTCAAATTTTGCATGCTCCAAACTCTCTATGTTCCACACTCGTCATAAAAAAATTGACAGACTTTCGCCGGGAAATTGCCGATAAATTTCAGGATGTAGGGAAAACTTCCTGCATACTCCGAAGACCGTGGCTGTCTGTGCGCGTGAGCGGTCCTTTGGACGGCCGTTGACCCACCCCTGTTTGTGATGGGAATTTGCCCAAAGTGTGGTCTAAATGCCGGCAAATTTGGAGTTCAAGGAATTTCCCGACAAACTTCAAATTTTGCATGCTCCAAACTCTCTATGTTCCACACTCGTCATCAAAAATTGACAGACTTTCGCCGGGAAATTGCTGATAAATTTCAGGATGTAGGGAAAACTTCCTGCCTACTCCGAAGACCGTGGCTGTCTGTGCGCGTGAGCGGTCCTTTGGACGGCCGTTGACCCACCCCTGTTTGTGATGGGAATTTGCCCAAAGTGTGGTCTAAATGCCGGCAAATTTGGAGGTCAAGGAATTTCCCGACAAACTTCAAATTTTGCATGCTCCAAACTCTCTATGTTCCACACTCGTCATAAAAAATTGACAGACTTTCGCCGGGAAATTGCCGATAAATTTCAGGATGTAGGGAAAACTTCCTGCATACTCCGAAGACCGTGGCTGTCTGTGCGCGTGAGCGGTCCTTTGGACGGCCGTTGACCCACCCCTGTTTGTGACGGGAATTTGCCCAAAGTGTGGTCTAAATGCCGGCAAATTTGGAGGTCAAGGAATTTCCCGACAAATTTCAAATTTTGCATGCTCCAAACTCTCTATGTTCCACACTCGTCATAAAAAAATTGACAGACTTTCGCCGGGAAATTGCCGATAAATTTCAGGATGTAGGGAAAACTTCCTGCATACTCCGAAGACCGTGGCTGTCTGTGCGCGTGAGCGGTCCTTTGGACGGCCGTTGACCCACCCCTGTTTGTGATGGGAATTTGCCCAAAGTGTGGTCTAAATGCCGGCAAATTTGGAGTTCAAGGAATTTCCCGACAAACTTCAAATTTTGCATGCTCCAAACTCTCTATGTTCCACACTCGTCATCAAAAATTGACAGACTTTCGCCGGGAAATTGCTGATAAATTTCAGGATGTAGGGAAAACTTCCTGCCTACTCCGAAGACCGTGGCTGTCTGTGCGCGTGAGCGGTCCTTTGGACGGCCGTTGACCCACCCCTGTTTGTGATGGGAATTTGCCCAAAGTGTGGTCTAAATGCCGGCAAATTTGGAGGTCAAGGAATTTCCCGACAAACTTCAAATTTTGCATGCTCCAAACTCTCTATGTTCCACACTCGTCATAAAAAATTGACAGACTTTCGCCGGGAAATTGCCGATAAATTTCAGGATGTAGGGAAAACTTCCTGCATACTCCGAAGACCGTGGCTGTCTGTGCGCGTGAGCGGTCCTTTGGACGGCCGTTGACCCACCCCTGTTTGTGACGGGAATTTGCCCAAAGTGTGGTCTAAATGCCGGCAAATTTGGAGGTCAAGGAATTTCCCGACAAACTTCAAATTTGGCATGCTCCAAACTCTCTATGTTCCACACTCGTCATAAAAAATTGACAGACTTTCGCCGGGAAATTGCCGATAAATTTCAGGATGTAGGGAAAACTTCCTGCCTACTCCTAAGACCGTGGCTGTCTGTGCGCGTGAGCGGTCCTTTGGACGGCCGTTGACACACCCCTGTTTGTGACGGGAATTTGCCCAAAGTGTGGTCTAAATGCCGGCAAATTTGGAGGTCAAGGAATTTCCCGAAAAACTTGAATTTGTGCATGCTCCAAACTCTCTATGTTCCACACTCGTCATAAAAAATTGACAGACTTTCGCCCGGAAATTGCCGATAAATGTCAGGATGTAGGGAAAACTTCCTGCATACTCCGAAGACCGTGGCTGTCTGTGCGCGTGAGCGGTCCTTTGGACGGCCGTTGACCCACCCCTGTTTGTGACGGGAATTTGCCCAAAGTGTGGTCTAAATGCCGGCAAATTTGGAGGTCAAGAAATTTCCGGAAAAACTTGAAATTTTGCATGCTCCAAACTCTCTATGTTCCACACTCGTCATAAAAAATTGACAGACTTTCGCCGGGAAATTGCCGATAAATTTCAGGATGTAGGGAAAACTTCCTGCCTACTCCGAAGACCGTGGCTGTCTGTGCGCGTGAGCGGTCCTTTGGACGGCCGTTGACCCACCCCTGTTTGTGACGGGAATTTGCCCAAAGTGTGGTCTAAATGCCGGCAAATTTGGAGGTCAAGGAATTTCCCGAAAAACTTCAAATTTTGCATGCTCCAAACTCTCTATGTTCCACACTCGTCATAAAAAATTGACAGACTTTCGCCGGGAAATTGCCGATAAATTTCAGGATGTAGGGAAAACTTCCTGCATACTCCGAAGACCGTGGCTGTCTGTGCGCGTGAGCGGTCCTTTGGACGGCCGTTGACCCACCCCTGTTTGTGACGGGAATTTGCCCAAAGTGTGGTCTAAATGCCGGCAAAATTGGAAGTCAAGGAATTTCCCGACAAACTTCAAATTTTGCATGCTCCAAACTCTCTATGTTCCACACTCGTCATAAAAAATTGACAGACTTTCGCCGGGAAATTGCCGATAAATTTCAGGATGTAGGGAAAACTTCCTGCATACTCCGAAGCCGTGGCTGTCTGTGCGCGTGAGCGGTCCTTTGGACGGCCGTTGACCCACCCCTGTTTGTGACGGGAATTTGCCCAAAGTGTGGTCTAAATGCCGGCAAATTTGGAGGTCAAGGAATTTCCCGACAAACTTGAAATTTTGCATGCTCCAAACTCTCTATGTTCCACACTCGTCACAAAAAATTGACAGACTTTCGCCGGGAAATTGCAGATAAATTTCAGGATGTAGGGAAAACTTCCTGCATACTCCAAAGACCGTGGCTGTCTGTGCGCGTGAGCGGTCCTTTGGACGGGCGTTGACCCACCCCTGTTTGTGACGGGAATTTGCCCAAAGTGGGGTCTAAATTCCGGCAAATTTGGAGGTCAAGAAATTTCCGGAAAAACTTCAAATTTTGCATGCTCCAAACTCTCTATGTTCCACACTCGTCATAACAAATTGACAGACTTTCGCCGGGAAATTGCCGATAAATTTCAGGATGTAGGGAAAACTTCCTGCATACTCCGAAGACCGTGGCTGTCTGTGCGCGTGAGCGGTCCTTTGGACGGCCGTTGACCCACCCCTGTTTGTGACGGGAATTTGCCCAAAGTGTGGTCTAAATGCCGGCAAAATTGGAAGTCAAGGAATTTCCCGACAAACTTCAAATTTTGCATGCTCCAAACTCTCTATGTTCCACACTCGTCATAAAAAATTGACAGACTTTCGCCGGGAAATTGCCGATAAATTTCAGGATGTAGGGAAAACTTCCTGCATACTCCATAGACCGTGGCTGTCTGTGCGCGTGAGCGGTCCTTTGGACAGCCGTTGACCCACCCCTGTTTGTGACGGGAATTTGCCCAAAGTGTGGTCTAAATGCCGGCAAATTTGGAGGTCAAGGAATTTCCCGACAAACTTCAAATTTTGCATGCTCCAAACTCTCTATGTTCCACACTCGTCATAAAAAATTGACAGACTTTCGCCGGGAAATTGCCGATAAAATTCAGGATGTAGGGAAAACTTCCTGCCTACTCCGAAGACCGTGGCTGTCTGTGCGCGTGAGCGGTCCTTTGGACGGCCGTTGACCCACCCCTGTTTGTGACGGGAATTTGCCCAAAGTGTGGTCTAAATGCCGGCAAATTTGGAGGTCAAGGAATTTCCCGAAAAACTTGAAATTTTGCATGCTCCAAACTCTCTATGTTCCACACTCGTCATAAAAAAATTACAGACTTTCGCCGGGAAATTGCCGATAAATTTCAGGATGTAGGGAAAACTTCCTGCATACTCCGAAGACCGTGGCTGTCTGTGCGCGTGAGCGGTCCTTTGGACGGCCGTTGACCCACCCCTGTTTGAGACGGGAATTTGCCCAAAGTGGGGTCTAAATTCCGGCAAATTTGGAGGTCAAGGAATTTCCGGAAAAACTTCAAATTTTGCATGCTCCAAACTCTCTATGTTCCACACTCGTCATAAAAAATTGACAGACTTTCGCCGGGAAATTGCCGATACATTTCAGGATGTAGGGAAAACTTCCTGCATACTCCGAAGACCGTGGCTGTCTGTGCGCGTGAGCGGTCCTTTGGACGGCCGTTGACCCACCCCTGTTTGTGACGGGAATTTGCCCAAAGTGTGGTCTAAATGCCGGCAAATTTGGAGGTCAAGGAATTTCCCGACAAACTTGAAATTTTGCATGCTCCAAACTCTCTATGTTCCACACTCGTCACAAAAAATTGACAGACTTTCGCCGGGAAATTGCAGATAAATTTCAGGATGTAGGGAAAACTTCCTGCATACTCCAAAGACCGTGGCTGTCTGTGCGCGTGAGCGGTCCTTTGGACGGCCGTTGACCCACCCCTGTTTGCGACGGGAATTTGCCCAAAGTGGGGTCTAAATGCCGGCAAATTTGGAGGTCAAGGAATTTCCCGACAAACTTCAAATTTTGCATGCTCCAAACTCTCTATGTTCCACACTCGTCATAAAAAATTGACAGACTTTCGCCGGGAAATTGCCGATAAATTTCAGGATGTAGGGAAAACTTCCTGCATACTCCGAAGACCGTGGCTGTCTGTGCGCGTGAGCGGTCCTTTGGACGGCCGTTGACCCACCCCTGTTTGTGACGGGAATTTGCCCAAAGTGTGGTCTAAATGCCGGCAAAATTGGAAGTCAAGGAATTTCCCGACAAACTTCAAATTTTGCATGCTCCAAACTCTCTATGTTCCACACTCGTCATAAAAAATTGACAGACTTTCGCCGGGAAATTGCCGATAAATTTCAGGATGTAGGGAAAACTTCCTGCATACTCCATAGACCGTGGCTGTCTGTGCGCGTGAGCGGTCCTTTGGACAGCCGTTGACCCACCCCTGTTTGTGACGGGAATTTGCCCAAAGTGTGGTCTAAATGCCGGCAAATTTGGAGGTCAAGGAATTTCCCGACAAACTTCAAATTTTGCATGCTCCAAACTCTCTATGTTCCACACTCGTCATAAAAAATTGACAGACTTTCGCCGGGAAATTGCCGATAAATTTCAGGATGTAGGGAAAACTTCCTGCCTACTCCGAAGACCGTGGCTGTCTGTGCGCGTGAGCGGTCCTTTGGACGGCCGTTGACTCACCCCTGTTTGTGACGGGAATTTGCCCAAAGTGTGGTCTAAATGCCGGCAAATTTGGAGGTCAAGGAATTTCCCGAAAAACTTGAAATTTTGCATGCTCCAAACTCTCTATGTTCCACACTCGTCATAAAAAAATTACAGACTTTCGCCGTGAAATTGCCGATAAATTTCAGGATGTAGGGAAAACTTCCTGCATACTCCGAAGACCGTGGCTGTCTGTGCGCGTGAGCGGTCCTTTGGACGGCCGTTGACCCACCCCTGTTTGAGACGGGAATTTGCCCAAAGTGGGGTCTAAATTCCGGCAAATTTGGAGGTCAAGGAATTTCCGGAAAAACTTCAAATTTTGCATGCTCCAAACTCTCTATGTTCCACACTCGTCACAAAAAATTGACAGACTTTCGCCGGGAAATTGCAGATAAATTTCAGGATGTAGGGAAAACTTCCTGCATACTCCAAAGACCGTGGCTGTCTGTGCGCGTGAGCGGTCCTTTGGACGGCCGTTGACCCACCCCTGTTTGCGACGGGAATTTGCCCAAAGTGGGGTCTAAATGCCGGCAAATTTGGAGGTCAAGGAATTTCCCGACAAACTTCAAATTTTGCATGCTCCAAACTCTCTATGTTCCACACTCGTCATAAAAAATTGACAGACTTTCGCCGGGAAATTGCCGGTAAATTTCAGGATGTAGGGAAAACTTCCTGCATACTCCGAAGACCGTGGCTGTCTGTGCGCGTGAGCGGTCCTTTGGACGGCCGTTGACCCACCCCTGTTTGTGACGGGAATTTGCCCAAAGTGTGGTCTAAATGCCGGCAAAATTGGAAGTCAAGGAATTTCCCGACAAACTTCAAATTTTGCATGCTCCAAACTCTCTATGTTCCACACTCGTCATAAAAAATTGACAGACTTTCGCCGGGAAATTGCCGATAAATTTCAGGATGTAGGGAAAACTTCCTGCATACTCCGAAGACCGTGGCCGTCTGTGCGCGTGAGCGGTCCTTTGGACAGCCGTTGACCCACCCCTGTTTGTGACGGGAATTTGCCCAAAGTGTGGTCTAAATGCCGGCAAATTTGGAGGTCAAGGAATTTCCCGACAAACTTCAAATTTTGCATGCTCCAAACTCTCTATGTTCCACACTCGTCACAAAAAATTGACAGACTTTCGCCGGGAAATTGCAGATAAATTTCAGGATGTAGGGAAAACTTCCTGCATACTCCAAAGACCGTGGCTGTCTGTGCGCGTGAGCGGTCCTTTGGACGGCCGTTGACCCACCCCTGTTTGTGACGGGAATTTGCCCAAAGTGTGGTCTAAATGCCGGCAAATTTGGAGGTCAAGGAATTTCCCGAAAAACTTCAAATTTTGCATGCTCCAAACTCTCTATGTTCCACACTCGTCATAAAAAATTGACAGACTTTCGCCGGGAAATTGCCGATAAATTGCAGGATGTAGGGAAAACTTCCGGCATACTCCGAAGACCGTGGCTGTCTGTGCGCGTGAGCGGTCCTTTGGACAGCCGTTGACCCACCCCTGTTTGTGACGGGAATTTGCCCAAAGTGTGGTCTAAATGCCGGCAAATTTGGAGGTCAAGGAATTTCCCGACAAACTTCAAATTTTGCATGCTCCAAACTCTCTATGTTCCACACTCGTCATAACAAATTGACAGACTTTCGCCGGGAAATTGCCGATAAATTTCAGGATGTAGGGAAAACCTCCTGCCTACTCCGAAGACCGTGGCTGTCTGTGCGCGTGAGCGGTCCTTTGGACGGCCGTTGACCCACCCCTGTTTGTGACGGGAATTTGCCCAAAGTGTGGTCTAAATGTCGGCAAATTTGGAGGTCAAGGAATTTCCGGAAAAACTTCAAATTTTGCATGCTCCAAACTCTCTATGTTCCACACTCGTCATAACAAATTGACAGACTTTCGCCGGGAAATTGCCGATAAATTTCAGGATGTAGGGAAAACTTCCTGCATACTCCGAAGACCGTGGCTGTCTGTGCGCGTGAGCGGTCCTTTGGACGGCCGTTGACCCACCCCTGTTTGTGACGGGAATTTGCCCAAAGTGTGGTCTAAATGCCGGCAAATTTGGAGGTCAAGGAATTTCCCGACAAACTTCAAATTTGGCATGCTCCAAACTCTCTATGTTCCACACTCGTCATAACAAATTGCCAGACTTTCGCCGGGAAATTGCCGATAAATTTCAGGATGTAGGGAAAACTTCCTGCATACTCCAAAGACCGTGGCTGTCTGTGCGCGTGAGCGGTCCTTTGGACGGCCGTTGACCCACCCCTGTTTGTGACGGGAATTTGCCCAAAGTGTGGTCTAAATGCCGGCAAAATTGGAAGTCAAGGAATTTCCCGACAAACTTCAAATTTTGCATGCTCCAAACTCTCTATGTTCCACACTCGTCATAAAAAATTGACAGACTTTCGAGGGGAAATTGCCGATAAATTTCAGGATGTAGGGAAAACTTCCTGCATACTCCGAAGACCGTGGCTGTCTGTGCGCGTGAGCGGTCCTTTGGACGGCCGTTGACCCACCCCTGTTTGTGACGGGAATTTGCCCAAAGTGTGGTCTAAATGCCGGCAAATTTGGACGTCAAGGAATTTCCCGACAAACTTGAAATTTTTCATGCTCCAAACTCTCTATGTTCCACACTCGTCACAAAAAATTGACAGACTTTCGCCGGGAAATTGCAGATAAATTTCAGGATGTAGGGAAAACTTCCTGCATACTCCAAAGACCTTGGCTGTCTGTGCGCGTGAGCGGTCCTTTGGACGGCCGTTGACCCACCCCTGTTTGTGACGGGAATTTGCCCAAAGTGGGGTCTAAATTCCGGCAAATTTGGAGGTCAAGGAATTTCCCGACAAACTTCAAATTTTGCATGCTCCAAACTCTCTATGTTCCACACTCGTCATAACAAATTGACAGACTTTCGCCGGGAAATTGCCGAAAAATTTCAGGAGTTAGGAAAACTTCCTGCATACTCCGAAGACCGTGGCTGTCTGTGCGCGTGAGCGGTCCTTTTGACGGCCGTTGACCCACCCCTGTTTGTGACGGGAATTTGCCCAAAGTGTGGTCTAAATGCCGGCAAATTTGGAGGTCAAGGAATTTCCCGAAAAACTTGAAATTGTGCATGCTCCAAACTCTCTATGTTCCACACTCGTCATAAAAAATTGACAGACTTTCGCCCGGAAATTGCCGATAAATTTCAGGATGTAGGGAAAACTTCCTGCATACTCCGAAGACCGTGGCTGTCTGTGCGCGTGAGCGGTCCTTTGGACGGCCGTTGACCCACCCCTGTTTGTGACGGGAATTTGCCCAAAGTGTGGTCTAAATGCCGTCAAATTTGGAGGTCAAGGAATTTCCCGAAAAACTTGAAATTTTGCATGCTCCAAACTCTCTATGTTCCACACTCGTCATAAAAAATTGACAGACTTTCGCCGGGAAATTGCCGATAAATTTCAGGATGTAGGGAAAACTTCCTGCCTACTCCGAAGACCGTGGCTGTCTGTGCGCGTGAGCGGTCCTTTGGACGGCCGTCGACCCACCCCTGTTTGTGACGGGAATTTGACCAAAGTGTGGTCTAAATGCCGGCAAATTTGGAGGTCAAGGAATTTCCCGAAAAACTTCAAATTTTGCATGCTCCAAACTCTCTATGTTCCACACTCGTCATAAAAAATTGACAGACTTTCGCCGGGAAATTGCCGATAAATTTCAGGATGTAGGGAAAACTTCCTGCATACTCCGAAGACCGTGGCTGTCTGTGCGCGTGAGCGGTCCTTTGGACGGCCGTTGACCCACCCCTGTTTGTGACGGGAATTTGCCCAAAGTGTGGTCTAAATGCCGGCAAATTTGGAGGTCAAGGAATTTCCCGACAAACTTGAAATTTTGCATGCTCCAAACTCTCTATGTTCCACACTCGACATCAAAAATTGACAGACTTTCGCCGGGAAATTGCCGATAAATTTCAGGATGTAGGGAAAACTTCCTGCCTACTCCAAAGACCGTGGCTGTCTGTGCGCGTGAGCGGTCCTTTGGACGGCCGTTGACCCACCCCTGTTTGTGATGGGAATTTGCCCAAAGTGTGGTCTAAATGCCGGCAAATTTGGAGGTCAAGGAATTTCCCGACAAACTTGAAATTTTGCATGCTCCAAACTCTCTATGTTCCACACTCGTCATCAAAAATTGACAGACTTTCGCCGGGAAATTGCCGATAAATTTCAGGATGTAGGGAAAACTTCCTGCCTACTCCAAAGACCGTGGCTGTCTGTGCGCGTGAGCGGTCCTTTGGACGGCCGTTGACCCACCCCTGTTTGTGACGGGAATTTGCCCAAAGTGTGGTCTAAATGCCGGCAAATTTGGAGGTCAAGGAATTTCCCGACAAACTTCAAATTTTGCATGCTCCAAACTCTCTATGTTCCACACTCGTCATAAAAAAATTGACAGACTTTCGCCGGGAAATTGCCGATAAATTTCAGGATGTAGGGAAAACTTCCTGCATACTCCGAAGACCGTGGCTGTCTGTGCGCGTGAGCGGTCCTTTGGACGGCCGTTGACCCACCCCTGTTTGTGACGGGAATTTGCCCAAAGTGTGGTCTAAATGCCGGCAAATTTGGAGGTCAAGGAATTTCCCGACAAACTTCAAATTTTGCATGCTCCAAACTCTCTATGTTCCACACTCGTCATCAAAAATTGACAGACTTTCGCCGGGAAATTGCTGATAAATTTCAGGATGTAGGGAAAACTTCCTGCCTACTCCGAAGACCGTGGCTGTCTGTGCGCGTGAGCGGTCCTTTGGACGGCCGTTGACCCACCCCTGTTTGTGATGGGAATTTGCCCAAAGTGTGGTCTAAATGCCGGCAAATTTGGAGGTCAAGGAATTTCCCGACAAACTTCAAATTTTGCATGCTCCAAACTCTCTATGTTCCACACTCGTCATAAAAAATTGACAGACTTTCGCCGGGAAATTGCCGATAAATTTCAGGATGTAGGGAAAACTTCCTGCATACTCCGAAGACCGTGGCTGTCTGTGCGCGTGAGCGGTCCTTTGGACGGCCGTTGACCCACCCCTGTTTGTGACGGGAATTTGCCCAAAGTGTGGTCTAAATGCCGGCAAATTTGGAGGTCAAGGAATTTCCCGACAAACTTCAAATTTGGCATGCTCCAAACTCTCTATGTTCCACACTCGTCATAAAAAATTGACAGACTTTCGCCGGGAAATTGCCGATAAATTTCAGGATGTAGGGAAAACTTCCTGCCTACTCCTAAGACCGTGGCTGTCTGTGCGCGTGAGCGGTCCTTTGGACGGCCGTTGACACACCCCTGTTTGTGACGGGAATTTGCCCAAAGTGTGGTCTAAATGCCGGCAAATTTGGAGGTCAAGGAATTTCCCGAAAAACTTGAATTTGTGCATGCTCCAAACTCTCTATGTTCCACACTCGTCATAAAAAATTGACAGACTTTCGCCCGGAAATTGCCGATAAATGTCAGGATGTAGGGAAAACTTCCTGCATACTCCGAAGACCGTGGCTGTCTGTGCGCGTGAGCGGTCCTTTGGACGGCCGTTGACCCACCCCTGTTTGTGACGGGAATTTGCCCAAAGTGTGGTCTAAATGCCGGCAAATTTGGAGGTCAAGAAATTTCCGGAAAAACTTGAAATTTTGCATGCTCCAAACTCTCTATGTTCCACACTCGTCATAAAAAATTGACAGACTTTCGCCGGGAAATTGCCGATAAATTTCAGGATGTAGGGAAAACTTCCTGCCTACTCCGAAGACCGTGGCTGTCTGTGCGCGTGAGCGGTCCTTTGGACGGCCGTTGACCCACCCCTGTTTGTGACGGGAATTTGCCCAAAGTGTGGTCTAAATGCCGGCAAATTTGGAGGTCAAGGAATTTCCCGAAAAACTTCAAATTTTGCATGCTCCAAACTCTCTATGTTCCACACTCGTCATAAAAAATTGACGGACTTTCGCCGGGAAATTGCCGATAAATTTCAGGATGTAGGGAAAACTTCCTGCATACTCCGAAGACCGTGGCTGTCTGTGCGCGTGAGCGGTCCTTTGGACGGCCGTTGACCCACCCCTGTTTGTGACGGGAATTTGCCCAAAGTGTGGTCTAAATGCCGGCAAAATTGGAAGTCAAGGAATTTCCCGACAAACTTCAAATTTTGCATGCTCCAAACTCTCTATGTTCCACACTCGTCATAAAAAATTGACAGACTTTCGCCGGGAAATTGCCGATAAATTTCAGGATGTAGGGAAAACTTCCTGCATACTCCAAAGACCGTGGCTGTCTGTGCGCGTGAGCGGTCCTTTGGACGGCCGTTGACCCACCCCTGTTTGTGACGGGAATTTGCCCAAAGTGTGGTCTAAATGCCGGCAAATTTGGAGGTCAAGGAATTTCCCGACAAACTTGAAATTTTGCATGCTCCAAACTCTCTATGTTCCACACTCGTCACAAAAAATTGACAGACTTTCGCCGGGAAATTGCAGATAAATTTCAGGATGTAGGGAAAACTTCCTGCATACTCCAAAGACCGTGGCTGTCTGTGCGCGTGAGCGGTCCTTTGGACGGGCGTTGACCCACCCCTGTTTGTGACGGGAATTTGCCCAAAGTGGGGTCTAAATTCCGGCAAATTTGGAGGTCAAGAAATTTCCGGAAAAACTTCAAATTTTGCATGCTCCAAACTCTCTATGTTCCACACTCGTCATAACAAATTGACAGACTTTCGCCGGGAAATTGCCGATAAATTTCAGGATGTAGGGAAAACTTCCTGCATACTCCGAAGACCGTGGCTGTCTGTGCGCGTGAGCGGTCCTTTGGACGGCCGTTGACCCACCCCTGTTTGTGACGGGAATTTGCCCAAAGTGTGGTCTAAATGCCGGCAAATTTGGAGGTCAAGGAATTTCCCGACAAACTTCAAATTTTGCATGCTCCAAACTCTCTATGTTCCACACTCGTCATAAAAAATTGACAGACTTTCGCCGGGAAATTGCCGATAAATTTCAGGATGTAGGGAAAACTTCCTGCATACTCCGAAGACCGTGGCTGTCTGTGCGCGTGAGCGGTCCTTTGGACGGCCGTTGACCCACCCCTGTTTGTGACGGGAATTTGCCCAAAGTGTGGTCTAAATGCCGGCAAATTTGGAGGTCAAGGAATTTCCCGACAAACTTGAAATGTTGCATGCTCCAAACTCTCTATGTTCCACACTCGTCATCAAAAATTGACAGACTTTCGCCGGGAAATTGCCGATAAATTTCAGGATGTAGGGAAAACTTCCTGCCTACTCCGAAGACCGTGGCTGTCTGTGCGCGTGAGCGGTCCTTTGGACGGCCGTT
This sequence comes from Henricia sp. BOLD:AAB3569, assembly GCA_037783545.1. Classification (NCBI taxonomy): domain Eukaryota; kingdom Metazoa; phylum Echinodermata; class Asteroidea; order Spinulosida; family Echinasteridae; genus Henricia; species Henricia sp. BOLD:AAB3569. Next base: position 1,102,702 of record JBBELK010000397.1, read on the forward strand.
GACCCACCCCTGTTTGTGACGGGAATTTGCCCAAAGTGTGGTCTAAATGCCGGCAAATTTGGAGGTCAAGGAATTTCCCGACAAACTTCAAATTTTGCATGCTCCAAACTCTCTATGTTCCACACTCGTCATAAAAAAATTGACAGACTTTCGCCGGGAAATTGCCGATAAATTTCAGGATGTAGGGAAAACTTCCTGCATACTCCGAAGACCGTGGCTGTCTGTGCGCGTGAGCGGTCCTTTGGACGGCCGTTGACCCACCCCTGTTTGTGACGGGAATTTGCCCAAAGTGTGGTCTAAATGCCGGCAAATTTGGAGGTCAAGGAATTTCCCGACAAACTTCAAATTTTGCATGCTCCAAACTCTCTATGTTCCACACTCGTCATAAAAAATTGACAGACTTTCGCCGGGAAATTGCCGATAAATTTCAGGATGTAGGGAAAACTTCCTGCATACTCCGAAGACCGTGGCTGTCTGTGCGCGTGAGCGGTCCTTTGGACGGCCGTTGACCCACCCCTGTTTGTGACGGGAATTTGCCCAAAGTGTGGTCTAAATGCCGGCAAATTTGGAGGTCAAGGAATTTCCCGACAAACTTGAAATTTTGCATGCTCCAAACTCTCTATGTTCCACACTCGTCATCAAAAATTGACAGACTTTCGCCCGGAAATTGCCAATAAATTTCAGGATGTAGGGAAAACTTCCTGCATACTCCGAAGACCGTGGCTGTCTGTGCGCGTGAGCGGTCCTTTGGACGGCCGTTGACCCACCCCTGTTTGTGACGGGAATTTGCCCAAAGTGTGGTCTAAATGCCGGCAAATTTGGAGGTCAAGGAATTTCCCGACAAACTTCAAATTGTGCATGCTCCAAACTCTCTACGTTGCACACTCGTCATAAAAAATTGACAGACTTTCGCCGGGAAATTGCCGATAAATTTCAGGATGTAGGGAAAACTTCCTGCATACTCCGAAGACCGTGGCTGTCTGTGCGCGTGAGCGGTCCTTTGGACGGCCGTTGACCCACCCCTGTTTGTGACGGGAATTTGCCCAAAGTGTGGTCTAAATGCCGGCAAATTTGGAGGTCAAGGAATTTCCCGACAAACTTGAAATTTTGCATGCTCCAAACTCTCTATGTTCCACACTCGACATCAAAAATTGACAGACTTTCGCCGGGAAATTGCCGATAAATTTCAGGATGTAGGGAAAACTTCCTGCCTACTCCAAAGACCGTGGCTGTCTGTGCGCGTGAGCGGTCCTTTGGACGGCCGTTGACCCACCCCTGTTTGTGATGGGAATTTGCCCAAAGTGTGGTCTAAATGCCGGCAAATTTGGAGGTCAAGGAATTTCCCGACAAACTTCAAATTTTGCATGCTCCAAACTCTCTATGTTCCACACTCGTCATAAAAAATTGACAGACTTTCGCCGGGAAATTGCCGATAAATTTCAGGATGTAGGGAAAACTTCCTGCATACTCCGAAGACCGTGGCTGTCTGTGCGCGTGAGCGGTCCTTTGGACGGCCGTTGACCCACCCCTGTTTGTGACGGGAATTTGCCCAAAGTGTGGTCTAAATGCCGGCAAATTTGGAGGTCAAGGAATTTCCCGACAAACTTGAAATTTTGCATGCTCCAAACTCTCTATGTTCCACACTCGTCATCAAAAATTGACAGACTTTCGCCGGGAAATTGCCGATAAATTTCAGGATGTAGGGAAAACTTCCTGCCTACTCCAAAGACCGTGGCTGTCTGTGCGCGTGAGCGGTCCTTTGGACGGCCGTTGACCCACCCCTGTTTGTGACGGGAATTTGCCCAAAGTGTGGTCTAAATGCCGGCAAATTTGGAGGTCAAGGAATTTCCCGACAAACTTCAAATTTTGCATGCTCCAAACTCTCTATGTTCCACACTCGTCATAAAAAAATTGACAGACTTTCGCCGGGAAATTGCCGATAAATTTCAGGATGTAGGGAAAACTTCCTGCATACTCCGAAGACCGTGGCTGTCTGTGCGCGTGAGCGGTCCTTTGGACGGCCGTTGACCCACCCCTGTTTGTGACGGGAATTTGCCCAAAGTGTGGTCTAAATGCCGGCAAATTTGGAGGTCAAGGAATTTCCCGACAAACTTCAAATTTTGCATGCTCCAAACTCTCTATGTTCCACACTCGTCATCAAAAATTGACAGACTTTCGCCGGGAAATTGCTGATAAATTTCAGGATGTAGGGAAAACTTCCTGCCTACTCCGAAGACCGTGGCTGTCTGTGCGCGTGAGCGGTCCTTTGGACGGCCGTTGACCCACCCCTGTTTGTGATGGGAATTTGCCCAAAGTGTGGTCTAAATGCCGGCAAATTTGGAGGTCAAGGAATTTCCCGACAAACTTCAAATTTTGCATGCTCCAAACTCTCTATGTTCCACACTCGTCATAAAAAATTGACAGACTTTCGCCGGGAAATTGCCGATAAATTTCAGGATGTAGGGAAAACTTCCTGCATACTCCGAAGACCGTGGCTGTCTGTGCGCGTGAGCGGTCCTTTGGACGGCCGTTGACCCACCCCTGTTTGTGACGGGAATTTGCCCAAAGTGTGGTCTAAATGCCGGCAAATTTGGAGGTCAAGGAATTTCCCGACAAACTTCAAATTTGGCATGCTCCAAACTCTCTATGTTCCACACTCGTCATAAAAAATTGACAGACTTTCGCCGGGAAATTGCCGATAAATTTCAGGATGTAGGGAAAACTTCCTGCCTACTCCTAAGACCGTGGCTGTCTGTGCGCGTGAGCGGTCCTTTGGACGGCCGTTGACACACCCCTGTTTGTGACGGGAATTTGCCCAAAGTGTGGTCTAAATGCCGGCAAATTTGGAGGTCAAGGAATTTCCCGAAAAACTTGAATTTGTGCATGCTCCAAACTCTCTATGTTCCACACTCGTCATAAAAAATTGACAGACTTTCGCCCGGAAATTGCCGATAAATGTCAGGATGTAGGGAAAACTTCCTGCATACTCCGAAGACCGTGGCTGTCTGTGCGCGTGAGCGGTCCTTTGGACGGCCGTTGACCCACCCCTGTTTGTGACGGGAATTTGCCCAAAGTGTGGTCTAAATGCCGGCAAATTTGGAGGTCAAGAAATTTCCGGAAAAACTTGAAATTTTGCATGCTCCAAACTCTCTATGTTCCACACTCGTCATAAAAAATTGACAGACTTTCGCCGGGAAATTGCCGATAAATTTCAGGATGTAGGGAAAACTTCCTGCCTACTCCGAAGACCGTGGCTGTCTGTGCGCGTGAGCGGTCCTTTGGACGGCCGTTGACCCACCCCTGTTTGTGACGGGAATTTGCCCAAAGTGTGGTCTAAATGCCGGCAAATTTGGAGGTCAAGGAATTTCCCGAAAAACTTCAAATTTTGCATGCTCCAAACTCTCTATGTTCCACACTCGTCATAAAAAATTGACGGACTTTCGCCGGGAAATTGCCGATAAATTTCAGGATGTAGGGAAAACTTCCTGCATACTCCGAAGACCGTGGCTGTCTGTGCGCGTGAGCGGTCCTTTGGACGGCCGTTGACCCACCCCTGTTTGTGACGGGAATTTGCCCAAAGTGTGGTCTAAATGCCGGCAAAATTGGAAGTCAAGGAATTTCCCGACAAACTTCAAATTTTGCATGCTCCAAACTCTCTATGTTCCACACTCGTCATAAAAAATTGACAGACTTTCGCCGGGAAATTGCCGATAAATTTCAGGATGTAGGGAAAACTTCCTGCATACTCCAAAGACCGTGGCTGTCTGTGCGCGTGAGCGGTCCTTTGGACGGCCGTTGACCCACCCCTGTTTGTGACGGGAATTTGCCCAAAGTGTGGTCTAAATGCCGGCAAATTTGGAGGTCAAGGAATTTCCCGACAAACTTGAAATTTTGCATGCTCCAAACTCTCTATGTTCCACACTCGTCACAAAAAATTGACAGACTTTCGCCGGGAAATTGCAGATAAATTTCAGGATGTAGGGAAAACTTCCTGCATACTCCAAAGACCGTGGCTGTCTGTGCGCGTGAGCGGTCCTTTGGACGGGCGTTGACCCACCCCTGTTTGTGACGGGAATTTGCCCAAAGTGGGGTCTAAATTCCGGCAAATTTGGAGGTCAAGAAATTTCCGGAAAAACTTCAAATTTTGCATGCTCCAAACTCTCTATGTTCCACACTCGTCATAACAAATTGACAGACTTTCGCCGGGAAATTGCCGATAAATTTCAGGATGTAGGGAAAACTTCCTGCATACTCCGAAGACCGTGGCTGTCTGTGCGCGTGAGCGGTCCTTTGGACGGCCGTTGACCCACCCCTGTTTGTGACGGGAATTTGCCCAAAGTGTGGTCTAAATGCCGGCAAATTTGGAGGTCAAGGAATTTCCCGACAAACTTCAAATTTTGCATGCTCCAAACTCTCTATGTTCCACACTCGTCATAAAAAATTGACAGACTTTCGCCGGGAAATTGCCGATAAATTTCAGGATGTAGGGAAAACTTCCTGCATACTCCGAAGACCGTGGCTGTCTGTGCGCGTGAGCGGTCCTTTGGACGGCCGTTGACCCACCCCTGTTTGTGACGGGAATTTGCCCAAAGTGTGGTCTAAATGCCGGCAAATTTGGAGGTCAAGGAATTTCCCGACAAACTTGAAATGTTGCATGCTCCAAACTCTCTATGTTCCACACTCGTCATCAAAAATTGACAGACTTTCGCCGGGAAATTGCCGATAAATTTCAGGATGTAGGGAAAACTTCCTGCCTACTCCGAAGACCGTGGCTGTCTGTGCGCGTGAGCGGTCCTTTGGACGGCCGTTGACCCACCCCTGTTTGTGACGGGAATTTGCCCAAAGTGTGGTCTAAATGCCGGCAAATTTGGAGGTCAAGGAATTTCCCGACAAACTTCAAATTTTGCATGCTCCAAACTCTCTATGTTCCACACTCGTCATAAAAAAATTGACAGACTTTCGCCGGGAAATTGCCGATAAATTTCAGGATGTAGGGAAAACTTCCTGCATACTCCGAAGACCGTGGCTGTCTGTGCGCGTGAGCGGTCCTTTGGACGGCCGTTGACCCACCCCTGTTTGTGACGGGAATTTGCCCAAAGTGTGGTCTAAATGCCGGCAAATTTGGAGGTCAAGGAATTTCCCGACAAACTTCAAATTTTGCATGCTCCAAACTCTCTATGTTCCACACTCGTCATAAAAAATTGACAGACTTTCGCCGGGAAATTGCCGATAAATTTCAGGATGTAGGGAAAACTTCCTGCCTACTCCGAAGACCGTGGCTGTCTGTGCGCGTGAGCGGTCCTTTGGACGGCCGTTGACCCACCCCTGTTTGTGACGGGAATTTGCCCAAAGTGTGGTCTAAATGCCGGCAAATTTGGAGGTCAAGAAATTTCCCGAAAAACTTGAAATTTTGCATGCTCCAAACTCTCTATGTTCCACACTCGTCATAAAAAATTGACAGACTTTCGCCGGGAAATTGCCGATAAATTTCAGGATGTAGGGAAAACTTCCTGCCTACTCCGAAGACCGTGGCTGTCTGTGCGCGTGAGCGGTCCTTTGGACGGCCGTTGACCCACCCCTGTTTGTGACGGGAATCTGCCCAAAGTGTGGTCTAAATGCCGGCAAATTTGGAGGTCAAGGAATTTCCCGAAAAACTTGAAATTTTGCATGCTCCAAACTCTCTATGTTCCACACTCGTCATAAAAAAATTACAGACTTTCGCCGGGAAATTGCCGATAAATTTCAGGATGTAGGGAAAACTTCCTGCATACTCCGAAGACCGTGGCTGTCTGTGCGCGTGAGCGGTCCTTTGGACGGCCGTTGACCCACCCCTGTTTGAGACGGGAATTTGCCCAAAGTGGGGTCTAAATTCCGGCAAATTTGGAGGTCAAGGAATTTCCGGAAAAACTTCAAATTTTGCATGCTCCAAACTCTCTATGTTCCACACTCGTCATAAAAAATTGACAGACTTTCGCCGGGAAATTGCCGATACATTTCAGGATGTAGGGAAAACTTCCTGCATACTCCGAAGACCGTGGCTGTCTGTGCGCGTGAGCGGTCCTTTGGACGGCCGTTGACCCACCCCTGTTTGTGACGGGAATTTGCCCAAAGTGTGGTCTAAATGCCGGCAAATTTGGAGGTCAAGGAATTTCCCGACAAACTTGAAATTTTGCATGCTCCAAACTCTCTATGTTCCACACTCGTCACAAAAAATTGACAGACTTTCGCCGGGAAATTGCAGATAAATTTCAGGATGTAGGGAAAACTTCCTGCATACTCCAAAGACCGTGGCTGTCTGTGCGCGTGAGCGGTCCTTTGGACGGCCGTTGACCCACCCCTGTTTGCGACGGGAATTTGCCCAAAGTGGGGTCTAAATGCCGGCAAATTTGGAGGTCAAGGAATTTCCCGACAAACTTCAAATTTTGCATGCTCCAAACTCTCTATGTTCCACACTCGTCATAAAAAATTGACAGACTTTCGCCGGGAAATTGCCGGTAAATTTCAGGATGTAGGGAAAACTTCCTGCATACTCCGAAGACCGTGGCTGTCTGTGCGCGTGAGCGGTCCTTTGGACGGCCGTTGACCCACCCCTGTTTGTGACGGGAATTTGCCCAAAGTGTGGTCTAAATGCCGGCAAAATTGGAAGTCAAGGAATTTCCCGACAAACTTCAAATTTTGCATGCTCCAAACTCTCTATGTTCCACACTCGTCATAAAAAATTGACAGACTTTCGCCGGGAAATTGCCGATAAATTTCAGGATGTAGGGAAAACTTCCTGCATACTCCGAAGACCGTGGCCGTCTGTGCGCGTGAGCGGTCCTTTGGACAGCCGTTGACCCACCCCTGTTTGTGACGGGAATTTGCCCAAAGTGTGGTCTAAATGCCGGCAAATTTGGAGGTCAAGGAATTTCCCGACAAACTTCAAATTTTGCATGCTCCAAACTCTCTATGTTCCACACTCGTCACAAAAAATTGACAGACTTTCGCCGGGAAATTGCAGATAAATTTCAGGATGTAGGGAAAACTTCCTGCATACTCCAAAGACCGTGGCTGTCTGTGCGCGTGAGCGGTCCTTTGGACGGCCGTTGACCCACCCCTGTTTGTGACGGGAATTTGCCCAAAGTGTGGTCTAAATGCCGGCAAATTTGGAGGTCAAGGAATTTCCCGAAAAACTTCAAATTTTGCATGCTCCAAACTCTCTATGTTCCACACTCGTCATAAAAAATTGACAGACTTTCGCCGGGAAATTGCCGATAAATTGCAGGATGTAGGGAAAACTTCCGGCATACTCCGAAGACCGTGGCTGTCTGTGCGCGTGAGCGGTCCTTTGGACAGCCGTTGACCCACCCCTGTTTGTGACGGGAATTTGCCCAAAGTGTGGTCTAAATGCCGGCAAATTTGGAGGTCAAGGAATTTCCCGACAAACTTCAAATTTTGCATGCTCCAAACTCTCTATGTTCCACACTCGTCATAACAAATTGACAGACTTTCGCCGGGAAATTGCCGATAAATTTCAGGATGTAGGGAAAACTTCCTGCATACTCCGAAGACCGTGGCTGTCTGTGCGCGTGAGCGGTCCTTTGGACGGCCGTTGACCCACCCCTGTTTGTGACGGGAATTTGCCCAAAGTGTGGTCTAAATGCCGGCAAATTTGGAGGTCAAGGAATTTCCCGACAAACTTCAAATTTGGCATGCTCCAAACTCTCTATGTTCCACACTCGTCATAACAAATTGCCAGACTTTCGCCGGGAAATTGCCGATAAATTTCAGGATGTAGGGAAAACTTCCTGCCTACTCCGAAGACCGTGGCTGTCTGTGCGCGTGAGCGGTCCTTTGGACGGCCGTTGACACACCCCTGTTTGTGACGGGAATTTGCCCAAAGTGTGGTCTAAATGCCGGCAAATTTGGAGGTCAAGGAATTTCCGGAAAAACTTCAAATTTTGCATGCTCCAAACTCTCTATGTTCCACACTCGTCATAAAAAAATGACAGACTTTCGCCGGGAAATTGCCGATAAATTTCAGGATGTAGGGAAAACTTCCTGCATACTCCAAAGACCGTGGCTGTCTGTGCGCGTGAGCGGTCCTTTGGACGGCCGTTGACCCACCCCTGTTTGTGACGGGAATTTGCCCAAAGTGTGGTCTAAATGCCGGCAAAATTGGAAGTCAAGGAATTTCCCGACAAACTTCAAATTTTGCATGCTCCAAACTCTCTATGTTCCACACTCGTCATAAAAAATTGACAGACTTTCGAGGGGAAATTGCCGATAAATTTCAGGATGTAGGGAAAACTTCCTGCATACTCCGAAGACCGTGGCTGTCTGTGCGCGTGAGCGGTCCTTTGGACGGCCGTTGACCCACCCCTGTTTGTGACGGGAATTTGCCCAAAGTGTGGTCTAAATGCCGGCAAATTTGGACGTCAAGGAATTTCCCGACAAACTTGAAATTTTTCATGCTCCAAACTCTCTATGTTCCACACTCGTCACAAAAAATTGACAGACTTTCGCCGGGAAATTGCAGATAAATTTCAGGATGTAGGGAAAACTTCCTGCATACTCCAAAGACCTTGGCTGTCTGTGCGCGTGAGCGGTCCTTTGGACGGCCGTTGACCCACCCCTGTTTGTGACGGGAATTTGCCCAAAGTGGGGTCTAAATTCCGGCAAATTTGGAGGTCAAGGAATTTCCCGACAAACTTCAAATTTTGCATGCTCCAAACTCTCTATGTTCCACACTCGTCATAACAAATTGACAGACTTTCGCCGGGAAATTGCCGAAAAATTTCAGGAGTTAGGAAAACTTCCTGCATACTCCGAAGACCGTGGCTGTCTGTGCGCGTGAGCGGTCCTTTTGACGGCCGTTGACCCACCCCTGTTTGTGACGGGAATTTGCCCAAAGTGTGGTCTAAATGCCGGCAAATTTGGAGGTCAAGGAATTTCCCGAAAAACTTGAAATTGTGCATGCTCCAAACTCTCTATGTTCCACACTCGTCATAAAAAATTGACAGACTTTCGCCCGGAAATTGCCGATAAATTTCAGGATGTAGGGAAAACTTCCTGCCTACTCCGAAGACCGTGGCTGTCTGTGCGCGTGAGCGGTCCTTTGGACGGCCGTCGACCCACCCCTGTTTGTGACGGGAATTTGACCAAAGTGTGGTCTAAATGCCGGCAAATTTGGAGGTCAAGGAATTTCCCGAAAAACTTCAAATTTTGCATGCTCCAAACTCTCTATGTTCCACACTCGTCATAAAAAATTGACAGACTTTCGCCGGGAAATTGCCGATAAATTTCAGGATGTAGGGAAAACTTCCTGCATACTCCGAAGACCGTGGCTGTCTGTGCGCGTGAGCGGTCCTTTGGACGGCCGTTGACCCACCCCTGTTTGTGACGGGAATTTGCCCAAAGTGTGGTCTAAATGCCGGCAAATTTGGAGGTCAAGGAATTTCCCGACAAACTTGAAATTTTGCATGCTCCAAACTCTCTATGTTCCACACTCGACATCAAAAATTGACAGACTTTCGCCGGGAAATTGCCGATAAATTTCAGGATGTAGGGAAAACTTCCTGCCTACTCCGAAGACCGTGGCTGTCTGTGCGCGTGAGCGGTCCTTTGGACGGCCGTTGACCCACCCCTGTTTGTGACGGGAATTTGCCCAAAGTGTGGTCTAAATGCCGGCAAATTTGGAGGTCAATGAATTTCCCGACAAACTTCAAATTTTGCATGCTCCAAACTCTCTATGTTCCACACTCGTCATAAAAAATTGACAGACTTTCGCCGGGAAATTGCCGATAAATTTCAGGATGTAGGGAAAACTTCCTGCCTACTCCGAAGACCGTGGCTGTCTGTGCGCGTGAGCGGTCCTTTGGACGGCCGTTGACCCACCCCTGTTTGTGACGGGAATTTGCCCAAAGTGTGGTCTAAATGCCGGCAAATTTGGAGGTCAAGGAATTTCCCGAAAAACTTCAAATTTTGCATGCTCCAAACTCTCTATGTTCCACACTCGTCATAAAAAATTGACAGACTTTCGCCCGGAAATTGCCGATAAATTTCAGGATGTAGGGAAAACTTCCTGCATACTCCGAAGACCGTGGCTGTCTGTGCGCGTGAGCGGTCCTTTGGACGGCCGTTGACCCACCCCTGTTTGTGACGGGAATTTGCCCAAAGTGTGGTCTAAATGCCGGCAAATTTGGAGGTCAAGAAATTTCCCGACAAACTTCAAATTTTGCATGCTCCAAACTCTCTATGTTCCACACTCGTCATAAAAAATTGACAGACTTTCGCCGGGAAATTGCCGATAAATTTCAGGATGTAGGGAAAACTTCCTGCCTACTCCTAAGACCGTGGCTGTCTGTGCGCGTGAGCGGTCCTTTGGACGGCCGTTGACCCACCCCTGTTTGTGACGGGAATTTGCCCAAAGTGTGGTCTAAATGCCGGCAAATTTGGAGGTCAAGGAATTTCCCGACAAACTTCAAATTTTGCATGCTCCAAACTCTCTATGTTCCACACTCGTCATAAAAAATTGACAGACTTTCGCCCGGAAATTGCCGATAAATTTCAGGATGTAGGGAAAACTTCCTGCATACTCCAAAGACCGTGGCTGTCTGTGCGCGTGAGCGGTCCTTTGGACGGCCGTTGACCCACCCCTGTTTGTGACGGGAATTTGCCCAAAGTGTGGTCTAAATGCCGGCAAATTTGGAGGTCAAGGAATTTCCCGACAAACTTGAAATTTTGCATGCTCCAAACTCTCTATGTTCCACACTCGTCATCAAAAATTGACAGACTTTCGCCGGGAAATTGCCGATAAATTTCAGGATGTAGGGAAAACTTCCTGCCTACTCCGAAGACCGTGGCTGTCTGTGCGCGTGAGCGGTCCTTTGGACGGCCGTTGACCCACCCCTGTTTGTGACGGGAATTTGCCCAAAGTGTGGTCTAAATGCCGGCAAATTTGGAGGTCAAGGAATTTCCCGACAAACTTCAAATTTGGCATGCTCCAAACTCTCTATGTTCCACACTCGTCATAACAAATTGCCAGACTTTCGCCGGGAAATTGCCGATAAATTTCAGGATGTAGGGAAAACTTCCTGCCTACTCCGAAGACCGTGGCTGTCTGTGCGCGTGAGCGGTCCTTTGGACGGCCGTTGACACACCCCTGTTTGTGACGGGAATTTGCCCAAAGTGTGGTCTAAATGCCGGCAAATTTGGAGGTCAAGGAATTTCCCGACAAACTTGAAATTTTGCATGCTCCAAACTCTCTATGTTCCACACTCGTCATCAAAAATTGACAGACTTTCGCCGGGAAATTGCCGATAAATTTCAGGATGTAGGGAAAACTTCCTGCCTACTCCGAAGACCGTGGCTGTCTGTGCGCGTGAGCGGTCCTTTGGACGGCCGTTGACCCACCCCTGTTTGTGACGGGAATTTGCCCAAAGTGTGGTCTAAATGCCGGCAAATTTGGAGGTCAAGGAATTTCCCGACAAACTTCAAATTTGGCATGCTCCAAACTCTCTATGTTCCACACTCGTCATAACAAATTGCCAGACTTTCGCCGGGAAATTGCCGATAAATTTCAGGATGTAGGGAAAACTTCCTGCCTACTCCGAAGACCGTGGCTGTCTGTGCGCGTGAGCGGTCCTTTGGACGGCCGTTGACACACCCCTGTTTGTGACGGGAATTTGCCCAAAGTGTGGTCTAAATGCCGGCAAATTTGGAGGTCAAGGAATTTCCGGAAAAACTTCAAATTTTGCATGCTCCAAACTCTCTATGTTCCACACTCGTCATAAAAAATTGACAGACTTTCGCCGGGAAATTGCCGATAAATTTCAGGATGTAGGGAAAACTTCCTGCATACTCCGAAGACCGTGGCTGTCTGTGCGCGTGAGCGGTCCTTTGGACGGCCGTTGACCCACCCCTGTTTGTGACGGGAATTTGCCCAAAGTGTGGTCTAAATGCCGGCAAAATTGGAAGTCAAGGAATTTCCCGACAAACTTCAAATTTTGCATGCTCCAAACTCTCTATGTTCCACACTCGTCATAAAAAATTGACAGACTTTCGACGGGAAATTGCCGATAAATTTCAGGATGTAGGGAAAACTTCCTGCATACTCCGAAGACCGTGGCTGTCTGTGCGCGTGAGCGGTCCTTTGGACGGCCGTTGACCCACCCCTGTTTGTGACGGGAATTTGCCCAAAGTGTGGTCTAAATGCCGGCAAATTTGGACGTCAAGGAATTTCCCGACAAACTTGAAATTTTGCATGCTCCAAACTCTCTATGTTCCACACTCGTCACAAAAAATTGACAGACTTTCGCCGGGAAATTGCAGATAAATTTCAGGATGTAGGGAAAACTTCCTGCATACTCCAAAGACCGTGGCTGTCTGTGCGCGTGAGCGGTCCTTTGGACGGCCGTTGACCCACCCCTGTTTGTGACGGGAATTTGCCCAAAGTGGGGTCTAAATTCCGGCAAATTTGGAGGTCAAGGAATTTCCCGACAAACTTCAAATTTTGCATGCTCCAAACTCTCTATGTTCCACACTCGTCATAACAAATTGACAGACTTTCGCCGGGAAATTGCCGATAAATTTCAGGAGTTAGGAAAACTTCCTGCATACTCCGAAGACCGTGGCTGTCTGTGCGCGTGAGCGGTCCTTTTGACGGCCGTTGACCCACCCCTGTTTGTGACGGGAATTTGCCCAAAGTGTGGTCTAAATGCCGGCAAATTTGGAGGTCAAGGAATTTCCCGAAAAACTTGAAATTGTGCATGCTCCAAACTCTCTATGTTCCACACTCGTCATAAAAAATTGACAGACTTTCGCCCGGAAATTGCCGATAAATTTCAGGATGTAGGGAAAACTTCCTGCATACTCCGAAGACCGTGGCTGTCTGTGCGCGTGAGCGGTCCTTTGGACGGCCGTTGACCCACCCCTGTTTGTGACGGGAATTTGCCCAAAGTGTGGTCTAAATGCCGGCAAATTTGGAGGTCAAGGAATTTTCCGAAAAACTTGAAATTTTGCATGCTCCAAACTCTCTATGTTCCACACTCGTCATAAAAAATTGACAGACTTTCGCCGGGAAATTGCCGATAAATTTCAGGATGTAGGGAAAACTTCCTGCATACTCCGAAGACCGTGGCTGTCTGTGCGCGTGAGCGGTCCTTTGGACGGCCGTTGACCCACCCCTGTTTGTGACGGGAATTTGACCAAAGTGTGGTCTAAATGCCGGCAAATTTGGAGGTCAAGGAATTTCCCGAAAAACTTGAAATTTTGCATGCTCCAAACTCTCTATGTTCCACACTCGACATCAAAAATTGACAGACTTTCGCCGGGAAATTGCCGATAAATTTCAGGATGTAGGGAAAACTTCCTGCCTACTCCGAAGACCGTGGCTGTCTGTGCGCGTGAGCGGTCCTTTGGACGGCCGTTGACCCACCCCTGTTTGTGACGGGAATTTGCCCAAAGTGTGGTCTAAATGCCGGCAAATTTGGAGGTCAAGGAATTTCCCGACAAACTTCAAATTTTGCATGCTCCAAACTCTCTATGTTCCACACTCGTCATAACAAATTGACAGACTTTCGCCGGGAAATTGCCGATAAATTTCAGGAGTTAGGAAAACTTCCTGCATACTCCGAAGACCGTGGCTGTCTGTGCGCGTGAGCGGTCCTTTTGACGGCCGTTGACCCACCCCTGTTTGTGACGGGAATTTGCCCAAAGTGTGGTCTAAATGCCGGCAATTTTGGAGGTCAAGGAATTTCCCGAAAAACTTGAAATTGTGCATGCTCCAAACTCTCTATGTTCCACACTCGTCATAAAAAATTGACAGACTTTCGCCTGGAAATTGCCGATAAATTTCAGGATGTAGGGAAAACTTCCTGCATACTCCGAAGACCGTGGCTGTCTGTGCGCGTGAGCGGTCCTTTGGACGGCCGTTGACCCACCCCTGTTTGTGACGGGAATTTGCCCAAAGTGTGGTCTAAATGCCGTCAAATTTGGAGGTCAAGGAATTTCCCGAAAAACTTGAAATTTTGCGTGCTCCAAACTCTCTATGTTCCACACTCGTCATAAAAAATTGACAGACTTTCGCCGGGAAATTGCCGATAAATTTCAGGATGTAGGGAAAACTTCCTGCCTACTCCGAAGACCGTGGCTGTCTGTGCGCGTGAGCGGTCCTTTGGACGGCCGTCGACCCACCCCTGTTTGTGACGGGAATTTGACCAAAGTGTGGTCTAAATGCCGGCAAATTTGGAGGTCAAGGAATTTCCCGAAAAACTTCAAATTTTGCATGCTCCAAACTCTCTATGTTCCACACTCGTCATAAAAAATTGACAGACTTTCGCCGGGAAATTGCCGATAAATTTCAGGATGTAGGGAAAACTTCCTGCATACTCCGAAGACCGTGGCTGTCTGTGCGCGTGAGCGGTCCTTTGGACGGCCGTTGACCCACCCCTGTTTGTGACGGGAATTTGCCCAAAGTGTGGTCTAAATGCCGGCAAATTTGGAGGTCAAGGAATTTCCCGACAAACTTGAAATTTTGCATGCTCCAAACTCTCTATGTTCCACACTCGACATCAAAAATTGACAGACTTTCGCCGGGAAATTGCCGATAAATTTCAGGATGTAGGGAAAACTTCCTGCCTACTCCGAAGACCGTGGCTGTCTGTGCGCGTGAGCGGTCCTTTGGACGGCCGTTGACCCACCCCTGTTTGTGACGGGAATTTGCCCAAAGTGTGGTCTAAATGCCGGCAAATTTGGAGGTCAATGAATTTCCCGACAAACTTCAAATTTTGCATGCTCCAAACTCTCTATGTTCCACACTCGTCATAAAAAATTGACAGACTTTCGCCGGGAAATTGCCGATAAATTTCAGGATGTAGGGAAAACTTCCTGCCTACTCCGAAGACCGTGGCTGTCTGTGCGCGTGAGCGGTCCTTTGGACGGCCGTTGACCCACCCCTGTTTGTGACGGGAATTTGCCCAAAGTGTGGTCTAAATGCCGGCAAATTTGGAGGTCAAGGAATTTCCCGAAAAACTTCAAATTTTGCATGCTCCAAACTCTCTATGTTCCACACTCGTCATAAAAAATTGACAGACTTTCGCCCGGAAATTGCCGATAAATTTCAGGATGTAGGGAAAACTTCCTGCATACTCCGAAGACCGTGGCTGTCTGTGCGCGTGAGCGGTCCTTTGGACGGCCGTTGACCCACCCCTGTTTGTGACGGGAATTTGCCCAAAGTGTGGTCTAAATGCCGTCAAATTTGGAGGTCAAGGAATTTCCCGAAAAACTTGAAATTTTGCATGCTCCAAACTCTCTATGTTCCACACTCGTCATAAAAAATTGACAGACTTTCGCCGGGAAATTGCCGATAAATTTCAGGATGTAGGGAAAACTTCCTGCCTACTCCGAAGACCGTGGCTGTCTGTGCGCGTGAGCGGTCCTTTGGACGGCCGTTGACCCACCCCTGTTTGTGACGGGAATTTGACCAAAGTGTGGTCTAAATGCCGGCCAATTTGGAGGTCAAGGAATTTCCCGAAAAACTTCAAATTTTGCATGCTCCAAACTCTCTATGTTCCACACTCGTCATAAAAAATTGACAGACTTTCGCCGGGAAATTGCCGATAAATTTCAGGATGTAGGGAAAACTTCCTGCATACTCCGAAGACCGTGGCTGTCTGTGCGCGTGAGCGGTCCTTTGGACGGCCGTTGACCCACCCCTGTTTGTGACGGGAATTTGCCCAAAGTGTGGTCTAAATGCCGGCAAATTTGGAGGTCAAGGAATTTCCCGACAAACTTGAAATTTTGCATGCTCCAAACTCTCTATGTTCCACACTCGACATCAAAAATTGACAGACTTTCGCCGGGAAATTGCCGATAAATTTCAGGATGTAGGGAAAACTTCCTGCCTACTCCGAAGACCGTGGCTGTCTGTGCGCGTGAGCGGTCCTTTGGACGGCCGTTGACCCACCCCTGTTTGTGACGGGAATTTGCCCAAAGTGTGGTCTAAATGCCGGCAAATTTGGAGGTCAAGAAATTTCCCGACAAACTTCAAATTTTGCATGCTCCAAACTCTCTATGTTCCACACTCGTCATAAAAAAATTGACAGACTTTCGCCGGGAAATTGCCGATAAATTTCAGGATGTAGGGAAAACTTCCTGCCTACTCCTAAGACCGTGGCTGTCTGTGCGCGTGAGCGGTCCTTTGGACGGCCGTTGACCCACCCCTGTTTGTGACGGGAATTTGCCCAAAGTGTGGTCTAAATGCCGGCAAATTTGGAGGTCAAGGAATTTCCCGACAAACTTCTAATTTTGCATGCTCCAAACTCTCTATGTTCCACACTCGTCATAAAAAAATTGACAGACTTTCGCCGGGAAATTGCCGATAAATTTCAGGATGTAGGGAAAACTTCCTGCATACTCCGAAGACCGTGGCTGTCTGTGCGCGTGAGCGGTCCTTTGGACGGCCGTTGACCCACCCCTGTTTGTGACGGGAATTTGCCCAAAGTGTGGTCTAAATGCCGGCAAATTTGGAGGTCAAGGAATTTCCCGACAAACTTCAAATTTTGCATGCTCCAAACTCTCTATGTTCCACACTCGTCATAAAAAATTGACAGACTTTCGCCGGGAAATTGCCGATAAATTTCAGGATGTAGGGAAAACTTCCTGCATACTCCGAAGACCGTGGCTGTCTGTGCGCGTGAGCGGTCCTTTGGACGGCCGTTGACCCACCCCTGTTTGTGACGGGAATTTGCCCAAAGTGTGGTCTAAATGCCGGCAAATTTGGAGGTCAAGGAATTTCCCGACAAACTTGAAATTTTGCATGCTCCAAACTCTCTATGTTCCACACTCGTCATCAAAAATTGACAGACTTTCGCCGGGAAATTGCCGATAAATTTCAGGATGTAGGGAAAACTTCCTGCCTACTCCGAAGACCGTGGCTGTCTGTGCGCGTGAGCGGTCCTTTGGACGGCCGTTGACCCACCCCTGTTTGTGACGGGAATTTGCCCAAAGTGTGGTCTAAATGCCGGCAAATTTGGAGGTCAAGGAATTTCCCGACAAACTTCAAATTTGGCATGCTCCAAACTCTCTATGTTCCACACTCGTCATAACAAATTGCCAGACTTTCGCCGGGAAATTGCCGATAAATTTCAGGATGTAGGGAAAACTTCCTGCCTACTCCGAAGACCGTGGCTGTCTGTGCGCGTGAGCGGTCCTTTGGACGGCCGTTGACACACCCCTGTTTGTGACGGGAATTTGCCCAAAGTGTGGTCTAAATGCCGGCAAATTTGGAGGTCAAGGAATTTCCGGAAAAACTTCAAATTTTGCATGCTCCAAACTCTCTATGTTCCACACTCGTCATAAAAAATTGACAGACTTTCGCCGGGAAATTGCCGATAAATTTCAGGATGTAGGGAAAACTTCCTGCATACTCCGAAGACCGTGGCTGTCTGTGCGCGTGAGCGGTCCTTTGGACGGCCGTTGACCCACCCCTGTTTGTGACGGGAATTTGCCCAAAGTGTGGTCTAAATGCCGGCAAATTTGGAGGTCAAGGAATTTCCCGACAAACTTGAAATTTTGCATGCTCCAAACTCTCTATGTTCCACACTCGACATCAAAAATTGACAGACTTTCGCCGGGAAATTGCCGATAAATTTCAGGATGTAGGGAAAACTTCCTGCCTACTCCAAAGACCGTGGCTGTCTGTGCGCGTGAGCGGTCCTTTGGACGGCCGTTGACCCACCCCTGTTTGTGACGGGAATTTGCCCAAAGTGTGGTCTAAATGCCGGCAAATTTGGAGGTCAAGGAATTTCCCGACAAACTTGAAATTTTGCATGCTCCAAACTCTCTATGTTCCACACTCGTCATCAAAAATTGACAGACTTTCGCCGGGAAATTGCCGATAAATTTCAGGATGTAGGGAAAACTTCCTGCCTACTCCGAAGACCGTGGCTGTCTGTGCGCGTGAGCGGTCCTTTGGACGGCCGTTGACCCACCCCTGTTTGTGACGGGAATTTGCCCAAAGTGTGGTCTAAATGCCGGCAAATTTGGAGGTCAAGGAATTTCCCGACAAACTTCAAATTTGGCATGCTCCAAACTCTCTATGTTCCACACTCGTCATAACAAATTGCCAGACTTTCGCCGGGAAATTGCCGATAAATTTCAGGATGTAGGGAAAACTTCCTGCCTACTCCGAAGACCGTGGCTGTCTGTGCGCGTGAGCGGTCCTTTGGACGGCCGTTGACACACCCCTGTTTGTGACGGGAATTTGCCCAAAGTGTGGTCTAAATGCCGGCAAATTTGGAGGTCAAGGAATTTCCGGAAAAACTTCAAATTTTGCATGCTCCAAACTCTCTATGTTCCACACTCGTCATAAAAAATTGACAGACTTTCGCCGGGAAATTGCCGATAAATTTCAGGATGTAGGGAAAACTTCCTGCATACTCCGAAGACCGTGGCTGTCTGTGCGCGTGAGCGGTCCTTTGGACGGCCGTTGACCCACCCCTGTTTGTGACGGGAATTTGCCCAAAGTGTGGTCTAAATGCCGGCAAAATTGGAAGTCAAGGAATTTCCCGACAAACTTCAAATTTTGCATGCTCCAAACTCTCTATGTTCCACACTCGTCATAAAAAATTGACAGACTTTCGACGGGAAATTGCCGATAAATTTCAGGATGTAGGGAAAACTTCCTGCATACTCCGAAGACCGTGGCTGTCTGTGCGCGTGAGCGGTCCTTTGGACGGCCGTTGACCCACCCCTGTTTGTGACGGGAATTTGCCCAAAGTGTGGTCTAAATGCCGGCAAATTTGGACGTCAAGGAATTTCCCGACAAACTTGAAATTTTGCATGCTCCAAACTCTCTATGTTCCACACTCGTCACAAAAAATTGACAGACTTTCGCCGGGAAATTGCAGATAAATTTCAGGATGTAGGGAAAACTTCCTGCATACTCCAAAGACCGTGGCTGTCTGTGCGCGTGAGCGGTCCTTTGGACGGCCGTTGACCCACCCCTGTTTGTGACGGGAATTTGCCCAAAGTGGGGTCTAAATTCCGGCAAATTTGGAGGTCAAGGAATTTCCCGACAAACTTCAAATTTTGCATGCTCCAAACTCTCTATGTTCCACACTCGTCATAACAAATTGACAGACTTTCGCCGGGAAATTGCCGATAAATTTCAGGAGTTAGGAAAACTTCCTGCATACTCCGAAGACCGTGGCTGTCTGTGCGCGTGAGCGGTCCTTTTGACGGCCGTTGACCCACCCCTGTTTGTGACGGGAATTTGCCCAAAGTGTGGTCTAAATGCCGGCAAATTTGGAGGTCAAGGAATTTCCCGAAAAACTTGAAATTGTGCATGCTCCAAACTCTCTATGTTCCACACTCGTCATAAAAAATTGACAGACTTTCGCCCGGAAATTGCCGATAAATTTCAGGATGTAGGGAAAACTTCCTGCATACTCCGAAGATCGTGGCTGTCTGTGCGCGTGAGCGGTCCTTTGGACGGCCGTTGACCCACCCCTGTTTGTGACGGGAATTTGCCCAAAGTGTGGTCTAAATGCCGGCAAATTTGGAGGTCAAGGAATTTTCCGAAAAACTTGAAATTTTGCATGCTCCAAACTCTCTATGTTCCACACTCGTCATAAAAAATTGACAGACTTTCGCCGGGAAATTGCCGATAAATTTCAGGATGTAGGGAAAACTTCCTGCCTACTCCGAAGACCGTGGCTGTCTGTGCGCGTGAGCGGTCCTTTGGACGGCCGTTGACCCACCCCTGTTTGTGACGGGAATTTGACCAAAGTGTGGTCTAAATGCCGGCAAATTTGGAGGTCAAGGAATTTCCCGAAAAACTTCAAATTTTGCATGCTCCAAACTCTCTATGTTCCACACTCGTCATAAAAAATTGACAGACTTTCGCCGGGAAATTGCCGATAAATTTCAGGATGTAGGGAAAACTTCCTGCATACTCCGAAGACCGTGGCTGTCTGTGCGCGTGAGCGGTCCTTTGGACGGCCGTTGACCCACCCCTGTTTGTGACGGGAATTTGCCTAAAGTGTGGTCTAAATGCCGGCAAATTTGGAGGTCAAGGAATTTCCCGACAAACTTGAAATTTTGCATGCTCCAAACTCTCTATGTTCCACACTCGACATCAAAAATTGACAGACTTTCGCCGGGAAATTGCCGATAAATTTCAGGATGTAGGGAAAACTTCCTGCCTACTCCTAAGACCGTGGCTGTCTGTGCGCGTGAGCGGTCCTTTGGACGGCCGTTGACCCACCCCTGTTTGTGACGGGAATTTGCCCAAAGTGTGGTCTAAATGCCGGCAAATTTGGAGGTCAAGGAATTTCCCGACAAACTTCAAATTTTGCATGCTCCAAACTCTCTATGTTCCACACTCGTCATAAAAAATTGACAGACTTTCGCCGGGAAATTTCCGATAAATTTCAGGATGTAGGGAAAACTTCCTGCCTACTCCGAAGACCGTGGCTGTCTGTGCGCGTGAGCGGTCCTTTGGACGGCCGTTGACCCACCCCTGTTTGTGACGGGAATTTGCCCAAAGTGTGGTCTAAATGCCGGCAAATTTGGAGGTCAAGGAATTTCCCGACAAACTTCAAATTTTGCATGCTCCAAACTCTCTATGTTCCACACTCGTCATAAAAAAATTGACAGACTTTCGCCGGGAAATTGCCGATAAATTTCAGGATGTAGGGAAAACTTCCTGCATACTCCAAAGACCGTGGCTGTCTGTGCGCGTGAGCGGTCCTTTGGACGGCCGTTGACCCACCCCTGTTTGTGACGGGAATTTGCCCAAAGTGTGGTCTAAATGCCGGCAAATTTGGAGGTCAAGGAATTTCCCGACAAACTTCAAATTTTGCATGCTCCAAACTCTCTATGTTCCACACTCGTCATAAAAAATTGACAGACTTTCGCCGGGAAATTGCCGATAAATTTCAGGATGTAGGGAAAACTTCCTGCATACTCCGAAGACCGTGGCTGTCTGTGCGCGTGAGCGGTCCTTTGGACGGCCGTTGACCCACCCCTGTTTGTGACGGGAATTTGCCCAAAGTGTGGTCTAAATGCCGGCAAATTTGGAGGTCAAGGAATTTCCCGACAAACTTGAAATTTTGCATGCTCCAAACTCTCTATGTTCCACACTCGTCATCAAAAATTGACAGACTTTCGCCGGGAAATTGCCGATAAATTTCAGGATGTAGGGAAAACTTCCTGCCTACTCCGAAGACCGTGGCTGTCTGTGCGCGTGAGCGGTCCTTTGGACGGCCGTTGACCCACCCCTGTTTGTGACGGGAATTTGCCCAAAGTGTGGTCTAAATGCCGGCAAATTTGGAGGTCAAGGAATTTCCCGACAAACTTCAAATTTTGCATGCTCCAAACTCTCTACGTTGCAC
This sequence comes from Henricia sp. BOLD:AAB3569, assembly GCA_037783545.1. Lineage (NCBI taxonomy): Eukaryota > Metazoa > Echinodermata > Asteroidea > Spinulosida > Echinasteridae > Henricia > Henricia sp. BOLD:AAB3569. The sequence continues at coordinate 1,124,079 of JBBELK010000397.1, forward strand.
ACTCGTCATAAAAAATTGACAGACTTTCGCCGCGAAATTGCCGATAAATTTCAGGATGTAGGGAAAACTTCCTGCATACTCCGAAGACCGTGGCTGTCTGTGCGCGTGAGCGGTCCTTTGGACGGCCGTTGACCCACCCCTGTTTGTGACGGGAATTTGCCCAAAGTGTGGTCTAAATGCCGGCAAATTTGGAGGTCAAGGAATTTCCCGACAAACTTCAAATTGTGCATGCTCCAAACTCTCTACGTTGCACACTTGTCATAAAAAATTGACAGACTTTCGCCGGGAAATTGCCGATAAATTTCAGGATGTAGGGAAAACTTCCTGCATACTCCGAAGACCGTGGCTGTCTGTGCGCGTGAGCGGTCCTTTGGACGGCCGTTGACCCACCCCTGTTTGTGACGGGAATTTGCCCAAAGTGTGGTCTAAATGCCGGCAAATTTGGAGGTCAAGGAATTTCCCGACAAACTTCAAATTTTGCATGCTCCAAACTTTCTATGTTCCACACTCGTCATAAAAAATTGACAGACTTTCGCCGGGAAATTGCCGATAAATTTCAGGATGTAGGGAAAACTTCCTGCATACTCCGAAGACCGTGGCTGTCTGTGCGCGTGAGCGGTCCTTTGGACGGCCGTTGACCCACCCCTGTTTGTGACGGGAATTTGCCCAAAGTGTGGTCTAAATGCCGGCAAATTTGGAGGTCAAGGAATTTCCCGACAAACTTCAAATTTTGCATGCTCCAAACTCTCTATGTTCCACACTCGTCATAAAAAATTGACAGACTTTCGCCGGGAAATTGCCGATAAATTTCAGGATGTAGGGAAAACTTCCTGCATACTCCGAAGACCGTGGCTGTCTGTGCGCGTGAGCGGTCCTTTGGACGGCCGTTGACCCACCCCTGTTTGTGACGGGAATTTGCCCAAAGTGTGGTCTAAATGCCGGCAAATTTGGAGGTCAAGGAATTTCCCGACAAACTTCAAATTGTGCATGCTCCAAACTCTCTACGTTGCACACTCGTCATAAAAAATTGACAGACTTTCGCCGGGAAATTGCCGATAAATTTCAGGATGTAGGGAAAACTTCCTGCATACTCCGAAGACCGTGGCTGTCTGTGCGCGTGAGCGGTCCTTTGGACGGCCGTTGACCCACCCCTGTTTGTGACGGGAATTTGCCCAAAGTGTGGTCTAAATGCCGGCAAATTTGGAGGTCAAGGAATTTCCCGACAAACTTCAAATTTTGCATGCTCCAAACTCTCTATGTTCCACACTCGTCATAAAAAAATTGACAGACTTTCGCCGGGAAATTGCCGATAAATTTCAGGATGTAGGGAAAACTTCCTGCATACTCCGAAGACCGTGGCTGTCTGTGCGCGTGAGCGGTCCTTTGGACGGCCGTTGACCCACCCCTGTTTGTGACGGGAATTTGCCCAAAGTGTGGTCTAAATGCCGGCAAATTTGGAGGTCAAGGAATTTCCCGACAAACTTGAAATTTTGCATGCTCCAAACTCTCTATGTTCCACACTCGTCATCAAAAATTGACAGACTTTCGCCGGGAAATTGCCGATAAATTTCAGGATGTAGGGAAAACTTCCTGCCTACTCCGAAGACCGTGGCTGTCTGTGCGCGTGAGCGGTCCTTTGGACGGCCGTTGACCCACCCCTGTTTGTGATGGGAATTTGCCCAAAGTGTGGTCTAAATGCCGGCAAATTTGGAGGTCAAGGAATTTCCCGACAAACTTCAAATTTTGCATGCTCCAAACTCTCTATGTTCCACACTCGTCATAAAAAATTGACAGACTTTCGCCGGGAAATTGCCGATAAATTTCAGGATGTAGGGAAAACTTCCTGCATACTCCGAAGACCGTGGCTGTCTGTGCGCGTGAGCGGTCCTTTGGACGGCCGTTGACCCACCCCTGTTTGTGACGGGAATTTGCCCAAAGTGTGGTCTAAATGCCGGCAAATTTGGAGGTCAAGGAATTTCCCGACAAACTTCAAATTGTGCATGCTCCAAACTCTCTACGTTGCACACTCGTCATAAAAAATTGACAGACTTTCGCCGGGAAATTGCCGATAAATTTCAGGATGTAGGGAAAACTTCCTGCATACTCCGAAGACCGTGGCTGTCTGTGCGCGTGAGCGGTCCTTTGGACGGCCGTTGACCCACCCCTGTTTGTGACGGGAATTTGCCCAAAGTGTGGTCTAAATGCCGGCAAATTTGGAGGTCAAGGAATTTCCCGACAAACTTCAAATTTTGCATGCTCCAAACTCTCTATGTTCCACACTCGTCATAAAAAAATTGACAGACTTTCGCCGGGAAATTGCCGATAAATTTCAGGATGTAGGGAAAACTTCCTGCATACTCCGAAGACCGTGGCTGTCTGTGCGCGTGAGCGGTCCTTTGGACGGCCGTTGACCCACCCCTGTTTGTGACGGGAATTTGCCCAAAGTGTGGTCTAAATGCCGGCAAATTTGGAGGTCAAGGAATTTCCCGACAAACTTCAAATTTTGCATGCTCCAAACTCTCTATGTTCCACACTCGTCATAAAAAAATTGACAGACTTTCGCCGGGAAATTGCCGATAAATTTCAGGATGTAGGGAAAACTTCCTGCATACTCCGAAGACCGTGGCTGTCTGTGCGCGTGAGCGGTCCTTTGGACGGCCGTTGACCCACCCCTGTTTGTGACGGGAATTTGCCCAAAGTGTGGTCTAAATGCCGGCAAATTTGGAGGTCAAGGAATTTCCCGACAAACTTCAAATTTTGCATGCTCCAAACTCTCTATGTTCCACACTCGTCATAAAAAATTGACAGACTTTCGCCGGGAAATTGCCGATAAATTTCAGGATGTAGGGAAAACTTCCTGCATACTCCGAAGACCGTGGCTGTCTGTGCGCGTGAGCGGTCCTTTGGACGGCCGTTGACCCACCCCTGTTTGTGACGGGAATTTGTCCAAAGTGTGGTCTAAATGCCGGCAAATTTGGAGGTCAAGGAATTTCCCGACAAACTTGAAATTTTGCATGCTCCAAACTCTCTATGTTCCACACTCGTCATCAAAAATTGACAGACTTTCGCCGGGAAATTGCCGATAAATTTCAGGATGTAGGGAAAACTTCCTGCCTACTCCGAAGACCGTGGCTGTCTGTGCGCGTGAGCGGTCCTTTGGACGGCCGTTGACCCACCCCTGTTTGTGATGGGAATTTGCCCAAAGTGTGGTCTAAATGCCGGCAAATTTGGAGGTCAAGGAATTTCCCGACAAACTTCAAATTTTGCATGCTCCAAACTCTCTATGTTCCACACTCGTCATAAAAAATTGACAGACTTTCGCCGGGAAATTGCCGATAAATTTCAGGATGTAGGGAAAACTTCCTGCATACTCCGAAGACCGTGGCTGTCTGTGCGCGTGAGCGGTCCTTTGGACGGCCGTTGACCCACCCCTGTTTGTGACGGGAATTTGCCCAAAGTGTGGTCTAAATGCCGGCAAATTTGGAGGTCAAGGAATTTCCCGACAAACTTCAAATTGTGCATGCTCCAAACTCTCTACGTTGCACACTCGTCATAAAAAATTGACAGACTTTCGCCGGGAAATTGCCGATAAATTTCAGGATGTAGGGAAAACTTCCTGCATACTCCGAAGACCGTGGCTGTCTGTGCGCGTGAGCGGTCCTTTGGACGGCCGTTGACCCACCCCTGTTTGTGACGGGAATTTGCCCAAAGTGTGGTCTAAATGCCGGCAAATTTGGAGGTCAAGGAATTTCCCGACAAACTTCAAATTTTGCATGCTCCAAACTCTCTATGTTCCACACTCGTCATAAAAAAATTGACAGACTTTCGCCGGGAAATTGCCGATAAATTTCAGGATGTAGGGAAAACTTCCTGCATACTCCGAAGACCGTGGCTGTCTGTGCGCGTGAGCGGTCCTTTGGACGGCCGTTGACCCACCCCTGTTTGTGACGGGAATTTGCCCAAAGTGTGGTCTAAATGCCGGCAAATTTGGAGGTCAAGGAATTTCCCGACAAACTTCAAATTTTGCATGCTCCAAACTCTCTATGTTCCACACTCGTCATCAAAAATTGACAGACTTTCGCCGGGAAATTGCCGATAAATTTCAGGATGTAGGGAAAACTTCCTGCCTACTCCGAAGACCGTGGCTGTCTGTGCGCGTGAGCGGTCCTTTGGACGGCCGTTGACCCACCCCTGTTTGTGATGGGAATTTGCCCAAAGTGTGGTCTAAATGCCGGCAAATTTGGAGGTCAAGGAATTTCCCGACAAACTTCAAATTTTGCATGCTCCAAACTCTCTATGTTCCACACTCGTCATAAAAAATTGACAGACTTTCGCCGGAAAATTGCCGATAAATTTCAGGATGTAGGGAAAACTTCCTGCATACTCCGAAGACCGTGGCTGTCTGTGCGCGTGAGCGGTCCTTTGGACGGCCGTTGACCCACCCCTGTTTGTGACGGGAATTTGCCCAAAGTGTGGTCTAAATGCCGGCAAATTTGGAGGTCAAGGAATTTCCCGACAAACTTGAAATTTTGCATGCTCCAAACTCTCTATGTTCCACACTCGTCATAAAAAATTGACAGACTTTCGCCGGGAAATTGCCGATAAATTTCAGGATGTAGGGAAAACTTCCTGCATACTCCGAAGACCGTGGCTGTCTGTGCGCGTGAGCGGTCCTTTGGACGGCCGTTGACCCACCCCTGTTTGTGACGGGAATTTGCCCAAAGTGTGGTCTAAATGCCGGCATATTTGGAGGTCAAGGAATTTCCCGACAAACTTGAAATTTTGCATGCTCCAAACTCTCTATGTTCCACACTCGTCATCAAAAATTGACAGACTTTCGCCGGGAAATTGCCGATAAATTTCAGGATGTAGGGGAAACTTCCTGCCTACTCCGAAGACCGTGGCTGTCTGTGCGCGTGAGCGGTCCTTTGGACGGCCGTTGACCCACCCCTGTTTGTGACGGGAATTTGCCCAAAGTGTGGTCTAAATGCCGGCAAATTTGGAGGTCAAGGAATTTCCCGACAAACTTCAAATTTTGCATGCTCCAAACTCTCTATGTTCCACACTCGTCATAAAAAAATTGACAGACTTTCGCCGGGAAATTGCCGATAAATTTCAGGATGTAGGGAAAACTTCCTGCATACTCCGAAGACCGTGGCTGTCTGTGCGCGTGAGCGGTCCTTTGGACGGCCGTTGACCCACCCCTGTTTGTGACGGGAATTTGCCCAAAGTGTGGTCTAAATGCCGGCAAATTTGGAGGTCAAGGAATTTCCCGACAAACTTGAAATTTTGCATGCTCCAAACTCTCTATGTTCCACACTCGTCATCAAAAATTGACAGACTTTCGCCGGGAAATTGCCGATAAATTTCAGGATGTAGGGAAAACTTCCTGCCTACTCCGAAGACCGTGGCTGTCTGTGCGCGTGAGCGGTCCTTTGGACGGCCGTTGACCCACCCCTGTTTGTGATGGGAATTTGCCCAAAGTGTGGTCTAAATGCCGGCAAATTTGGAGGTCAAGGAATTTCCCGACAAACTTCAAATTTTGCATGCTCCAAACTCTCTATGTTCCACACTCGTCATAAAAAATTGACAGACTTTCGCCGGGAAATTGCCGATAAATTTCAGGATGTAGGGAAAACTTCCTGCATACTCCGAAGACCGTGGCTGTCTGTGCGCGTGAGCGGTCCTTTGGACGGCCGTTGACCCACCCCTGTTTGTGACGGGAATTTGCCCAAAGTGTGGTCTAAATGCCGGCAAATTTGGAGGTCAAGGAATTTCCCGACAAACTTCAAATTTTGCATGCTCCAAACTCTCTATGTTCCACACTCGTCATCAAAAATTGACAGACTTTCGCCGGGAAATTGCTGATAACTTTCAGGATGTAGGGAAAACTTCCTGCCTACTCCGAAGACCGTGGCTGTCTGTGCGCGTGAGCGGTCCTTTGGACGGCCGTTGACCCACCCCTGTTTGTGATGGGAATTTGCCCAAAGTGTGGTCTAAATGCCGGCAAATTTGGAGGTCAAGGAATTTCCCGACAAACTTCAAATTTTGCATGCTCCAAACTCTCTATGTTCCACACTCGTCATAAAAAATTGACAGACTTTCGCCGGGAAATTGCCGATAAATTTCAGGATGTAGGGAAAACTTCCTGCATACTCCGAAGACCGTGGCTGTCTGTGCGCGTGAGCGGTCCTTTGGACGGCCGTTGACCCACCCCTGTTTGTGACGGGAATTTGCCCAAAGTGTGGTCTAAATGCCGGCAAATTTGGAGGTCAAGGAATTTCCCGACAAACTTCAAATTTTGCATGCTCCAAACTCTCTATGTTCCACACTCGTCATACAAAATTGACAGACTTTCGCCGGGAAATTGCCGATAAATTTCAGGATGTAGGGAAAACTTCCTGCATACTCCGAAGACCGTGGCTGTCTGTGCGCGTGAGCGGTCCTTTGGACGGCCGTTGACCCACCCCTGTTTGTGACGGGAATTTGCCCAAAGTGTGGTCTAAATGCCGGCAAATTTGGAGGTCAAGGAATTTCCCGACAAACTTGAAATTTTGCACGCTCCAAACTCTCTATGTTCCACACTCGTCATAAAAAATTGACAGACTTTCGCCCGGAAATTGCCAATAAATTTCAGGATGTAGGGAAAACTTCCTGCATACTCCGAAGACCGTGGCTGTCTGTGCGCGTGAGCGGTCCTTTGGACGGCCGTTGACCCACCCCTGTTTGTGACGGGAATTTGCCCAAAGTGTGGTCTAAATGCCGGCAAATTTGGAGGTCAAGGAATTTCCCGACAAACTTCAAATTGTGCATGCTCCAAACTCTCTACGTTGCACACTCGTCATAAAAAATTGACAGACTTTCGCCGGGAAATTGCCGATAAATTTCAGGATGTAGGGAAAACTTCCTGCATACTCCGAAGACCGTGGCTGTCTGTGCGCGTGAGCGGTCCTTTGGACGGCCGTTGACCCACCCCTGTTTGTGACGGGAATTTGCCCAAAGTGTGGTCTAAATGCCGGCAAATTTGGAGGTCAAGGAATTTCCCGACAAACTTCAAATTTTGCATTCTCCAAACTCTCTATGTTCCACACTCGTCATAAAAAATTGACAGACTTTCGCCGGGAAATTGCCGATAAATTTCAGGATGTAGGGAAAACTTCCTGCATACTCCGAAGACCGTGGCTGTCTGTGCGCGTGAGCGGTCCTTTGGACGGCCGTTGACCCACCCCTGTTTGTGACGGGAATTTGCCCAAAGTGTGGTCTAAATGCCGGCAAATTTGGAGGTCAAGGAATTTCCCGACAAACTTGAAATTTTGCATGCTCCAAACTCTCTATGTTCCACACTCGTCATCAAAAATTGACAGACTTTCGCCGGGAAATTGCCGATAAATTTCAGGATGTAGGGAAAACTTCCTGCCTACTCCGAAGACCGTGGCTGTCTGTGCGCGTGAGCGGTCCTTTGGACGGCCGTTGACCCACCCCTGTTTGTGACGGGAATTTGCCCAAAGTGTGGTCTAAATGCCGGCAAATTTGGAGGTCAAGGAATTTCCCGACAAACTTCAAATTTTGCATGCTCCAAACTCTCTATGTTCCACACTCGTCATAAAAAAATTGACAGACTTTCGCCGGGAAATTGCCGATAAATTTCAGGATGTAGGGAAAACTTCCTGCATACTCCGAAGACCGTGGCTGTCTGTGCGCGTGAGCGGTCCTTTGGACGGCCGTTGACCCACCCCTGTTTGTGACGGGAATTTGCCCAAAGTGTGGTCTAAATGCCGGCAAATTTGGAGGTCAAGGAATTTCCCGACAAACTTCAAATTTTGCATGCTCCAAACTCTCTATGTTCCACACTCGTCATAAAAAATTGACAGACTTTCGCCGGGAAATTGCCGATAAATTTCAGGATGTAGGGAAAACTTCCTGCATACTCCGAAGACCGTGGCTGTCTGTGCGCGTGAGCGGTCCTTTGGACGGCCGTTGACCCACCCCTGTTTGTGACGGGAATTTGCCCAAAGTGTGGTCTAAATGCCGGCAAATTTGGAGGTCAAGGAATTTCCCGACAAACTTGAAATTTTGCATGCTCCAAACTCTCTATGTTCCACACTCGTCATCAAAAATTGACAGACTTTCGCCGGGAAATTGCTGATAAATTTCAGGATGTAGGGAAAACTTCCTGCCTACTCCGAAGACCGTGGCTGTCTGTGCGCGTGAGCGGTCCTTTGGACGGCCGTTGACCCACCCCTGTTTGTGATGGGAATTTGCCCAAAGTGTGGTCTAAATGCCGGCAAATTTGGAGGTCAAGGAATTTCCCGACAAACTTGAAATTTTGCATGCTCCAAACTCTCTATGTTCCACACTCGTCATAAAAAATTGACAGACTTTCGCCGGGAAATTGCCGATAAATTTCAGGATGTAGGGAAAACTTCCTGCATACTCCAAAGACCGTGGCTGTCTGTGCGCGTGAGCGGTCCTTTGGACGGCCGTTGACCCACCCCTGTTTGTGACGGGAATTTGCCCAAAGTGTGGTCTAAATGCCGGCAAATTTGGAGGTCAAGGAATTTCCCGACAAACTTGAAATTTTGCATGCTCCAAACTCTCTATGTTCCACACTCGTCATCAAAAATTGACAGACTTTCGCCGGGAAATTGCTGATAAATTTCAGGATGTAGGGAAAACTTCCTGCCTACTCCGAAGACCGTGGCTGTCTGTGCGCGTGAGCGGTCCTTTGGACGGCCGTTGACCCACCCCTGTTTGTGATGGGAATTTGCCCAAAGTGTGGTCTAAATGCCGGCAAATTTGGAGGTCAAGGAATTTCCCGACAAACTTCAAATTTTGCATGCTCCAAACTCTCTATGTTCCACACTCGTCATAAAAAATTGACAGACTTTCGCCGGGAAATTGCCGATAAATTTCAGGATGTAGGGAAAACTTCCTGCATACTCCGAAGACCGTGGCTGTCTGTGCGCGTGAGCGGTCCTTTGGACGGCCGTTGACCCACCCCTGTTTGTGACGGGAATTTGCCCAAAGTGTGGTCTAAATGCCGGCAAATTTGGAGGTCAAGGAATTTCCCGACAAACTTCAAATTTTGCATGCTCCAAACTCTCTATGTTCCACACTCGTCATAAAAAATTGACAGACTTTCGCCGGGAAATTGCCGATAAATTTCAGGATGTAGGGAAAACTTCCTGCATACTCCGAAGACCGTGGCTGTCTGTGCGCGTGAGCGGTCCTTTGGACGGCCGTTGACCCACCCCTGTTTGTGACGGGAATTTGCCCAAAGTGTGGTCTAAATGCCGGCAAATTTGGAGGTCAAGGAATTTCCCGACAAACTTGAAATTTTGCATGCTCCAAACTCTCTATGTTCCACACTCGTCATAAAAAATTGACAGACTTTCGCCCGGAAATTGCCAATAAATTTTAGGATGTAGGGAAAACTTCCTGCATACTCCGAAGACCGTGGCTGTCTGTGCGCGTGAGCGGTCCTTTGGACGGCCGTTGACTCACCCCTGTTTGTGACGGGAATTTGCCCAAAGTGTGGTCTAAATGCCGGCAAATTTGGAGGTCAAGGAATTTCCCGACAAACTTGAAATTTTGCATGCTCCAAACTCTCTATGTTCCACACTCGTCATAAAAAATTGACAGACTTTCGCCGGGAAATTGCCGATAAATTTCAGGATGTAGGGAAAACTTCCTGCCTACTCCGAAGACCGTGGCTGTCTGTGCGCGTGAGCGGTCCTTTGGACGGCCGTTGACCCACCCCTGTTTGTGACGGGAATTTGCCCAAAGTGTGGTCTAAATGCCGGCAAATTTGGAGGTCAAGGAATTTCCCGACAAACTTCAAATTTTGCATGCTCCAAACTCTCTATGTTCCACACTCGTCATAAAAAAATTGACAGACTTTCGCCGGGAAATTGCCGATGAATTTCAGGATGTAGGGAAAACTTCCTGCATACTCCGAAGACCGTGGCTGTCTGTGCGCGTGAGCGGTCCTTTGGACGGCCGTTGACCCACCCCTGTTTGTGACGGGAATTTGCCCAAAGTGTGGTCTAAATGCCGGCAAATTTGGAGGTCAAGGAATTTCCCGACAAACTTCAAATTTTGCATGCTCCAAACTCTCTATGTTCCACACTCGTCATACAAAATTGACAGACTTTCGCCGGGAAATTGCCGATAAATTTCAGGATGTAGGGAAAACTTCCTGCATACTCCGAAGACCGTGGCTGTCTGTGCGCGTGAGCGGTCCTTTGGACGGCCGTTGACCCACCCCTGTTTGTGACGGGAATTTGCCCAAAGTGTGGTCTAAATGCCGGCAAATTTGGAGGTCAAGGAATTTCCCGACAAACTTCAAATTTTGCATGCTCCAAACTCTCTATGTTCCACACTCGTCATCAAAAATTGACAGACTTTCGCCGGGAAATTGCTGATAAATTTCAGGATGTAGGGAAAACTTCCTGCCTACTCCGAAGACCGTGGCTGTCTGTGCGCGTGAGCGGTCCTTTGGACGGCCGTTGACCCACCCCTGTTTGTGATGGGAATTTGCCCAAAGTGTGGTCTAAATGCCGGCAAATTTGGAGGTCAAGGAATTTCCCGACAAACTTCAAATTTTGCATGCTCCAAACTCTCTATGTTCCACACTCGTCATAAAAAATTGACAGACTTTCGCCGGGAAATTGCCGATAAATTTCAGGATGTAGGGAAAACTTCCTGCATACTCCAAAGACCGTGGCTGTCTGTGCGCGTGAGCGGTCCTTTGGACGGCCGTTGACCCACCCCTGTTTGTGACGGGAATTTGCCCAAAGTGTGGTCTAAATGCCGGCAAATTTGGAGGTCAAGGAATTTCCCGACAAACTTGAAATTTTGCATGCTCCAAACTCTCTATGTTCCACACTCGTCATCAAAAATTGACAGACTTTCGCCGGGAAATTGCCGATAAATTTCAGGATGTAGGGAAAACTTCCTGCCTACTCCGAAGACCGTGGCTGTCTGTGCGCGTGAGCGGTCCTTTGGACGGCCGTTGACCCACCCCTGTTTGTGACGGGAATTTGCCCAAAGTGTGGTCTAAATGCCGGCAAATTTGGAGGTCAAGGAATTTCCCGACAAACTTGAAATTTTGCATGCTCCAAACTCTCTATGTTCCACACTCGTCATCAAAAATTGACAGACTTTCGCCGGGAAATTGCTGATAAATTTCAGGATGTAGGGAAAACTTCCTGCCTACTCCGAAGACCGTGGCTGTCTGTGCGCGTGAGCGGTCCTTTGGACGGCCGTTGACCCACCCCTGTTTGTGATGGGAATTTGCCCAAAGTGTGGTCTAAATGCCGGCAAATTTGGAGGTCAAGGAATTTCCCGACAAACTTCAAATTTTGCATGCTCCAAACTCTCTATGTTCCACACTCGTCATAAAAAATTGACAGACTTTCGCCGGGAAATTGCCGATAAATTTCAGGATGTAGGGAAAACTTCCTGCATACTCCGAAGACCGTGGCTGTCTGTGCGCGTGAGCGGTCCTTTGGACGGCCGTTGACCCACCCCTGTTTGTGACGGGAATTTGCCCAAAGTGTGGTCTAAATGCCGGCAAATTTGGAGGTCAAGGAATTTCCCGACAAACTTCAAATTTTGCATGCTCCAAACTCTCTATGTTCCACACTCGTCATAAAAAATTGACAGACTTTCGCCGGGAAATTGCCGATAAATTTCAGGATGTAGGGAAAACTTCCTGCATACTCCGAAGACCGTGGCTGTCTGTGCGCGTGAGCGGTCCTTTGGACGGCCGTTGACCCACCCCTGTTTGTGACGGGAATTTGCCCAAAGTGTGGTCTAAATGCCGGCAAATTTGGAGGTCAAGGAATTTCCCGACAAACTTGAAATTTTGCATGCTCCAAACTCTCTATGTTCCACACTCGTCATAAAAAATTGACAGACTTTCGCCCGGAAATTGCCAATAAATTTTAGGATGTAGGGAAAACTTCCTGCATACTCCGAAGACCGTGGCTGTCTGTGCGCGTGAGCGGTCCTTTGGACGGCCGTTGACTCACCCCTGTTTGTGACGGGAATTTGCCCAAAGTGTGGTCTAAATGCCGGCAAATTTGGAGGTCAAGGAATTTCCCGACAAACTTGAAATTTTGCATGCTCCAAACTCTCTATGTTCCACACTCGTCATAAAAAATTGACAGACTTTCGCCGGGAAATTGCCGATAAATTTCAGGATGTAGGGAAAACTTCCTGCCTACTCCGAAGACCGTGGCTGTCTGTGCGCGTGAGCGGTCCTTTGGACGGCCGTTGACCCACCCCTGTTTGTGACGGGAATTTGCCCAAAGTGTGGTCTAAATGCCGGCAAATTTGGAGGTCAAGGAATTTCCCGACAAACTTCAAATTTTGCATGCTCCAAACTCTCTATGTTCCACACTCGTCATAAAAAAATTGACAGACTTTCGCCGGGAAATTGCCGATGAATTTCAGGATGTAGGGAAAACTTCCTGCATACTCCGAAGACCGTGGCTGTCTGTGCGCGTGAGCGGTCCTTTGGACGGCCGTTGACCCACCCCTGTTTGTGACGGGAATTTGCCCAAAGTGTGGTCTAAATGCCGGCAAATTTGGAGGTCAAGGAATTTCCCGACAAACTTCAAATTTTGCATGCTCCAAACTCTCTATGTTCCACACTCGTCATACAAAATTGACAGACTTTCGCCGGGAAATTGCCGATAAATTTCAGGATGTAGGGAAAACTTCCTGCATACTCCGAAGACCGTGGCTGTCTGTGCGCGTGAGCGGTCCTTTGGACGGCCGTTGACCCACCCCTGTTTGTGACGGGAATTTGCCCAAAGTGTGGTCTAAATGCCGGCAAATTTGGAGGTCAAGGAATTTCCCGACAAACTTCAAATTTTGCATGCTCCAAACTCTCTATGTTCCACACTCGTCATCAAAAATTGACAGACTTTCGCCGGGAAATTGCTGATAAATTTCAGGATGTAGGGAAAACTTCCTGCCTACTCCGAAGACCGTGGCTGTCTGTGCGCGTGAGCGGTCCTTTGGACGGCCGTTGACCCACCCCTGTTTGTGATGGGAATTTGCCCAAAGTGTGGTCTAAATGCCGGCAAATTTGGAGGTCAAGGAATTTCCCGACAAACTTCAAATTTTGCATGCTCCAAACTCTCTATGTTCCACACTCGTCATAAAAAATTGACAGACTTTCGCCGGGAAATTGCCGATAAATTTCAGGATGTAGGGAAAACTTCCTGCATACTCCAAAGACCGTGGCTGTCTGTGCGCGTGAGCGGTCCTTTGGACGGCCGTTGACCCACCCCTGTTTGTGACGGGAATTTGCCCAAAGTGTGGTCTAAATGCCGGCAAATTTGGAGGTCAAGGAATTTCCCGACAAACTTGAAATTTTGCATGCTCCAAACTCTCTATGTTCCACACTCGTCATCAAAAATTGACAGACTTTCGCCGGGAAATTGCCGATAAATTTCAGGATGTAGGGAAAACTTCCTGCCTACTCCGAAGACCGTGGCTGTCTGTGCGCGTGAGCGGTCCTTTGGACGGCCGTTGACCCACCCCTGTTTGTGACGGGAATTTGCCCAAAGTGTGGTCTAAATGCCGGCAAATTTGGAGGTCAAGGAATTTCCCGACAAACTTCAAATTTTGCATGCTCCAAACTCTCTATGTTCCACACTCGTCATACAAAAATTGACAGACTTTCGCCGGGAAATTGCCGATAAATTTCAGGATGTAGGGAAAACTTCCTGCATACTCCAAAGACCGTGGCTGTCTGTGCGCGTGAGCGGTCCTTTGGACGGCCGTTGACCCACCCCTGTTTGTGACGGGAATTTGCCCAAAGTGTGGTCTAAATGCCGGCAAATTTGGAGGTCAAGGAATTTCCCGACAAACTTCAAATTTTGCATGCTCCAAACTCTCTATGTTCCACACTCGTCATAAAAAATTGACAGACTTTCGCCGGGAAATTGCCGATAAATTTCAGGATGTAGGGAAAACTTCCTGCATACTCCGAAGACCGTGGCTGTCTGTGCGCGTGAGCGGTCCTTTGGACGGCCGTTGACCCACCCCTGTTTGTGACGGGAATTTGCCCAAAGTGTGGTCTAAATGCCGGCAAATTTGGAGGTCAAGGAATTTCCCGACAAACTTGAAATTTTGCATGCTCCAAACTCTCTATGTTCCACACTCGTCATCAAAAATTGACAGACTTTCGCCGGGAAATTGCTGATAAATTTCAGGATGTAGGGAAAACTTCCTGCCTACTCCGAAGACCGTGGCTGTCTGTGCGCGTGAGCGGTCCTTTGGACGGCCGTTGACCCACCCCTGTTTGTGATGGGAATTTGCCCAAAGTGTGGTCTAAATGCCGGCAAATTTGGAGGTCAAGGAATTTCCCGACAAACTTCAAATTTTGCATGCTCCAAACTCTCTATGTTCCACACTCGTCATAAAAAATTGACAGACTTTCGCCGGGAAATTGCCGATAAATTTCAGGATGTAGGGAAAACTTCCTGCATACTCCGAAGACCGTGGCTGTCTGTGCGCGTGAGCGGTCCTTTGGACGGCCGTTGACCCACCCCTGTTTGTGACGGGAATTTGCCCAAAGTGTGGTCTAAATGCCGGCAAATTTGGAGGTCAAGGAATTTCCCGACAAACTTCAAATTTTGCATGCTCCAAACTCTCTATGTTCCACACTCGTCATAAAAAATTGACAGACTTTCGCCGGGAAATTGCCGATAAATTTCAGGATGTAGGGAAAACTTCCTGCATACTCCGAAGACCGTGGCTGTCTGTGCGCGTGAGCGGTCCTTTGGACGGCCGTTGACCCACCCCTGTTTGTGACGGGAATTTGCCCAAAGTGTGGTCTAAATGCCGGCAAATTTGGAGGTCAAGGAATTTCCCGACAAACTTGAAATTTTGCATGCTCCAAACTCTCTATGTTCCACACTCGTCATAAAAAATTGACAGACTTTCGCCCGGAAATTGCCAATAAATTTCAGGATGTAGGGAAAACTTCCTGCATACTCCGAAGACCGTGGCTGTCTGTGCGCGTGAGCGGTCCTTTGGACGGCCGTTGACCCACCCCTGTTTGTGACGGGAATTTGCCCAAAGTGTGGTCTAAATGCCGGCAAATTTGGAGGTCAAGGAATTTCCCGACAAACTTCAAATTGTGCATGCTCCAAACTCTCTACGTTGCACACTCGTCATAAAAAATTGACAGACTTTCGCCGGGAAATTGCCGATAAATTTCAGGATGTAGGGAAAACTTCCTGCATACTCCAAAGACCGTGGCTGTCTGTGCGCGTGAGCGGTCCTTTGGACGGCCGTTGACCCACCCCTGTTTGTGACGGGAATTTGCCCAAAGTGTGGTCTAAATGCCGGCAAATTTGGAGGTCAAGGAATTTCCCGACAAACTTCAAATTTTGCATGCTCCAAACTCTCTATGTTCCACACTCGTCATAAAAAATTGACAGACTTTCGCCGGGAAATTGCCGATAAATTTCAGGATGTAGGGAAAACTTCCTGCATACTCCGAAGACCGTGGCTGTCTGTGCGCGTGAGCGGTCCTTTGGACGGCCGTTGACCCACCCCTGTTTGTGACGGGAATTTGCCCAAAGTGTGGTCTAAATGCCGGCAAATTTGGAGGTCAAGGAATTTCCCGACAAACTTGAAATTTTGCATGCTCCAAACTCTCTATGTTCCACACTCGTCATCAAAAATTGACAGACTTTCGCCGGGAAATTGCCGATAAATTTCAGGATGTAGGGAAAACTTCCTGCCTACTCCATAGACCGTGGCTGTCTGTGCGCGTGAGCGGTCCTTTGGACGGCCGTTGACCCACCCCTGTTTGTGACGGGAATTTGCCCAAAGTGTGGTCTAAATGCCGGCAAATTTGGAGGTCAAGGAATTTCCCGACAAACTTCAAATTTTGCATGCTCCAAACTCTCTATGTTCCACACTCGTCATAAAAAAATTGACAGACTTTCGCCGGGAAATTGCCGATAAATTTCAGGATGTAGGGAAAACTTCCCGCATACTCCGAAGACCGTGGCTGTCTGTGCGCGTGAGCGGTCCTTTGGACGGCCGTTGACCCACCCCTGTTTGTGACGGGAATTTGCCCAAAGTGTGGTCTAAATGCCGGCAAATTTGGAGGTCAAGGAATTTCCCGACAAACTTCAAATTTTGCATGCTCCAAACTCTCTATGTTCCACACTCGTCATAAAAAATTGACAGACTTTCGCCGGGAAATTGCCGATAAATTTCAGGATGTAGGGAAAACTTCCTGCATACTCCGAAGACCGTGGCTGTCTGTGCGCGTGAGCGGTCCTTTGGACGGCCGTTGACCCACCCCTGTTTGTGACGGGAATTTGCCCAAAGTGTGGTCTAAATGCCGGCAAATTTGGAGGTCAAGGAATTTCCCGACAAACTTGAAATTTTGCATGCTCCAAACTCTCTATGTTCCACACTCGTCATCAAAAATTGACAGACTTTCGCCCGGAAATTGCCAATAAATTTCAGGATGTAGGGAAAACTTCCTGCATACTCCGAAGACCGTGGCTGTCTGTGCGCGTGAGCGGTCCTTTGGACGGCCGTTGACCCACCCCTGTTTGTGACGGGAATTTGCCCAAAGTGTGGTCTAAATGCCGGCAAATTTGGAGGTCAAGGAATTTCCCGACAAACTTCAAATTGTGCATGCTCCAAACTCTCTACGTTGCACACTCGTCATAAAAAATTGACAGACTTTCGCCGGGAAATTGCCGATAAATTTCAGGATGTAGGGAAAACTTCCTGCATACTCCGAAGACCGTGGCTGTCTGTGCGCGTGAGCGGTCCTTTGGACGGCCGTTGACCCACCCCTGTTTGTGACGGGAATTTGCCCAAAGTGTGGTCTAAATGCCGGCAAATTTGGAGGTCAAGGAATTTCCCGACAAACTTCAAATTTTGCATGCTCCAAACTCTCTATGTTCCACACTCGTCATAAAAAATTGACAGACTTTCGCCGGGAAATTGCCGATAAATTTCAGGATGTAGGGAAAACTTCCTGCATACTCCGAAGACCGTGGCTGTCTGTGCGCGTGAGCGGTCCTTTGGACGGCCGTTGACCCACCCCTGTTTGTGACGGGAATTTGCCCAAAGTGTGGTCTAAATGCCGGCAAATTTGGAGGTCAAGGAATTTCCCGACAAACTTGAAATTTTGCATGCTCCAAACTCTCTATGTTCCACACTCGTCATCAAAAATTGACAGACTTTCGCCGGGAAATTGCCGATAAATTTCAGGATGTAGGGAAAACTTCCTGCCTACTCCGAAGACCGTGGCTGTCTGTGCGCGTGAGCGGTCCTTTGGACGGCCGTTGACCCACCCCTGTTTGTGACGGGAATTTGCCCAAAGTGTGGTCTAAATGCCGGCAAATTTGGAGGTCAAGGAATTTCCCGACAAACTTCAAATTTTGCATGCTCCAAACTCTCTATGTTCCACACTCGTCATAAAAAAATTGACAGACTTTCGCCGGGAAATTGCCGATAAATTTCAGGATGTAGGGAAAACTTCCTGCATACTCCGAAGACCGTGGCTGTCTGTGCGCGTGAGCGGTCCTTTGGACGGCCGTTGACCCACCCCTGTTTGTGACGGGAATTTGCCCAAAGTGTGGTCTAAATGCCGGCAAATTTGGAGGTCAAGGAATTTCCCGACAAACTTCAAATTTTGCATGCTCCAAACTCTCTATGTTCCACACTCGTCATAAAAAATTGACAGACTTTCGCCGGGAAATTGCCGATAAATTTCAGGATGTAGGGAAAACTTCCTGCATACTCCGAAGACCGTGGCTGTCTGTGCGCGTGAGCGGTCCTTTGGACGGCCGTTGACCCACCCCTGTTTGTGACGGGAATTTGCCCAAAGTGTGGTCTAAATGCCGGCAAATTTGGAGGTCAAGGAATTTCCCGACAAACTTGAAATTTTGCATGCTCCAAACTCTCTATGTTCCACACTCGTCATCAAAAATTGACAGACTTTCGCCGGGAAATTGCCGATAAATTTCAGGATGTAGGGAAAACTTCCTGCCTACTCCGAAGACCGTGGCTGTCTGTGCGCGTGAGCGGTCCTTTGGACGGCCGTTGACCCACCCCTGTTTGTGATGGGAATTTGCCCAAAGTGTGGTCTAAATGCCGGCAAATTTGGAGGTCAAGGAATTTCCCGACAAACTTCAAATTTTGCATGCTCCAAACTCTCTATGTTCCACACTCGTCATCAAAAATTGACAGACTTTCGCCGGGAAATTGCCGATAAATTTCAGGATGTAGGGAAAACTTCCTGCCTACTCCGAAGACCGTGGCTGTCTGTGCGCGTGAGCGGTCCTTTGGACGGCCGTTGACCCACCCCTGTTTGTGACGGGAATTTGCCCAAAGTGTGGTCTAAATGCCGGCAAATTTGGAGGTCAAGGAATTTCCCGACAAACTTCAAATTTTGCATGCTCCAAACTCTCTATGTTCCACACTCGTCATAAAAAAATTGACAGACTTTCGCCGGGAAATTGCCGATAAATTTCAGGATGTAGGGAAAACTTCCTGCATACTCCGAAGACCGTGGCTGTCTGTGCGCGTGAGCGGTCCTTTGGACGGCCGTTGACCCACCCCTGTTTGTGACGGGAATTTGCCCAAAGTGTGGTCTAAATGCCGGCAAATTTGGAGGTCAAGGAATTTCCCGACAAACTTCAAATTTTGCATGCTCCAAACTCTCTATGTTCCACACTCGTCATAAAAAATTGACAGACTTTCGCCGGGAAATTGCCGATAAATTTCAGGATGTAGGGAAAACTTCCTGCATACTCCGAAGACCGTGGCTGTCTGTGCGCGTGAGCGGTCCTTTGGACGGCCGTTGACCCACCCCTGTTTGTGACGGGAATTTGCCCAAAGTGTGGTCTAAATGCCGGCAAATTTGGAGGTCAAGGAATTTCCCGACAAACTTGAAATTTTGCATGCTCCAAACTCTCTATGTTCCACACTCGTCATCAAAAATTGACAGACTTTCGCCGGGAAATTGCCGATAAATTTCAGGATGTAGGGAAAACTTCCTGCCTACTCCGAAGACCGTGGCTGTCTGTGCGCGTGAGCGGTCCTTTGGACGGCCGTTGACCCACCCCTGTTTGTGATGGGAATTTGCCCAAAGTGTGGTCTAAATGCCGGCAAATTTGGAGGTCAAGGAATTTCCCGACAAACTTCAAATTTTGCATGCTCCAAACTCTCTATGTTCCACACTCGTCATAAAAAATTGACAGACTTTCGCCGGGAAATTGCCGATAAATTTCAGGATGTAGGGAAAACTTCCTGCATACTCCGAAGACCGTGGCTGTCTGTGCGCGTGAGCGGTCCTTTGGACGGCCGTTGACCCACCCCTGTTTGTGACGGGAATTTGCCCAAAGTGTGGTCTAAATGCCGGCAAATTTGGAGGTCAAGGAATTTCCCGACAAACTTCAAATTTTGCATGCTCCAAACTCTCTATGTTCCACACTCGTCATAAAAAATTGACAGACTTTCGCCGGGAAATTGCCGATAAATTTCAGGATGTAGGGAAAACTTCCTGCATACTCCGAAGACCGTGGCTGTCTGTGCGCGTGAGCGGTCCTTTGGACGGCCGTTGACCCACCCCTGTTTGTGACGGGAATTTGCCCAAAGTGTGGTCTAAATGCCGGCAAATTTGGAGGTCAAGGAATTTCCCGACAAACTTGAAATTTTGCATGCTCCAAACTCTCTATGTTCCACACTCGTCATCAAAAATTGACAGACTTTCGCCGGGAAATTGCCGATAAATTTCAGGATGTAGGGAAAACTTCCTGCCTACTCCGAAGACCGTGGCTGTCTGTGCGCGTGAGCGGTCCTTTGGACGGCCGTTGACCCACCCCTGTTTGTGATGGGAATTTGCCCAAAGTGTGGTCTAAATGCCGGCAAATTTGGAGGTCAAGGAATTTCCCGACAAACTTCAAATTTTGCATGCTCCAAACTCTCTATGTTCCACACTCGTCATAAAAAATTGACAGACTTTCGCCGGGAAATTGCCGATAAATTTCAGGATGTAGGGAAAACTTCCTGCATACTCCGAAGACCGTGGCTGTCTGTGCGCGTGAGCGGTCCTT
This sequence comes from Henricia sp. BOLD:AAB3569, assembly GCA_037783545.1. Lineage (NCBI taxonomy): Eukaryota > Metazoa > Echinodermata > Asteroidea > Spinulosida > Echinasteridae > Henricia > Henricia sp. BOLD:AAB3569. Next base: position 1,144,196 of record JBBELK010000397.1, read on the forward strand.
TGGACGGCCGTTGACCCACCCCTGTTTGTGACGGGAATTTGCCCAAAGTGTGGTCTAAATGCCGGCAAATTTGGAGGTCAAGGAATTTCCCGACAAACTTGAAATTTTGCATGCTCCAAACTCTCTATGTTCCACACTCGTCATCAAAAATTGACAGACTTTCGCCGGGAAATTGCTGATAAATTTCAGGATGTAGGGAAAACTTCCTGCCTACTCCGAAGACCGTGGCTGTCTGTGCGCGTGAGCGGTCCTTTGGACGGCCGTTGACCCACCCCTGTTTGTGATGGGAATTTGCCCAAAGTGTGGTCTAAATGCCGGCAAATTTGGAGGTCAAGGAATTTCCCGACAAACTTCAAATTTTGCATGCTCCAAACTCTCTATGTTCCACACTCGTCATAAAAAATTGACAGACTTTCGCCGGGAAATTGCCGATAAATTTCAGGATGTAGGGAAAACTTCCTGCATACTCCGAAGACCGTGGCTGTCTGTGCGCGTGAGCGGTCCTTTGGACGGCCGTTGACCCACCCCTGTTTGTGACGGGAATTTGCCCAAAGTGTGGTCTAAATGCCGGCAAATTTGGAGGTCAAGGAATTTCCCGACAAACTTCAAATTTTGCATGCTCCAAACTCTCTATGTTCCACACTCGTCATAAAAAATTGACAGACTTTCGCCGGGAAATTGCCGATAAATTTCAGGATGTAGGGAAAACTTCCTGCATACTCCGAAGACCGTGGCTGTCTGTGCGCGTGAGCGGTCCTTTGGACGGCCGTTGACCCACCCCTGTTTGTGACGGGAATTTGCCCAAAGTGTGGTCTAAATGCCGGCAAATTTGGAGGTCAAGGAATTTCCCGACAAACTTCAAATTTTGCATGCTCCAAACTCTCTATGTTCCACACTCGTCATAAAAAATTGACAGACTTTCGCCGGGAAATTGCCGATAAATTTCAGGATGTAGGGAAAACTTCCTGCATACTCCGAAGACCGTGGCTGTCTGTGCGCGTGAGCGGTCCTTTGGACGGCCGTTGACCCACCCCTGTTTGTGACGGGAATTTGCCCAAAGTGTGGTCTAAATGCCGGCAAATTTGGAGGTCAAGGAATTTCCCGACAAACTTGAAATTTTGCATGCTCCAAACTCTCTATGTTCCACACTCGTCATCAAAAATTGACAGACTTTCGCCGGGAAATTGCCGATAAATTTCAGGATGTAGGGAAAACTTCCTGCCTACTCCGAAGACCGTGGCTGTCTGTGCGCGTGAGCGGTCCTTTGGACGGCCGTTGACCCACCCCTGTTTGTGACGGGAATTTGCCCAAAGTGTGGTCTAAATGCCGGCAAATTTGGAGGTCAAGGAATTTCCCGACAAACTTCAAATTTTGCATGCTCCAAACTCTCTATGTTCCACACTCGTCATAAAAAAATTGACAGACTTTCGCCGGGAAATTGCCGATAAATTTCAGGATGTAGGGAAAACTTCCTGCATACTCCGAAGACCGTGGCTGTCTGTGCGCGTGAGCGGTCCTTTGGACGGCCGTTGACCCACCCCTGTTTGTGACGGGAATTTGCCCAAAGTGTGGTCTAAATGCCGGCAAATTTGGAGGTCAAGGAATTTCCCGACAAACTTGACATTTTGCATGCTCCAAACTCTCTATGTTCCACACTCGTCATCAAAAATTGACAGACTTTCGCCGGGAAATTGCTGATAAATTTCAGGATGTAGGGAAAACTTCCTGCCTACTCCGAAGACCGTGGCTGTCTGTGCGCGTGAGCGGTCCTTTGGACGGCCGTTGACCCACCCCTGTTTGTGATGGGAATTTGCCCAAAGTGTGGTCTAAATGCCGGCAAATTTGGAGGTCAAGGAATTTCCCGACAAACTTCAAATTTTGCATGCTCCAAACTCTCTATGTTCCACACTCGTCATAAAAAATTGACAGACTTTCGCCGGGAAATTGCCGATAAATTTCAGGATGTAGGGAAAACTTCCTGCATACTCCGAAGACTGTGGCTGTCTGTGCGCGTGAGCGGTCCTTTGGACGGCCGTTGACCCACCCCTGTTTGTGACGGGAATTTGCCCAAAGTGTGGTCTAAATGCCGGCAAATTTGGAGGTCAAGGAATTTCCCGACAAACTTCAAATTTTGCATGCTCCAAACTCTCTATGTTCCACACTCGTCATAAAAAATTGACAGACTTTCGCCGGGAAATTGCCGATAAATTTCAGGATGTAGGGAAAACTTCCTGCATACTCCGAAGACCGTGGCTGTCTGTGCGCGTGAGCGGTCCTTTGGACGGCCGTTGACCCACCCCTGTTTGTGACGGGAATTTGCCCAAAGTGTGGTCTAAATGCCGGCAAATTTGGAGGTCAAGGAATTTCCCGACAAACTTGAAATTTTGCATGCTCCAAACTCTCTATGTTCCACACTCGTCATCAAAAATTGACAGACTTTCGCCCGGAAATTGCCAATAAATTTCAGGATGTAGGGAAAACTTCCTGCATACTCCGAAGACCGTGGCTGTCTGTGCGCGTGAGCGGTCCTTTGGACGGCCGTTGACCCACCCCTGTTTGTGACGGGAATTTGCCCAAAGTGTGGTCTAAATGCCGGCAAATTTGGAGGTCAAGGAATTTCCCGACAAACTTCAAATTGTGCATGCTCCAAACTCTCTACGTTGCACACTCGTCATAAAAAATTGACAGACTTTCGCCGGGAAATTGCCGATAAATTTCAGGATGTAGGGAAAACTTCCTGCATACTCCGAAGACCGTGGCTGTCTGTGCGCGTGAGCGGTCCTTTGGACGGCCGTTGACCCACCCCTGTTTGTGACGGGAATTTGCCCAAAGTGTGGTCTAAATGCCGGCAAATTTGGAGGTCAAGGAATTTCCCGACAAACTTCAAATTTTGCATGCTCCAAACTCTCTATGTTCCACACTCGTCATAAAAAATTGACAGACTTTCGCCGGGAAATTGCCGATAAATTTCAGGATGTAGGGAAAACTTCCTGCATACTCCGAAGACCGTGGCTGTCTGTGCGCGTGAGCGGTCCTTTGGACGGCCGTTGACCCACCCCTGTTTGTGACGGGAATTTGCCCAAAGTGTGGTCTAAATGCCGGCAAATTTGGAGGTCAAGGAATTTCCCGACAAACTTGAAATTTTGCATGCTCCAAACTCTCTATGTTCCACACTCGTCATCAAAAATTGACAGACTTTCGCCGGGAAATTGCCGATAAATTTCAGGATGTAGGGAAAACTTCCTGCATACTCCGAAGACCGTGGCTGTCTGTGCGCGTGAGCGGTCCTTTGGACGGCCGTTGACCCACCCCTGTTTGTGACGGGAATTTGCCCAAAGTGTGGTCTAAATGCCGGCAAATTTGGAGGTCAAGGAATTTCCCGACAAACTTGAAATTTTGCATGCTCCAAACTCTCTATGTTCCACACTCGTCATCAAAAATTGACAGACTTTCGCCCGGAAATTGCCAATAAATTTCAGGATGTAGGGAAAACTTCCTGCATACTCCGAAGACCGTGGCTGTCTGTGCGCGTGAGCGGTCCTTTGGACGGCCGTTGACCCACCCCTGTTTGTGACGGGAATTTGCCCAAAGTGTGGTCTAAATGCCGGCAAATTTGGAGGTCAAGGAATTTCCCGACAAACTTCAAATTGTGCATGCTCCAAACTCTCTACGTTCCACACTCGTCATAAAAAATTGACAGACTTTCGCCGGGAAATTGCCGATAAATTTCAGGATGTAGGGAAAACTTCCTGCATACTCCGAAGACCGTGGCTGTCTGTGCGCGTGAGCGGTCCTTTGGACGGCCGTTGACCCACCCCTGTTTGTGACGGGAATTTGCCCAAAGTGTGGTCTAAATGCCGGCAAATTTGGAGGTCAAGGAATTTCCCGACAAACTTCAAATTTTGCATGCTCCAAACTCTCTATGTTCCACACTCGTCATAAAAAAATTGACAGACTTTCGCCGGGAAATTGCCGATAAATTTCAGGATGTAGGGAAAACTTCCTGCATACTCCGAAGACCGTGGCTGTCTGTGCGCGTGAGCGGTCCTTTGGGCGGCCGTTGACCCACCCCTGTTTGTGACGGGAATTTGCCCAAAGTGTGGTCTAAATGCCGGCAAATTTGGAGGTCAAGGAATTTCCCGACAAACTTGAAATTTTGCATGCTCCAAACTCTCTATGTTCCACACTCGTCATAAAAAATTGACAGACTTTCGCCGGGAAATTGCTGATAAATTTCAGGATGTAGGGAAAACTTCCTGCCTACTCCGAAGACCGTGGCTGTCTGTGCGCGTGAGCGGTCCTTTGGACGGCCGTTGACCCACCCCTGTTTGTGATGGGAATTTGCCCAAAGTGTGGTCTAAATGCCGGCAAATTTGGAGGTCAAGGAATTTCCCGACAAACTTCAAATTTTGCATGCTCCAAACTCTCTATGTTCCACACTCGTCATAAAAAATTGACAGACTTTCGCCGGGAAATTGCCGATAAATTTCAGGATGTAGGGAAAACTTCCTGCATACTCCGAAGACCGTGGCTGTCTGTGCGCGTGAGCGGTCCTTTGGACGGCCGTTGACCCACCCCTGTTTGTGACGGGAATTTGCCCAAAGTGTGGTCTAAATGCCGGCAAATTTGGAGGTCAAGGAATTTCCCGACAAACTTCAAATTTTGCATGCTCCAAACTCTCTATGTTCCACACTCGTCATAAAAAATTGACAGACTTTCGCCGGGAAATTGCCGATAAATTTCAGGATGTAGGGAAAACTTCCTGCATACTCCGAAGACCGTGGCTGTCTGTGCGCGTGAGCGGTCCTTTGGACGGCCGTTGACCCACCCCTGTTTGTGACGGGAATTTGCCCAAAGTGTGGTCTAAATGCCGGCAAATTTGGAGGTCAAGGAATTTCCCGACAAACTTGAAATTTTGCATGCTCCAAACTCTCTATGTTCCACACTCGTCATCAAAAATTGACAGACTTTCGCCGGGAAATTGCTGATAAATTTCAGGATGTAGGGAAAACTTCCTGCCTACTCCGAAGACCGTGGCTGTCTGTGCGCGTGAGCGGTCCTTTGGACGGCCGTTGACCCACCCCTGTTTGTGATGGGAATTTGCCCAAAGTGTGGTCTAAATGCCGGCAAATTTGGAGGTCAAGGAATTTCCCGACAAACTTCAAATTTTGCATGCTCCAAACTCTCTATGTTCCACACTCGTCATAAAAAATTGACAGACTTTCGCCGGGGAAATTGCCGATAAATTTCAGGATGTAGGGAAAACTTCCTGCATACTCCGAAGACCGTGGCTGTCTGTACGCGTGAGCGGTCCTTTGGACGGCCGTTGACCCACCCCTGTTTGTGACGGGAATTTGCCCAAAGTGTGGTCTAAATGCCGGCAAATTTGGAGGTCAAGGAATTTCCCGACAAACTTCAAATTTTGCATGCTCCAAACTCTCTATGTTCCACACTCGTCATAAAAAATTGACAGACTTTCGCCGGGAAATTGCCGATAAATTTCAGGATGTAGGGAAAACTTCCTGCATACTCCGAAGACCGTGGCTGTCTGTGCGCGTGAGCGGTCCTTTGGACGGCCGTTGACCCACCCCTGTTTGTGACGGGAATTTGCCCAAAGTGTGGTCTAAATGCCGGCAAATTTGGAGGTCAAGGAATTTCCCGACAAACTTGAAATTTTGCATGCTCCAAACTCTCTATGTTCCACACTCGTCATCAAAAATTGACAGACTTTCGCCGGGAAATTGCTGATAAATTTCAGGATGTAGGGAAAACTTCCTGCCTACTCCGAAGACCGTGGCTGTCTGTGCGCGTGAGCGGTCCTTTGGACGGCCGTTGACCCACCCCTGTTTGTGATGGGAATTTGCCCAAAGTGTGGTCTAAATGCCGGCAAATTTGGAGGTCAAGGAATTTCCCGACAAACTTCAAATTTTGCATGCTCCAAACTCTCTATGTTCCACACTCGTCATAAAAAATTGACAGACTTTCGCCGGGAAATTGCCGATAAATTTCAGGATGTAGGGAAAACTTCTGCATACTCCGAAGACCGTGGCTGTCTGTACGCGTGAGCGGTCCTTTGGACGGCCGTTGACCCACCCCTGTTTGTGACGGGAATTTGCCCAAAGTGTGGTCTAAATGCCGGCAAATTTGGAGGTCAAGGAATTTCCCGACAAACTTCAAATTTTGCATGCTCCAAACTCTCTATGTTCCACACTCGTCATAAAAAATTGACAGACTTTCGCCGGGAAATTGCCGATAAATTTCAGGATGTAGGGAAAACTTCCTGCATACTCGAAGACCGTGGCTGTCTGTGCGCGTGAGCGGTCCTTTGGACGGCCGTTGACCCACCCCTGTTTGTGACGGGAATTTGCCCAAAGTGTGGTCTAAATGCCGGCAAATTTGGAGGTCAAGGAATTTCCCGACAAACTTCAAATTTTGCATGCTCCAAACTCTCTATGTTCCACACTCGTCATAAAAAATTGACAGACTTTCGCCGGGAAATTGCCGATAAATTTCAGGATGTAGGGAAAACTTCCTGCATACTCCGAAGACCGTGGCTGTCTGTGCGCGTGAGCGGTCCTTTGGACGGCCGTTGACCCACCCCTGTTTGTGACGGGAATTTGCCCAAAGTGTGGTCTAAATGCCGGCAAATTTGGAGGTCAAGGAATTTCCCGACAAACTTGAAATTTTGCATGCTCCAAACTCTCTATGTTCCACACTCGTCATCAAAAATTGACAGACTTTCGCCGGGAAATTGCTGATAAATTTCAGGATGTAGGGAAAACTTCCTGCCTACTCCGAAGACCGTGGCTGTCTGTGCGCGTGAGCGGTCCTTTGGACGGCCGTTGACCCACCCCTGTTTGTGATGGGAATTTGCCCAAAGTGTGGTCTAAATGCCGGCAAATTTGGAGGTCAAGGAATTTCCCGACAAACTTCAAATTTTGCATGCTCCAAACTCTCTATGTTCCACACTCGTCATAAAAAATTGACAGACTTTCGCCGGGAAATTGCCGATAAATTTCAGGATGTAGGGAAAACTTCCTGCATACTCCGAAGACCGTGGCTGTCTGTGCGCGTGAGCGGTCCTTTGGACGGCCGTTGACCCACCCCTGTTTGTGACGGGAATTTGCCCAAAGTGTGGTCTAAATGCCGGCAAATTTGGAGGTCAAGGAATTTCCCGACAAACTTCAAATTTTGCATGCTCCAAACTCTCTATGTTCCACACTCGTCATAAAAAATTGACAGACTTTCGCCGGAAATTGCCGATAAATTTCAGGATGTAGGGAAAACTTCCTGCATACTCCGAAGACCGTGGCTGTCTGTGCGCGTGAGCGGTCCTTTGGACGGCCGTTGACCCACCCCTGTTTGTGACGGAATTTGCCCAAAGTGTGGTCTAAATGCCGGCAAATTTGGAGGTCAAGGAATTTCCCGACAAACTTGAAATTTTGCATGCTCCAAACTCTCTATGTTCCACACTCGTCATCAAAAATTGACAGACTTTCGCCGGGAATTGCTGATAAATTTCAGGATGTAGGGAAAACTTCCTGCCTACTCCGAAGACCGTGGCTGTCTGTGCGCGTGAGCGGTCCTTTGGACGGCCGTTGACCCACCCCTGTTTGTGATGGGAATTTGCCCAAAGTGTGGTCTAAATGCCGGCAAATTTGGAGGTCAAGGAATTTCCCGACAAACTTCAAATTTTGCATGCTCCAAACTCTCTATGTTCCACACTCGTCATAAAAATTGACAGACTTTCGCCGGGAAATTGCCGATAAATTTCAGGATGTAGGGAAAACTTCCTGCATTACTCCGAAGACCGTGGCTGTCTGTACGCGTGAGCGGTCCTTTGGACGGCCGTTGACCCACCCTGTTTGTGACGGGAATTTGCCCAAAGTGTGGTCTAAATGCCGGCAAATTTGGAGGTCAAGGAATTTCCCGACAAACTTCAAATTTTGCATGCTCCAAACTCTCTATGTTCCACACTCGTCATAAAAAATTGACAGACTTTCGCCGGGAAATTGCCGATAAATTTCAGGATGTAGGGAAAACTTCCTGCATACTCCGAAGACCGTGGCTGTCTGTGCGCGTGAGCGGTCCTTTGGACGGCCGTTGACCCACCCCCTGTTTGTGACGGGAATTTGCCCAAAGTGTGGTCTAAATGCCGGCAAATTTGGAGGTCAAGGAATTTCCCGACAAACTTGAAATTTTGCATGCTCCAAACTCTCTATGTTCCACACTCGTCATCAAAAATTGACAGACTTTCGCCGGGAAATTGCTGATAAATTTCAGGATGTAGGGAAAACTTCTGCCTACTCCGAAGACCGTGGCTGTCTGTGCGCGTGAGCGGTCCTTTGGGACGGCCGTTGACCCACCCCTGTTTGTGATGGGAATTTGCCCAAAGTGTGGTCTAAATGCCGGCAAATTTGGAGGTCAAGGAATTTCCCGACAAACTTCAAATTTTGCATGCTCCAAACTCTCTATGTTCCACACTCGTCATAAAAAATTGACAGACTTTCGCCGGAAATTGCCGATAAATTTTAGGATGTAGGGAAAACTTCCTGCATACTCCGAAGACCGTGGCTGTCTGTACGCGTGAGCGGTCCTTTGGACGGCCGTTGACCCACCCCTGTTTGTGACGGGAATTTGCCCAAAGTGTGGTCTAAATGCCGGCAAATTTGGAGGTCAAGGAATTTCCCGACAAACTTCAAATTTTGGAATGCTCCAAACTCTCTATGTTCCACACTCGTCATAAAAAATGACAGACTTTCGCCGGGAAATTGCCGATAAATTTCAGGATGTAGGGAAAACTTCCTGCATACTCCGAAGACCGTGGCTGTCTGTGCGCGTGAGCGGTCCTTTGGACGGCCGTTGACCCACCCCTGTTTGTGACGGGAATTTGCCCAAAGTGTGGTCTAAATGCCGGCAAATTTGGAGGTCAAGGAATTTCCCGACAAACTTCAAATTTTGCATGCTCCAAACTCTCTATGTTCCACACTCGTCATAAAAAATTGACAGACTTTCGCCGGGAAATTGCCGATAAATTTCAGGATGTAGGGAAAACTTCCTGCATACTCCGAAGACCGTGGCTGTCTGTGCGCGTGAGCGGTCCTTTGGACGGCCGTTGACCCACCCCTGTTTGTGACGGGAATTTGCCCAAAGTGTGGTCTAAATGCCGGCAAATTTGGAGGTCAAGGAATTTCCCGACAAACTTGAAATTTTGCATGCTCCAAACTCTCTATGTTCCACACTCGTCATCAAAAATTGACAGACTTTCGCCGGGAAATTGCTGATAAATTTCAGGATGTAGGGAAAACTTCCTGCCTACTCCGAAGACCGTGGCTGTCTGTGCGCGTGAGCGGTCCTTTGGACGGCCGTTGACCCACCCCTGTTTGTGATGGGAATTTGCCCAAAGTGTGGTCTAAATGCCGGCAAATTTGGAGGTCAAGGAATTTCCCGACAAACTTCAAATTTTGCATGCTCCAAACTCTCTATGTTCCACACTCGTCATAAAAAATTGACAGACTTTCGCCGGGAAATTGCCGATAAATTTCAGGATGTAGGGAAAACTTCCTGCATACTCCGAAGACCGTGGCTGTCTGTGCGCGTGAGCGGTCCTTTGGACGGCCGTTGACCCACCCCTGTTTGTGACGGGAATTTGCCCAAAGTGTGGTCTAAATGCCGGCAAATTTGGAGGTCAAGGAATTTCCCGACAAACTTCAAATTTTGCATGCTCCAAACTCTCTATGTTCCACACTCGTCATAAAAAATTGACAGACTTTCGCCGGGAAATTGCCGATAAATTTCAGGATGTAGGGAAAACTTCCTGCATACTCCGAAGACCGTGGCTGTCTGTGCGCGTGAGCGGTCCTTTGGACGGCCGTTGACCCACCCCTGTTTGTGACGGGAATTTGCCCAAAGTGTGGTCTAAATGCCGGCAAATTTGGAGGTCAAGGAATTTCCCGACAAACTTGAAATTTTGCATGCTCCAAACTCTCTATGTTCCACACTCGTCATCAAAAATTGACAGACTTTCGCCCGGAAATTGCCAATAAATTTCAGGATGTAGGGAAAACTTCCTGCATACTCCGAAGACCGTGGCTGTCTGTGCGCGTGAGCGGTCCTTTGGACGGCCGTTGACCCACCCCTGTTTGTGACGGGAATTTGCCCAAAGTGTGGTCTAAATGCCGGCAAATTTGGAGGTCAAGGAATTTCCCGACAAACTTCAAATTGTGCATGCTCCAAACTCTCTACGTTGCACACTCGTCATAAAAAATTGACAGACTTTCGCCGGGAAATTGCCGATAAATTTCAGGATGTAGGGAAAACTTCCTGCATACTCCGAAGACCGTGGCTGTCTGTGCGCGTGAGCGGTCCTTTGGACGGCCGTTGACCCACCCCTGTTTGTGACGGGAATTTGCCCAAAGTGTGGTCTAAATGCCGGCAAATTTGGAGGTCAAGGAATTTCCCGACAAACTTCAAATTTTGCATGCTCCAAACTCTCTATGTTCCACACTCGTCATAAAAAATTGACAGACTTTCGCCGGGAAATTGCCGATAAATTTCAGGATGTAGGGAAAACTTCCTGCATACTCCGAAGACCGTGGCTGTCTGTGCGCGTGAGCGGTCCTTTGGACGGCCGTTGACCCACCCCTGTTTGTGACGGGAATTATCCCAAAGTGTGGTCTAAATGCCGGCAAATTTGGAGGTCAAGGAATTTCCCGACAAACTTGAAATTTTGCATGCTCCAAACTCTCTATGTTCCACACTCGTCATCAAAAATTGACAGACTTTCGCCGGGAAATTGCCGATAAATTTCAGGATGTAGGGAAAACTTCCTGCCTACTCCGAAGACCGTGGCTGTCTGTGCGCGTGAGCGGTCCTTTGGACGGCCGTTGACCCACCCCTGTTTGTGACGGGAATTTGCCCAAAGTGTGGTCTAAATGCCGGCAAATTTGGAGGTCAAGGAATTTCCCGACAAACTTCAAATTTTGCATGCTCCAAACTCTCTATGTTCCACACTCGTCATAAAAAAATTGACAGACTTTCGCCGGGAAATTGCCGATAAATTTCAGGATGTAGGGAAAACTTCCTGCATACTCCGAAGACCGTGGCTGTCTGTGCGCGTGAGCGGTCCTTTGGACGGCCGTTGACCCACCCCTGTTTGTGACGGGAATTTGCCCAAAGTGTGGTCTAAATGCCGGCAAATTTGGAGGTCAAGGAATTTCCCGACAAACTTCAAATTTTGCATTCTCCAAACTCTCTATGTTCCACACTCGTCATCAAAAATTGACAGACTTTCGCCGGGAAATTGCTGATAAATTTCAGGATGTAGGGAAAACTTCCTGCATACTCCGAAGACCGTGGCTGTCTGTGCGCGTGAGCGGTCCTTTGGACGGCCGTTGACCCACCCCTGTTTGTGATGGGAATTTGCCCAAAGTGTGGTCTAAATGCCGGCAAATTTGGAGGTCAAGGAATTTCCCGACAAACTTCAAATTTTGCATGCTCCAAACTCTCTATGTTCCACACTCGTCATAAAAAATTGACAGACTTTCGCCGGGAAATTGCCGATAAATTTCAGGATGTAGGGAAAACTTCCTGCATACTCCGAAGACCGTGGCTGTCTGTGCGCGTGAGCGGTCCTTTGGACGGCCGTTGACCCACCCCTGTTTGTGACGGGAATTTGCCCAAAGTGTGGTCTAAATGCCGGCAAATTTGGAGGTCAAGGAATTTCCCGACAAACTTGAAATTTTGCATGCTCCAAACTCTCTATGTTCCACACTCGTCATCAAAAATTGACAGACTTTCGCCGGGAAATTGCTGATAAATTTCAGGATGTAGGGAAAACTTCCTGCCTACTCCGAAGACCGTGGCTGTCTGTGCGCGTGAGCGGTCCTTTGGACGGCCGTTGACCCACCCCTGTTTGTGATGGGAATTTGTCCAAAGTGTGGTCTAAATGCCGGCAAATTTGGAGGTCAAGGAATTTCCCGACAAACTTCAAATTTTGCATGCTCCAAACTCTCTATGTTCCACACTCGTCATAAAAAATTGACAGACTTTCGCCGGGAAATTGCCGATAAATTTCAGGATGTAGGGAAAACTTCCTGCATACTCCGAAGACCGTGGCTGTCTGTACGCGTGAGCGGTCCTTTGGACGGCCGTTGACCCACCCCTGTTTGTGACGGGAATTTGCCCAAAGTGTGGTCTAAATGCCGGCAAATTTGGAGGTCAAGGAAATTCCCGACAAACTTCAAATTTTGCATGCTCCAAACTCTCTATGTTCCACACTCGTCATAAAAAATTGACAGACTTTCGCCGGGAAATTGCCGATAAATTTCAGGATGTAGGGAAAACTTCCTGCATACTCCGAAGACCGTGGCTGTCTGTGCGCGTGAGCGGTCCTTTGGACGGCCGTTGACCCACCCCTGTTTGTGACGGGAATTTGCCCAAAGTGTGGTCTAAATGCCGGCAAATTTGGAGGTCAAGGAATTTCCCGACAAACTTGAAATTTTGCATGCTCCAAACTCTCTATGTTCCACACTCGTCATCAAAAATTGACAGACTTTCGCCCGGAAATTGCCAATAAATTTCAGGATGTAGGGAAAACTTCCTGCATACTCCGAAGACCGTGGCTGTCTGTGCGCGTGAGCGGTCCTTTGGACGGCCGTTGACCCACCCCTGTTTGTGACGGGAATTTGCCCAAAGTGTGGTCTAAATGCCGGCAAATTTGGAGGTCAAGGAATTTCCCGACAAACTTCAAATTGTGCATGCTCCAAACTCTCTACGTTGCACACTCGTCATAAAAAATTGACAGACTTTCGCCGGGAAATTGCCGATAAATTTCAGGATGTAGGGAAAACTTCCTGCATACTCCGAAGACCGTGGCTGTCTGTGCGCGTGAGCGGTCCTTTGGACGGCCGTTGACCCACCCCTGTTTGTGACGGGAATTTGCCCAAAGTGTGGTCTAAATGCCGGCAAATTTGGAGGTCAAGGAATTTCCCGACAAACTTCAAATGTTGCATGCTCCAAACTCTCTATGTTCCACACTCGTCATAAAAAAATTGACAGACTTTCGCCGGGAAATTGCCGATAAATTTCAGGATGTAGGGAAAACTTCCTGCATACTCCGAAGACCGTGGCTGTCTGTGCGCGTGAGCGGTCCTTTGGACGGCCGTTGACCCACCCCTGTTTGTGACGGGAATTTGCCCAAAGTGTGGTCTAAATGCCGGCAAATTTGGAGGTCAAGGAATTTCCCGACAAACTTGAAATTTTGCATGCTCCAAACTCTCTATGTTCCACACTCGTCATCAAAAATTGACAGACTTTCGCCGGGAAATTGCCGATAAATTTCAGGATGTAGGGAAAACTTCCTGCCTACTCCGAAGACCGTGGCTGTCTGTGCGCGTGAGCGGTCCTTTGGACGGCCGTTGACCCACCCCTGTTTGTGACGGGAATTTGCCCAAAGTGTGGTCTAAATGCCGGCAAATTTGGAGGTCAAGGAATTTCCCGACAAACTTCAAATTTTGCATGCTCCAAACTCTCTATGTTCCACACTCGTCATAAAAAAATTGACAGACTTTCGCCGGGAAATTGCCGATAAATTTCAGGATGTAGGGAAAACTTCCTGCATACTCCGAAGACCGTGGCTGTCTGTGCGCGTGAGCGGTCCTTTGGACGGCCGTTGACCCACCCCTGTTTGTGACGGGAATTTGCCCAAAGTGTGGTCTAAATGCCGGCAAATTTGGAGGTCAAGGAATTTCCCGACAAACTTGAAATTTTGCATGCTCCAAACTCTCTATGTTCCACACTCGTCATCAAAAATTGACAGACTTTCGCCGGGAAATTGCCGATAAATTTCAGGATGTAGGGAAAACTTCCTGCCTACTCCGAAGACCGTGGCTGTCTGTGCGCGTGAGCGGTCCTTTGGACGGCCGTTGACCCACCCCTGTTTGTGACGGGAATTTGCCCAAAGTGTGGTCTAAATGCCGGCAAATTTGGAGGTCAAGGAATTTCCCGACAAACTTCAAATTTTGCATGCTCCAAACTCTCTATGTTCCACACTCGTCATAAAAAAATTGACAGACTTTCGCCGGGATATTGTCGATAAATTTCAGGATGTAGGGAAAACTTCCTGCATACTCCGAAGACCGTGGCTGTCTGTGCGCGTGAGCGGTCCTTTGGACGGCCGTTGACCCACCCCTGTTTGTGACGGGAATTTGCCCAAAGTGTGGTCTAAATGCCGGCAAATTTGGAGGTCAAGGAATTTCCCGACAAACTTCAAATTTTGCATGCTCCAAACTCTCTATGTTCCACACTCGTCATAAAAAATTGACAGACTTTCGCCGGGAAATTGCCGATAAATTTCAGGATGTAGGGAAAACTTCCTGCATACTCCGAAGACCGTGGCTGTCTGTGCGCGTGAGCGGTCCTTTGGACGGCCGTTGACCCACCCCTGTTTGTGACGGGAATTTGCCCAAAGTGTGGTCTAAATGCCGGCAAATTTGGAGGTCAAGGAATTTCCCGACAAACTTCAAATTGTGCATGCTCCAAACTCTCTACGTTGCACACTCGTCATAAAAAATTGACAGACTTTCGCCGGGAAATTGCCGATAAATTTCAGGATGTAGGGAAAACTTCCTGCATACTCCGAAGACCGTGGCTGTCTGTGCGCGTGAGCGGTCCTTTGGACGGCCGTTGACCCACCCCTGTTTGTGACGGGAATTTGCCCAAAGTGTGGTCTAAATGCCGGCAAATTTGGAGGTCAAGGAATTTCCCGACAAACTTCAAATTTTGCATGCTCCAAACTCTCTATGTTCCACACTCGTCATAAAAAATTGACAGACTTTCGCCGGGAAATTGCCGATAAATTTCAGGATGTAGGGAAAACTTCCTGCATACTCCGAAGACCGTGGCTGTCTGTGCGCGTGAGCGGTCCTTTGGACGGCCGTTGACCCACCCCTGTTTGTGACGGGAATATTCCCAAAGTGTGGTCTAAATGCCGGCAAATTTGGAGGTCAAGGAATTTCCCGACAAACTTGAAATTTTGCATGCTCCAAACTCTCTATGTTCCACACTCGTCATCAAAAATTGACAGACTTTCGCCGGGAAATTGCCGATAAATTTCAGGATGTAGGGAAAACTTCCTGCCTACTCCGAAGACCGTGGCTGTCTGTGCGCGTGAGCGGTCCTTTGGACGGCCGTTGACCCACCCCTGTTTGTGACGGGAATTTGCCCAAAGTGTGGTCTAAATGCCGGCAAATTTGGAGGTCAAGGAATTTCCCGACAAACTTCAAATGTTGCATGCTCCAAACTCTCTATGTTCCACACTCGTCATAAAAAAATTGACAGACTTTCGCCGGGAAATTGCCGATAAATTTCAGGATGTAGGGAAAACTTCCTGCATACTCCGAAGACCGTGGCTGTCTGTGCGCGTGAGCGGTCCTTTGGACGGCCGTTGACCCACCCCTGTTTGTGACGGGAATTTGCCCAAAGTGTGGTCTAAATGCCGGCAAATTTGGAGGTCAAGGAATTTCCCGACAAACTTCAAATTTTGCATGCTCCAAACTCTCTATGTTCCACACTCGTCATAAAAAATTGACAGACTTTCGCCGGGAAATTGCCGATAAATTTCAGGATGTAGGGAAAACTTCCTGCATACTCCGTAGACCGTGGCTGTCTGTGCGCGTGAGCGGTCCTTTGGACGGCCGTTGACCCACCCCTGTTTGTGACGGGAATTTGCCCAAAGTGTGGTCTAAATGCCGGCAAATTTGGAGGTCAAGGAATTTCCCGACAAACTTGAAATTTTGCATGCTCCAAACTCTCTATGTTCCACACTCGTCATAAAAAATTGACAGACTTTCGCCCGGAAATTGCCAATAAATTTCAGGATGTAGGGAAAACTTCCTGCATACTCCGAAGACCGTGGCTGTCTGTGCGCGTGAGCGGTCCTTTGGACGGCCGTTGACCCACCCCTGTTTGTAACGGGAATTTGCCCAAAGTGTGGTCTAAATGCCGGCAAATTTGGAGGTCAAGGAATTTCCCGACAAACTTCAAATTGTGCATGCTCCAAACTCTCTACGTTGCACACTCGTCATAAAAAATTGACAGACTTTCGCCGGGAAATTGCCGATAAATTTCAGGATGTAGGGAAAACTTCCTGCATACTCCGAAGACCGTGGCTGTCTGTGCGCGTGAGCGGTCCTTTGGACGGCCGTTGACCCACCCCTGTTTGTGACGGGAATTTGCCCAAAGTGTGGTCTAAATGCCGGCAAATTTGGAGGTCAAGGAATTTCCCGACAAACTTGAAATTTTGCATGCTCCAAACTCTCTATGTTCCACACTCGTCATAAAAAATTGACAGACTTTCGCCGGGAAATTGCCGATAAATTTCAGGATGTAGGGAAAACTTCCTGCATACTCCGAAGACCGTGGCTGTCTGTGCGCGTGAGCGGTCCTTTGGACGGCCGTTGACCCACCCCTGTTTGTGACGGGAATTTGCCCAAAGTGTGGTCTAAATGCCGGCAAATTTGGAGGTCAAGGAATTTCCCGACAAACTTGAAATTTTGCATGCTCCAAACTCTCTATGTTCCACACTCGTCATAAAAAATTGACAGACTTTCGCCGGGAAATTGCCGATAAATTTCAGGATGTAGGGAAAACTTCCTGCATACTCCGAAGACCGTGGCTGTCTGTGCGCGTGAGCGGTCCTTTGGACGGCCGTTGACCCACCCCTGTTTGTGACGGGAATTTGCCCAAAGTGTGGTCTAAATGCCGGCAAATTTGGAGGTCAAGGAATTTCCCGACAAACTTGAAATTTTGCATGCTCCAAACTCTCTATGTTCCACACTCGTCATCAAAAATTGACAGACTTTCGCCCGGAAATTGCCAATAAATTTCAGGATGTAGGGAAAACTTCCTGCATACTCCGAAGACCGTGGCTGTCTGTGCGCGTGAGCGGTCCTTTGGACGGCCGTTGACCCACCCCTGTTTGTGACGGGAATTTGCCCAAAGTGTGGTCTAAATGCCGGCAAATTTGGAGGTCAAGGAATTTCCCGACAAACTTCAAATTGTGCATGCTCCAAACTCTCTACGTTGCACACTCGTCATAAAAAATTGACAGACTTTCGCCGGGAAATTGCCGATAAATTTCAGGATGTAGGGAAAACTTCCTGCATACTCCGAAGACCGTGGCTGTCTGTGCGCGTGAGCGGTCCTTTGGACGGCCGTTGACCCACCCCTGTTTGTGACGGGAATTTGCCCAAAGTGTGGTCTAAATGCCGGCAAATTTGGAGGTCAAGGAATTTCCCGACAAACTTCAAATTTTGCATGCTCCAAACTCTCTATGTTCCACACTCGTCATAAAAAATTGACAGACTTTCGCCGGGAAATTGCCGATAAATTTCAGGATGTAGGGAAAACTTCCTGCATACTCCGAAGACCGTGGCTGTCTGTGCGCGTGAGCGGTCCTTTGGACGGCCGTTGACCCACCCCTGTTTGTGACGGGAATATTCCCAAAGTGTGGTCTAAATGCCGGCAAATTTGGAGGTCAAGGAATTTCCCGACAAACTTGAAATTTTGCATGCTCCAAACTCTCTATGTTCCACACTCGTCATCAAAAATTGACAGACTTTCGCCGGGAAATTGCCGATAAATTTCAGGATGTAGGGAAAACTTCCTGCCTACTCCGAAGACCGTGGCTGTCTGTGCGCGTGAGCGGTCCTTTGGACGGCCGTTGACCCACCCCTGTTTGTGACGGGAATTTGCCCAAAGTGTGGTCTAAATGCCGGCAAATTTGGAGGTCAAGGAATTTCCCGACAAACTTCAAATGTTGCATGCTCCAAACTCTCTATGTTCCACACTCGTCATAAAAAAATTGACAGACTTTCGCCGGGAAATTGCCGATAAATTTCAGGATGTAGGGAAAACTTCCTGCATACTCCGAAGACCGTGGCTGTCTGTGCGCGTGAGCGGTCCTTTGGACGGCCGTTGACCCACCCCTGTTTGTGACGGGAATTTGCCCAAAGTGTGGTCTAAATGCCGGCAAATTTGGAGGTCAAGGAATTTCCCGACAAACTTCAAATTTTGCATGCTCCAAACTCTCTATGTTCCACACTCGTCATAAAAAATTGACAGACTTTCGCCGGGAAATTGCCGATAAATTTCAGGATGTAGGGAAAACTTCCTGCATACTCCGAAGACCGTGGCTGTCTGTGCGCGTGAGCGGTCCTTTGGACGGCCGTTGACCCACCCCTGTTTGTGACGGGAATTTGCCCAAAGTGTGGTCTAAATGCCGGCAAATTTGGAGGTCAAGGAATTTCCCGACAAACTTGAAATTTTGCATGCTCCAAACTCTCTATGTTCCACACTCGTCATCAAAAATTGACAGACTTTCGCCGGGAAATTGCCGATAAATTTCAGGATGTAGGGAAAACTTCCTGCCTACTCCGAAGACCGTGGCTGTCTGTGCGCGTGAGCGGTCCTTTGGACGGCCGTTGACCCACCCCTGTTTGTGATGGGAATTTGCCCAAAGTGTGGTCTAAATGCCGGCAAATTTGGAGGTCAAGGAATTTCCCGACAAACTTCAAATTTTGCATGCTCCAAACTCTCTATGTTCCACACTCGTCATAAAAAATTGACAGACTTTCGCCGGTAAATTGCCGATAAATTTCAGGATGTAGGGAAAACTTCCTGCATACTCCGAAGACCGTGGCTGTCTGTGCGCGTGAGCGGTCCTTTGGACGGCCGTTGACCCACCCCTGTTTGTGACGGGAATTTGCCCAAAGTGTGGTCTAAATGCCGGCAAATTTGGAGGTCAAGGAATTTCCCGACAAACTTGAAATTTTGCATGCTCCAAACTCTCTATGTTCCACACTCGTCATCAAAAATTGACAGACTTTCGCCGGGAAATTGCTGATAAATTTCAGGATGTAGGGAAAACTTCCTGCCTACTCCGAAGACCGTGGCTGTCTGTGCGCGTGAGCGGTCCTTTGGACGGCCGTTGACCCACCCCTGTTTGTGATGGGAATTTGCCCAAAGTGTGGTCTAAATGCCGGCAAATTTGGAGGTCAAGGAATTTCCCGACAAACTTCAAATTTTGCATGCTCCAAACTCTCTATGTTCCACACTCGTCATAAAAAATTGACAGACTTTCGCCGGGAAATTGCCGATAAATTTCAGGATGTAGGGAAAACTTCCTGCATACTCCGAAGACCGTGGCTGTCTGTGCGCGTGAGCGGTCCTTTGGACGGCCGTTGACCCACCCCTGTTTGTGACGGGAATTTGCCCAAAGTGTGGTCTAAATGCCGGCAAATTTGGAGGTCAAGGAATTTCCCGACAAACTTCAAATTTTGCATGCTCCAAACTCTCTATGTTCCACACTCGTCATAAAAAATTGACAGACTTTCGCCGGGAAATTGCCGATAAATTTCAGGATGTAGGGAAAACTTCCTGCATACTCCGAAGACCGTGGCTGTCTGTGCGCGTGAGCGGTCCTTTGGACGGCCGTTGACCCACCCCTGTTTGTGACGGGAATTTGCCCAAAGTGTGGTCTAAATGCCGGCAAATTTGGAGGTCAAGGAATTTCCCGACAAACTTGAAATTTTGCATGCTCCAAACTCTCTATGTTCCACACTCGTCATAAAAAATTGACAGACTTTCGCCCGGAAATTGCCAATAAATTTCAGGATGTAGGGAAAACTTCCTGCATACTCCGAAGACCGTGGCTGTCTGTGCGCGTGAGCGGTCCTTTGGACGGCCGTTGACCCACCCCTGTTTGTGACGGGAATTTGCCCAAAGTGTGGTCTAAATGCCGGCAAATTTGGAGGTCAAGGAATTTCCCGACAAACTTCAAATTGTGCATGCTCCAAACTCTCTACGTTGCACACTCGTCATAAAAAATTGACAGACTTTCGCCGGGAAATTGCCGATAAATTTCAGGATGTAGGGAAAACTTCCTGCATACTCCGAAGACCGTGGCTGTCTGTGCGCGTGAGCGGTCCTTTGGACGGCCGTTGACCCACCCCTGTTTGTGACGGGAATTTGCCCAAAGTGTGGTCTAAATGCCGGCAAATTTGGAGGTCAAGGAATTTCCCGACAAACTTCAAATTTTGCATGCTCCAAACTCTCTATGTTCCACACTCGTCATAAAAAATTGACAGACTTTCGCCGGGAAATTGCCGATAAATTTCAGGATGTAGGGAAAACTTCCTGCATACTCCGAAGACCGTGGCTGTCTGTGCGCGTGAGCGGTCCTTTGGACGGCCGTTGACCCACCCCTGTTTGTGACGGGAATTTGCCCAAAGTGTGGTCTAAATGCCGGCAAATTTGGAGGTCAAGGAATTTCCCGACAAACTTGAAATGTTGCATGCTCCAAACTCTCTATGTTCCACACTCGTCATCAAAAATTGACAGACTTTCGCCGGGAAATTGCCGATAAATTTCAGGATGTAGGGAAAACTTCCTGCCTACTCCGAAGACCGTGGCTGTCTGTGCGCGTGAGCGGTCCTTTGGACGGCCGTTGACCCACCCCTGTTTGTGACGGGAATTTGCCCAAAGTGTGGTCTAAATGCCGGCAAATTTGGAGGTCAAGGAATTTCCCGACAAACTTCAAATTTTGCATGCTCCAAACTCTCTATGTTCCACACTCGTCATAAAAAAATTGACAGACTTTCGCCGGGAAATTGCCGATAAATTTCAGGATGTAGGGAAAACTTCCTGCATACTCCGAAGACCGTGGCTGTCTGTGCGCGTGAGCGGTCCTTTGGACGGCCGTTGACCCACCCCTGTTTGTGACGGGAATTTGCCCAAAGTGTGGTCTAAATGCCGGCAAATTTGGAGGTCAAGGAATTTCCCGACAAACTTGAAATTTTGCATGCTCCAAACTCTCTATGTTCCACACTCGTCATAAAAAATTGACAGACTTTCGCCCGGAAATTGCCAATAAATTTCAGGATGTAGGGAAAACTTCCTGCATACTCCGAAGACCGTGGCTGTCTGTGCGCGTGAGCGGTCCTTTGGACGGCCGTTGACCCACCCCTGTTTGTGACGGGAATTTGCCCAAAGTGTGGTCTAAATGCCGGCAAATTTGGAGGTCAAGGAATTTCCCGACAAACTTCAAATTGTGCATGCTCCAAACTCTCTACGTTGCACACTCGTCATAAAAAATTGACAGACTTTCGCCGGGAAATTGCCGATAAATTTCAGGATGTAGGGAAAACTTCCTGCATACTCCGAAGACCGTGGCTGTCTGTGCGCGTGAGCGGTCCTTTGGACGGCCGTTGACCCACCCCTGTTTGTGACGGGAATTTGCCCAAAGTGTGGTCTAAATGCCGGCAAATTTGGAGGTCAAGGAATTTCCCGACAAACTTCAAATTTTGCATGCTCCAAACTCTCTATGTTCCACACTCGTCATAAAAAATTGACAGACTTTCGCCGGGAAATTGCCGATAAATTTCAGGATGTAGGGAAAACTTCCTGCATACTCCGAAGACCGTGGCTGTCTGTGCGCGTGAGCGGTCCTTTGGACGGCCGTTGACCCACCCCTGTTTGTGACGGGAATTTGCCCAAAGTGTGGTCTAAATGCCGGCAAATTTGGAGGTCAAGGAATTTCCCGACAAACTTGAAATGTTGCATGCTCCAAACTCTCTATGTTCCACACTCGTCATCAAAAATTGACAGACTTTCGCCGGGAAATTGCCGATAAATTTCAGGATGTAGGGAAAACTTCCTGCCTACTCCGAAGACCGTGGCTGTCTGTGCGCGTGAGCGGTCCTTTGGACGGCCGTTGACCCACCCCTGTTTGTGACGGGAATTTGCCCAAAGTGTGGTCTAAATGCCGGCAAATTTGGAGGTCAAGGAATTTCCCGACAAACTTCAAATTTTGCATGCTCCAAACTCTCTATGTTCCACACTCGTCATAAAAAAATTGACAGACTTTCGCCGGGAAATTGCCGATAAATTTCAGGATGTAGGGAAAACTTCCTGCATACTCCGAAGACCGTGGCTGTCTGTGCGCGTGAGCGGTCCTTTGGACGGCCGTTGACCCACCCCTGTTTGTGACGGGAATTTGCCCAAAGTGTGGTCTAAATGCCGGCAAATTTGGAGGTCAAGGAATTTCCCGACAAACTTCAAATTTTGCATGCTCCAAACTCTCTATGTTCCACACTCGTCATAAAAAATTGACAGACTTTCGCCGGGAAATTGCCGATAAATTTCAGGATGTAGGGAAAACTTCCTGCATACTCCGAAGACCGTGGCTGTCTGTGCGCGTGAGCGGTCCTTTGGACGGCCGTTGACCCACCCCTGTTTGTGACGGGAATTTGCCCAAAGTGTGGTCTAAATGCCGGCAAATTTGGAGGTCAAGGAATTTCCCGACAAACTTCAAATTTTGCATGCTCCAAACTCTCTATGTTCCACACTCGTCATAAAAAATTGACAGACTTTCGCCGGGAAATTGCCGATAAATTTCAGGATGTAGGGAAAACTTCCTGCATACTCCGAAGACCGTGGCTGTCTGTGCGCGTGAGCGGTCCTTTGGACGGCCGTTGACCCACCCCTGTTTGTGACGGGAATTTGCCCAAAGTGTGGTCTAAATGCCGGCAAATTTGGAGGTCAAGGAATTTCCCGACAAACTTGAAATTTTGCATGCTCCAAACTCTCTATGTTCCACACTCGTCATCAAAAATTGACAGACTTTCGCCCGGAAATTGCCAATAAATTTCAGGATGTAGGGAAAACTTCCTGCATACTCCGAAGACCGTGGCTGTCTGTGCGCGTGAGCGGTCCTTTGGACGGCCGTTGACCCACCCCTGTTTGTGACGGGAATTTGCCCAAAGTGTGGTCTAAATGCCGGCAAATTTGGAGGTCAAGGAATTTCCCGACAAACTTCAAATTGTGCATGCTCCAAACTCTCTACGTTGCACACTCGTCATAAAAAATTGACAGACTTTCGCCGGGAAATTGCCGATAAATTTCAGGATGTAGGGAAAACTTCCTGCATACTCCGAAGACCGTGGCTGTCTGTGCGCGTGAGCGGTCCTTTGGACGGCCGTTGACCCACCCCTGTTTGTGACGGGAATTTGCCCAAAGTGTGGTCTAAATGCCGGCAAATTTGGAGGTCAAGGAATTTCCCGACAAACTTCAAATTTTGCATGCTCCAAACTCTCTATGTTCCACACTCGTCATAAAAAATTGACAGACTTTCGCCGGGAAATTGCCGATAAATTTCAGGATGTAGGGAAAACTTCCTGCATACTCCGAAGACCGTGGCTGTCTGTGCGCGTGAGCGGTCCTTTGGACGGCCGTTGACCCACCCCTGTTTGTGACGGGAATTTGCCCAAAGTGTGGTCTAAATGCCGGCAAATTTGGAGGTCAAGGAATTTCCCGACAAACTTGAAATTTTGCATGCTCCAAACTCTCTATGTTCCACACTCGTCATCAAAAATTGACAGACTTTCGCCGGGAAATTGCCGATAAATTTCAGGATGTAGGGAAAACTTCCTGCCTACTCCGAAGACCGTGGCTGTCTGTGCGCGTGAGCGGTCCTTTGGACGGCCGTTGACCCACCCCTGTTTGTGACGGGAATTTGCCCAAAGTGTGGTCTAAATGCCGGCAAATTTGGAGGTCAAGGAATTTCCCGACAAACTTCAAATTTTGCATGCACCAAACTCTCTATGTTCCACACTCGTCATAAAAAAATTGACAGACTTTCGCCGGGAAATTGCCGATAAATTTCAGGATGTAGGGAAAACTTCCTGCATACTCCGAAGACCGTGGCTGTCTGTGCGCGTGAGCGGTCCTTTGGACGGCCGTTGACCCACCCCTGTTTGTGACGGGAATTTGCCCAAAGTGTGGTCTAAATGCCGGCAAATTTGGAGGTCAAGGAATTTCCCGACAAACTTCAAATTTTGCATTCTCCAAACTCTCTATGTTCCACACTCGTCATCAAAAATTGACAGACTTTCGCCGGGAAATTGCCGATAAATTTCAGGATGTAGGGAAAACTTCCTGCATACTCCGAAGACCGTGGCTGTCTGTGCGCGTGAGCGGTCCTTTGGACGGCCGTTGACCCACCCCTGTTTGTGATGGGAATTTGCCCAAAGTGTGGTCTAAATGCCGGCAAATTTGGAGGTCAAGGAATTTCCCGACAAACTTCAAATTTTGCATGCTCCAAACTCTCTATGTTCCACACTCGTCATAAAAAATTGACAGACTTTCGCCGGGAAATTGCCGATAAATTTCAGGATGTAGGGAAAACTTCCTGCATACTCCGAAGACCGTGGCTGTCTGTGCGCGTGAGCGGTCCTTTGGACGGCCGTTGACCCACCCCTGTTTGTGACGGGAATTTGCCCAAAGTGTGGTCTAAATGCCGGCAAATTTGGAGGTCAAGGAATTTCCCGACAAACTTGAAATTTTGCATGCTCCAAACTCTCTATGTTCCACACTCGTCATCAAAAATTGACAGACTTTCGCCGGGAAATTGCTGATAAATTTCAGGATGTAGGGAAAACTTCCTGCCTACTCCGAAGACCGTGGCTGTCTGTGCGCGTGAGCGGTCCTTTGGACGGCCGTTGACCCACCCCTGTTTGTGATGGGAATTTGCCCAAAGTGTGGTCTAAATGCCGGCAAATTTGGAGGTCAAGGAATTTCCCGACAAACTTCAAATTTTGCATGCTCCAAACTCTCTATGTTCCACACTCGTCATAAAAAATTGACAGACTTTCGCCGGGAAATTGCCGATAAATTTCAGGATGTAGGGAAAACTTCCTGCATACTCCAAAGACCGTGGCTGTCTGTACGCGTGAGCGGTCCTTTGGACGGCCGTTGACCCACCCCTGTTTGTGACGGGAATTTGCCCAAAGTGTGGTCTAAATGCCGGCAAATTTGGAGGTCAAGGAATTTCCCGACAAACTTCAAATTTTGCATGCTCCAAACTCTCTATGTTCCACACTCGTCATAAAAAATTGACAGACTTTCGCCGGGAAATTGCCGATAAATTTCAGGATGTAGGGAAAACTTCCTGCATACTCCGAAGACCGTGGCTGTCTGTGCGCGTGAGCGGTCCTTTGGACGGCCGTTGACCCACCCCTGTTTGTGACGGGAATTTGCCCAAAGTGTGGTCTAAATGCCGGCAAATTTGGAGGTCAAGGAATTTCCCGACAAACTTGAAATTTTGCATGCTCCAAACTCTCTATGTTCCACACTCGTCATCAAAAATTGACAGACTTTCGCCCGGAAATTGCCAATAAATTTCAGGATGTAGGGAAAACTTCCTGCATACTCCGAAGACCGTGGCTGTCTGTGCGCGTGAGCGGTCCTTTGGACGGCCGTTGACCCACCCCTGTTTGTGACGGGAATTTGCCCAAAGTGTGGTCTAAATGCCGGCAAATTTGGAGGTCAAGGAATTTCCCGACAAACTTCAAATTGTGCATGCTCCAAACTCTCTACGTTGCACACTCGTCATAAAAAATTGACAGACTTTCGCCGGGAAATTGCCGATAAATTTCAGGATGTAGGGAAAACTTCCTGCATACTCCGAAGACCGTGGCTGTCTGTGCGCGTGAGCGGTCCTTTGGACGGCCGTTGACCCACCCCTGTTTGTGACGGGAATTTGCCCAAAGTGTGGTCTAAATGCCGGCAAATTTGGAGGTCAAGGAATTTCCCGACAAACTTCAAATTTTGCATGCTCCAAACGCTCTATGTTCCACACTCGTCATAAAAAAATTGACAGACTTTCGCCGGGAAATTGCCGATAAATTTCAGGATGTAGGGAAAACTTCCTGCATACTCCGAAGACCGTGGCTGTCTGTGCGCGTGAGCGGTCCTTTGGACGGCCGTTGACCCACCCCTGTTTGTGACGGGAATTTGCCCAAAGTGTGGTCTAAATGCCGGCAAATTTGGAGGTCAAGGAATTTCCCGACAAACTTGAAATTTTGCATGCTCCAAACTCTCTATGTTCCACACTCGTCATCAAAAATTGACAGACTTTCGCCGGGAAATTGCCGATAAATTTCAGGATGTAGGGAAAACTTCCTGCCTACTCCGAAGACCGTGGCTGTCTGTGCGCGTGAGCGGTCCTTTGGACGGCCGTTGACCCACCCCTGTTTGTGACGGGAATTTGCCCAAAGTGTGGTCTAAATGCCGGCAAATTTGGAGGTCAAGGAATTTCCCGACAAACTTCAAATTTTGCATGCTCCAAACTCTCTATGTTCCACACTCGTCATAAAAAAATTGACAGACTTTCGCCGGGATATTGTCGATAAATTTCAGGATGTAGGGAAAACTTCCTGCATACTCCGAAGACCGTGGCTGTCTGTGCGCGTGAGCGGTCCTTTGGACGGCCGTTGACCCACCCCTGTTTGTGACGGGAATTTGCCCAAAGTGTGGTCTAAATGCCGGCAAATTTGGAGGTCAAGGAATTTCCCGACAAACTTCAAATTTTGCATGCTCCAAACTCTCTATGTTCCACACTCGTCATAAAAAATTGACAGACTTTCGCCGGGAAATTGCCGATAAATTTCAGGATGTAGGGAAAACTTCCTGCATACTCCGAAGACCGTGGCTGTCTGTGCGCGTGAGCGGTCCTTTGGACGGCCGTTGACCCACCCCTGTTTGTGACGGGAATTTGCCCAAAGTGTGGTCTAAATGCCGGCAAATTTGGAGGTCAAGGAATTTCCCGACAAACTTGAAATTTTGCATGCTCCAAACTCTCTATGTTCCACACTCGTCATCAAAAATTGACAGACTTTCGCCGGGAAATTGCCGATAAATTTCAGGATGTAGGGAAAACTTCCTGCCTACTCCGAAGACCGTGGCTGTCTGTGCGCGTGAGCGGTCCTTTGGACGGCCGTTGACCCACCCCTGTTTGTGATGGGAATTTGCCCAAAGTGTGGTATAAATGCCGGCAAATTTGGAGGTCAAGGAATTTCCCGACAAACTTCAAATTTTGCATGCTCCAAACTCTCTATGTTCCACACTCGTCATAAAAAATTGACAGACTTTCGCCGGGAAATTGCCGATAAATTTCAGGATGTAGGGAAAACTTCCTGCATACTCCGAAGACCGTGGCTGTCTGTGCGCGTGAGCGGTCCTTTGGACGGCCGTTGACCCACCCCTGTTTGTGACGGGAATTTGCCCAAAGTGTGGTCTAAATGCCGGCAAATTTGGAGGTCAAGGAATTTCCCGACAAACTTGAAATTTTGCATGCTCCAAACTCTCTATGTTCCACACTCGTCATCAAAAATTGACAGACTTTCGCCGGGAAATTGCCGATAAATTTCAGGATGTAGGGAAAACTTCCTGCCTACTCCGAAGACCGTGGCTGTCTGTGCGCGTGAGCGGTCCTTTGGACGGCCGTTGACCCACCCCTGTTTGTGATGGGAATTTGCCCAAAGTGTGGTCTAAATGCCGGCAAATTTGGAGGTCAAGGAATTTCCCGACAAACTTCAAATTTTGCATGCTCCAAACTCTCTATGTTCCACACTCGTCATAAAAAATTGACAGACTTTCGCCGGGAAATTGCCGATAAATTTCAGGATGTAGGGAAAACTTCCTGCATACTCCGAAGACCGTGGCTGTCTGTGCGCGTGAGCGGTCCTTTGGACGGCCGTTGACCCACCCCTGTTTGTGACGGGAATTTGCCCAAAGTGTGGTCTAAATGCCGGCAAATTTGGAGGTCAAGGAATTTCCCGACAAACTTGAAATTTTGCATGCTCCAAACTCTCTATGTTCCACACTCGTCATCAAAAATTGACAGACTTTCGCCGGGAAATTGCTGATAAATTTCAGGATGTAGGGAAAACTTCCTGCCTACTCCGAAGACCGTGGCTGTCTGTGCGCGTGAGCGGTCCTTTGGACGGCCGTTGACCCACCCCTGTTTGTGATGGGAATTTGCCCAAAGTGTGGTCTAAATGCCGGCAAATTTGGAGGTCAAGGAATTTCCCGACAAACTTCAAATTTTGCATGCTCCAAACTCTCTATGTTCCACACCCGTCATAAAAAATTGACAGACTTTCGCCGGGAAATTGCCGATAAATTTCAGGATGTAGGGAAAACTTCCTGCATACTCCGAAGACCGTGGCTGTCTGTGCGCGTGAGCGGTCCTTTGGACGGCCGTTGACCCACCCCTGTTTGTGACGGGAATTTGCCCAAAGTGTGGTCTAAATGCCGGCAAATTTGGAGGTCAAGGAATTTCCCGACAAACTTCAAATTTTGCATGCTCCAAACTCTCTATGTTCCACACTCGTCATAAAAAATTGACAGACTTTCGCCGGGAAATTGCCGATAAATTTCAGGATGTAGGGAAAACTTCCTGCATACTCCGAAGACCGTGGCTGTCTGTGCGCGTGAGCGGTCCTTTGGACGGCCGTTGACCCACCCCTGTTTGTGACGGGAATTTGCCCAAAGTGTGGTCTAAATGCCGGCAAATTTGGAGGTCAAGGAATTTCCCGACAAACTTGAAATTTTGCATGCTCCAAACTCTCTATGTTCCACACTCGTCATAAAAAATTGACAGACTTTCGCCCGGAAATTGCCAATAAATTTCAGGATGTAGGGAAAACTTCCTGCATACTCCGAAGACCGTGGCTGTCTGTGCGCGTGAGCGGTCCTTTGGACGGCCGTTGACCCACCCCTGTTTGTGACGGGAATTTGCCCAAAGTGTGGTCTAAATGCCGGCAAATTTGGAGGTCAAGGAATTTCCCGACAAACTTCAAATTGTGCATGCTCCAAACTCTCTACGTTGCACACTCGTCATAAAAAATTGACAGACTTTCGCCGGGAAATTGCCGATAAATTTCAGGATGTAGGGAAAACTTCCTGCATACTCCGAAGACCGTGGCTGTCTGTGCGCGTGAGCGGTCCTTTGGACGGCCGTTGACCCACCCCTGTTTGTGACGGGAATTTGCCCAAAGTGTGGTCTAAATGCCGGCAAATTTGGAGGTCAAGGAATTTCCCGACAAACTTCAAATTTTGCATGCTCCAAACTCTCTATGTTCCACACTCGTCATAAAAAATTGACAGACTTTCGCCGGGAAATTGCCGATAAATTTCAGGATGTAGGGAAAACTTCCTGCATACTCCGAAGACCGTGGCTGTCTGTGCGCGTGAGCGGTCCTTTGGACGGCCGTTGACCCACCCCTGTTTGTGACGGGAATTTGCCCAAAGTGTGGTCTAAATGCCGGCAAATTTGGAGGTCAAGGAATTTCCCGACAAACTTGAAATTTTGCATGCTCCAAACTCTCTATGTTCCACACTCGTCATAAAAAATTGACAGACTTTCGCCGGGAAATTGCCGATAAATTTCAGGATGTAGGGAAAACTTCCTGCCTACTCCGAAGACCGTGGCTGTCTGTGCGCGTGAGCGGTCCTTTGGACGGCCGTTGACCCACCCCTGTTTGTGACGGGAATTTGCCCAAAGTGTGGTCTAAATGCCGGCAAATTTGGAGGTCAAGGAATTTCCCGACAAACTTCAAATTTTGCATGCTCCAAACTCTCTATGTTCCACACTCGTCATAAAAAAATTGACAGACTTTCGCCGGGAAATTGCCGATAAATTTCAGGATGTAGGGAAAACTTCCTGCATACTCCGAAGACCGTGGCTGTCTGTGCGCGTGAGCGGTCCTTTGGACGGCCGTTGACCCACCCCTGTTTGTGACGGGAATTTGCCCAAAGTGTGGTCTAAATGCCGGCAAATTTGGAGGTCAAGGAATTTCCCGACAAACTTCAAATTTTGCATGCTCCAAACTCTCTATGTTCCACACTCGTCATAAAAAATTGACAGACTTTCGCCGGGAAATTGCCGATAAATTTCAGGATGTAGGGAAAACTTCCTGCATACTCCGAAGACCGTGGCTGTCTGTGCGCGTGAGCGGTCCTTTGGACGGCCGTTGACCCACCCCTGTTTGTGACGGGAATTTGCCCAAAGTGTGGTCTAAATGCCGGCAAATTTGGAGGTCAAGGAATTTCCCGACAAACTTGAAATTTTGCATGCTCCAAACTCTCTATGTTCCACACTCGTCATCAAAAATTGACAGACTTTCGCCGGGAAATTGCCGATAAATTTCAGGATGTAGGGAAAACTTCCTGCCTACTCCGAAGACCGTGGCTGTCTGTGCGCGTGAGCGGTCCTTTGGACGGCCGTTGACCCACCCCTGTTTGTGATGGGAATTTGCCCAAAGTGTGGTCTAAATGCCGGCAAATTTGGAGGTCAAGGAATTTCCCGACAAACTTCAAATTTTGCATGCTCCAAACTCTCTATGTTCCACACCCGTCATAAAAAATTGACAGACTTTCGCCGGGAAATTGCCGATAAATTTCAGGATGTAGGGAAAACTTCCTGCATACTCCGAAGACCGTGGCTGTCTGTGCGCGTGAGCGGTCCTTTGGACGGCCGTTGACCCACCCCTGTTTGTGACGGGAATTTGCCCAAAGTGTGGTCTAAATGCCGGCAAATTTGGAGGTCAAGGAATTTCCCGACAAACTTCAAATTTTGCATGCTCCAAACTCTCTATGTTCCACACTCGTCATAAAAAATTGACAGACTTTCGCCGGGAAATTGCCGATAAATTTCAGGATGTAGGGAAAACTTCCTGCATACTCCGAAGACCGTGGCTGTCTGTGCGCGTGAGCGGTCCTTTGGACGGCCGTTGACCCACCCCTGTTTGTGACGGGAATTTGCCCAAAGTGTGGTCTAAATGCCGGCAAATTTGGAGGTCAAGGAATTTCCCGACAAACTTGAAATTTTGCATGCTCCAAACTCTCTATGTTCCACACTCGTCATAAAAAATTGACAGACTTTCGCCCGGAAATTGCCAATAAATTTCAGGATGTAGGGAAAACTTCCTGCATACTCCGAAGACCGTGGCTGTCTGTGCGCGTGAGCGGTCCTTTGGACGGCCGTTGACCCACCCCTGTTTGTGACGGGAATTTGCCCAAAGTGTGGTCTAAATGCCGGCAAATTTGGAGGTCAAGGAATTTCCCGACAAACTTCAAATTGTGCATGCTCCAAACTCTCTACGTTGCACACTCGTCATAAAAAATTGACAGACTTTCGCCGGGAAATTGCCGATAAATTTCAGGATGTAGGGAAAACTTCCTGCATACTCCGAAGACCGTGGCTGTCTGTGCGCGTGAGCGGTCCTTTGGACGGCCGTTGACCCACCCCTGTTTGTGACGGGAATTTGCCCAAAGTGTGGTCTAAATGCCGGCAAATTTGGAGGTCAAGGAATTTCCCGACAAACTTCAAATTTTGCATGCTCCAAACTCTCTATGTTCCACACTCGTCATAAAAAATTGACAGACTTTCGCCGGGAAATTGCCGATAAATTTCAGGATGTAGGGAAAACTTCCTGCATACTCCGAAGACCGTGGCTGTCTGTGCGCGTGAGCGGTCCTTTGGACGGCCGTTGACCCACCCCTGTTTGTGACGGGAATTTGCCCAAAGTGTGGTCTAAATGCCGGCAAATTTGGAGGTCAAGGAATTTCCCGACAAACTTGAAATTTTGCATGCTCCAAACTCTCTATGTTCCACACTCGTCATCAAAAATTGACAGACTTTCGCCGGGAAATTGCCGATAAATTTCAGGATGTAGGGAAAACTTCCTGCCTACTCCGAAGACCGTGGCTGTCTGTGCGCGTGAGCGGTCCTTTGGACGGCCGTTGACCCACCCCTGTTTGTGACGGGAATTTGCCCAAAGTGTGGTCTAAATGCCGGCAAATTTGGAGGTCAAGGAATTTCCCGACAAACTTCAAATTTTGCATGCTCCAAACTCTCTATGTTCCACACTCGTCATAAAAAAATTGACAGACTTTCGCCGGGAAATTGCCGATAAATTTCAGGATGTAGGGAAAACTTCCTGCACACTCCGAAGACCGTGGCTGTCTGTGCGCGTGAGCGGTCCTTTGGACGGCCGTTGACCCACCCCTGTTTGTGACGGGAATTTGCCCAAAGTGTGGTCTAAATGCCGGCAAATTTGGAGGTCAAGGAATTTCCCGACAAACTTGAAATTTTGCATGCTCCAAACTCTCTATGTTCCACACTCGTCATAAAAAATTGACAGACTTTCGCCGGGAAATTGCCGATAAATTTCAGGATGTAGGGAAAACTTCCTGCCTACTCCGAAGACCGTGGCTGTCTGTGCGCGTGAGCGGTCCTTTGGACGGCCGTTGACCCACCCCTGTTTGTGACGGGAATTTGCCCAAAGTGTGGTCTAAATGCCGGCAAATTTGGAGGTCAAGGAATTTCCCGACAAACTTCAAATTTTGCATGCTCCAAACTCTCTATGTTCCACACTCGTCATAAAAAAATTGACAGACTTTCGCCGGGAAATTGCCGATAAATTTCAGGATGTAGGGAAAACTTCCTGCATACTCCGAAGACCGTGGCTGTCTGTGCGCGTGAGCGGTCCTTTGGACGGCCGTTGACCCACCCCTGTTTGTGACGGGAATTTGCCCAAAGTGTGGTCTAAATGCCGGCAAATTTGGAGGTCAAGGAATTTCCCGACAAACTTCAAATTTTGCATGCTCCAAACTCTCTATGTTCCACACTCGTCATAAAAAATTGACAGACTTTCGCCGGGAAATTGCCGATAAATTTCAGGATGTAGGGAAAACTTCCTGCATACTCCGAAGACCGTGGCTGTCTGTGCGCGTGAGCGGTCCTTTGGACGGCCGTTGACCCACCCCTGTTTGTGACGGGAATTTGCCCAAAGTGTGGTCTAAATGCCGGCAAATTTGGAGGTCAAGGAATTTCCCGACAAACTTGAAATTTTGCATGCTCCAAACTCTCTATGTTCCACACTCGTCATCAAAAATTGACAGACTTTCGCCGGGAAATTGCCGATAAATTTCAGGATGTAGGGAAAACTTCCTGCCTACTCCGAAGACCGTGGCTGTCTGTGCGCGTGAGCGGTCCTTTGGACGGCCGTTGACCCACCCCTGTTTGTGATGGGAATTTGCCCAAAGTGTGGTCTAAATGCCGGCAAATTTGGAGGTCAAGGAATTTCCCGACAAACTTCAAATTTTGCATGCTCCAAACTCTCTATGTTCCACACCCGTCATAAAAAATTGACAGACTTTCGCCGGGAAATTGCCGATAAATTTCAGGATGTAGGGAAAACTTCCTGCATACTCCGAAGACCGTGGCTGTCTGTGCGCGTGAGCGGTCCTTTGGACGGCCGTTGACCCACCCCTGTTTGTGACGGGAATTTGCCCAAAGTGTGGTCTAAATGCCGGCAAATTTGGAGGTCAAGGAATTTCCCGACAAACTTCAAATTTTGCATGCTCCAAACTCTCTATGTTCCACACTCGTCATAAAAAATTGACAGACTTTCGCCGGGAAATTGCCGATAAATTTCAGGATGTAGGGAAAACTTCCTGCATACTCCGAAGACCGTGGCTGTCTGTGCGCGTGAGCGGTCCTTTGGACGGCCGTTGACCCACCCCTGTTTGTGACGGGAATTTGCCCAAAGTGTGGTCTAAATGCCGGCAAATTTGGAGGTCAAGGAATTTCCCGACAAACTTGAAATTTTGCATGCTCCAAACTCTCTATGTTCCACACTCGTCATAAAAAATTGACAGACTTTCGCCCGGAAATTGCCAATAAATTTCAGGATGTAGGGAAAACTTCCTGCATACTCCGAAGACCGTGGCTGTCTGTGCGCGTGAGCGGTCCTTTGGACGGCCGTTGACCCACCCCTGTTTGTGACGGGAATTTGCCCAAAGTGTGGTCTAAATGCCGGCAAATTTGGAGGTCAAGGAATTTCCCGACAAACTTCAAATTGTGCATGCTCCAAACTCTCTACGTTGCACACTCGTCATAAAAAATTGACAGACTTTCGCCGGGAAATTGCCGATAAATTTCAGGATGTAGGGAAAACTTCCTGCATACTCCGAAGACCGTGGCTGTCTGTGCGCGTGAGCGGTCCTTTGGACGGCCGTTGACCCACCCCTGTTTGTGACGGGAATTTGCCCAAAGTGTGGTCTAAATGCCGGCAAATTTGGAGGTCAAGGAATTTCCCGACAAACTTCAAATTTTGCATGCTCCAAACTCTCTATGTTCCACACTCGTCATAAAAAATTGACAGACTTTCGCCGGGAAATTGCCGATAAATTTCAGGATGTAGGGAAAACTTCCTGCATACTCCGAAGACCGTGGCTGTCTGTGCGCGTGAGCGGTCCTTTGGACGGCCGTTGACCCACCCCTGTTTGTGACGGGAATTTGCCCAAAGTGTGGTCTAAATGCCGGCAAATTTGGAGGTCAAGGAATTTCCCGACAAACTTGAAATTTTGCATGCTCCAAACTCTCTATGTTCCACACTCGTCATCAAAAATTGACAGACTTTCGCCGGGAAATTGCCGATAAATTTCAGGATGTAGGGAAAACTTCCTGCCTACTCCGAAGACCGTGGCTGTCTGTGCGCGTGAGCGGTCCTTTGGACGGCCGTTGACCCACCCCTGTTTGTGACGGGAATTTGCCCAAAGTGTGGTCTAAATGCCGGCAAATTTGGAGGTCAAGGAATTTCCCGACAAACTTCAAATTTTGCATGCTCCAAACTCTCTATGTTCCACACTCGTCATAAAAAAATTGACAGACTTTCGCCGGGAAATTGCCGATAAATTTCAGGATGTAGGGAAAACTTCCTGCATACTCCGAAGACCGTGGCTGTCTGTGCGCGTGAGCGGTCCTTTGGACGGCCGTTGACCCACCCCTGTTTGTGACGGGAATTTGCCCAAAGTGTGGTCTAAATGCCGGCAAATTTGGAGGTCAAGGAATTTCCCGACAAACTTCAAATTTTGCATGCTCCAAACTCTCTATGTTCCACACTCGTCATAAAAAATTGACAGACTTTCGCCGGGAAATTGCCGATAAATTTCAGGATGTAGGGAAAACTTCCTGCATACTCCGAAGACCGTGGCTGTCTGTGCGCGTGAGCGGTCCTTTGGACGGCCGTTGACCCACCCCTGTTTGTGACGGGAATTTGCCCAAAGTGTGGTCTAAATGCCGGCAAATTTGGAGGTCAAGGAATTTCCCGACAAACTTGAAATTTTGCATGCTCCAAACTCTCTATGTTCCACACTCGTCATCAAAAATTGACAGACTTTCGCCGGGAAATTGCCGATAAATTTCAGGATGTAGGGAAAACTTCCTGCCTACTCCGAAGACCGTGGCTGTCTGTGCGCGTGAGCGGTCCTTTGGACGGCCGTTGACCCACCCCTGTTTGTGATGGGAATTTGCCCAAAGTGTGGTCTAAATGCCGGCAAATTTGGAGGTCAAGGAATTTCCCGACAAACTTCAAATTTTGCATGCTCCAAACTCTCTATGTTCCACACTCGTCATAAAAAATTGACAGACTTTCGCCGGTAAATTGCCGATAAATTTCAGGATGTAGGGAAAACTTCCTGCATACTCCGAAGACCGTGGCTGTCTGTGCGCGTGAGCGGTCCTTTGGACGGCCGTTGACCCACCCCTGTTTGTGACGGGAATTTGCCCAAAGTGTGGTCTAAATGCCGGCAAATTTGGAGGTCAAGGAATTTCCCGACAAACTTGAAATTTTGCATGCTCCAAACTCTCTATGTTCCACACTCGTCATCAAAAATTGACAGACTTTCGCCGGGAAATTGCTGATAAATTTCAGGATGTAGGGAAAACTTCCTGCCTACTCCGAAGACCGTGGCTGTCTGTGCGCGTGAGCGGTCCTTTGGACGGCCGTTGACCCACCCCTGTTTGTGATGGGAATTTGCCCAAAGTGTGGTCTAAATGCCGGCAAATTTGGAGGTCAAGGAATTTCCCGACAAACTTCAAATTTTGCATGCTCCAAACTCTCTATGTTCCACACTCGTCATAAAAAATTGACAGACTTTCGCCGGGAAATTGCCGATAAATTTCAGGATGTAGGGAAAACTTCCTGCATACTCCGAAGACCGTGGCTGTCTGTGCGCGTGAGCGGTCCTTTGGACGGCCGTTGACCCACCCCTGTTTGTGACGGGAATTTGCCCAAAGTGTGGTCTAAATGCCGGCAAATTTGGAGGTCAAGGAATTTCCCGACAAACTTCAAATTTTGCATGCTCCAAACTCTCTATGTTCCACACTCGTCATAAAAAATTGACAGACTTTCGCCGGGAAATTGCCGATAAATTTCAGGATGTAGGGAAAACTTCCTGCATACTCCGAAGACCGTGGCTGTCTGTGCGCGTGAGCGGTCCTTTGGACGGCCGTTGACCCACCCCTGTTTGTGACGGGAATTTGCCCAAAGTGTGGTCTAAATGCCGGCAAATTTGGAGGTCAAGGAATTTCCCGACAAACTTGAAATTTTGCATGCTCCAAACTCTCTATGTTCCACACTCGTCATAAAAAATTGACAGACTTTCGCCCGGAAATTGCCAATAAATTTCAGGATGTAGGGAAAACTTCCTGCATACTCCGAAGACCGTGGCTGTCTGTGCGCGTGAGCGGTCCTTTGGACGGCCGTTGACCCACCCCTGTTTGTGACGGGAATTTGCCCAAAGTGTGGTCTAAATGCCGGCAAATTTGGAGGTCAAGGAATTTCCCGACAAACTTCAAATTGTGCATGCTCCAAACTCTCTACGTTGCACACTCGTCATAAAAAATTGACAGACTTTCGCCGGGAAATTGCCGATAAATTTCAGGATGTAGGGAAAACTTCCTGCATACTCCGAAGACCGTGGCTGTCTGTGCGCGTGAGCGGTCCTTTGGACGGCCGTTGACCCACCCCTGTTTGTGACGGGAATTTGCCCAAAGTGTGGTCTAAATGCCGGCAAATTTGGAGGTCAAGGAATTTCCCGACAAACTTCAAATTTTGCATGCTCCAAACTCTCTATGTTCCACACTCGTCATAAAAAATTGACAGACTTTCGCCGGGAAATTGCCGATAAATTTCAGGATGTAGGGAAAACTTCCTGCATACTCCGAAGACCGTGGCTGTCTGTGCGCGTGAGCGGTCCTTTGGACGGCCGTTGACCCACCCCTGTTTGTGACGGGAATTTGCCCAAAGTGTGGTCTAAATGCCGGCAAATTTGGAGGTCAAGGAATTTCCCGACAAACTTGAAATGTTGCATGCTCCAAACTCTCTATGTTCCACACTCGTCATCAAAAATTGACAGACTTTCGCCGGGAAATTGCCGATAAATTTCAGGATGTAGGGAAAACTTCCTGCCTACTCCGAAGACCGTGGCTGTCTGTGCGCGTGAGCGGTCCTTTGGACGGCCGTTGACCCACCCCTGTTTGTGACGGGAATTTGCCCAAAGTGTGGTCTAAATGCCGGCAAATTTGGAGGTCAAGGAATTTCCCGACAAACTTCAAATTTTGCATGCTCCAAACTCTCTATGTTCCACACTCGTCATAAAAAAATTGACAGACTTTCGCCGGGAAATTGCCGATAAGTTTCAGGATGTAGGGAAAACTTCCTGCATACTCCGAAGACCGTGGCTGTCTGTGCGCGTGAGCGGTCCTTTGGACGGCCGTTGACCCACCCCTGTTTGTGACGGGAATTTGCCCAAAGTGTGGTCTAAATGCCGGCAAATTTGGAGGTCAAGGAATTTCCCGACAAACTTCAAATTTTGCATGCTCCAAACTCTCTATGTTCCACACTCGTCATAAAAAATTGACAGACTTTCGCCGGGAAATTGCCGATAAATTTCAGGATGTAGGGAAAACTTCCTGCATACTCCGAAGACCGTGGCTGTCTGTGCGCGTGAGCGGTCCTTTGGACGGCCGTTGACCCACCCCTGTTTGTGACGGGAATTTTCCCAAAGTGTGGTCTAAATGCCGGCAAATTTGGAGGTCAAGGAATTTCCCGACAAACTTGAAATTTTGCATGCTCCAAACTCTCTATGTTCCACACTCGTCATCAAAAATTGACAGACTTTCGCCGGGAAATTGCTGATAAATTTCAGGATGTAGGGAAAACTTCCTGCCTACTCCGAAGACCGTGGCTGTCTGTGCGCGTGAGCGGTCCTTTGGACGGCCGTTGACCCACCCCTGTTTGTGATGGGAATTTGCCCAAAGTGTGGTCTAAATGCCGGCAAATTTGGAGGTCAAGGAATTTCCCGACAAACTTGAAATTTTGCATGCTCCAAACTCTCTATGTTCCACACTCGTCATCAAAAATTGACAGACTTTCGCCGGGAAATTGCCGATAAATTTCAGGATGTAGGGAAAACTTCCTGCCTACTCCGAAGACCGTGGCTGTCTGTGCGCGTGAGCGGTCCTTTGGACGGCCGTTGACCCACCCCTGTTTGTGATGGGAATTTGCCCAAAGTGTGGTCTAAATGCCGGCAAATTTGGAGGTCAAGGAATTTCCCGACAAACTTCAAATTTTGCATGCTCCAAACTCTCTATGTTCCACACTCGTCATAAAAAATTGACAGACTTTCGCCGGGAAATTGCCGATAAATTTCAGGATGTAGGGAAAACTTCCTGCATACTCCGAAGACCGTGGCTGTCTGTGCGCGTGAGCGGTCCTTTGGACGGCCGTTGACCCACCCCTGTTTGTGACGGGAATTTGCCCAAAGTGTGGTCTAAATGCCGGCAAATTTGGAGGTCAAGGAATTTCCCGACAAACTTGAAATTTTGCATGCTCCAAACTCTCTATGTTCCACACTCGTCATCAAAAATTGACAGACTTTCGCCGGGAAATTGCTGATAAATTTCAGGATGTAGGGAAAACTTCCTGCCTACTCCGAAGACCGTGGCTGTCTGTGCGCGTGAGCGGTCCTTTGGACGGCCGTTGACCCACCCCTGTTTGTGATGGGAATTTGCCCAAAGTGTGGTCTAAATGCCGGCAAATTTGGAGGTCAAGGAATTTCCCGACAAACTTCAAATTTTGCATGCTCCAAACTCTCTATGTTCCACACTCGTCATAAAAAATTGACAGACTTTCGCCGGGAAATTGCCGATAAATTTCAGGATGTAGGGAAAACTTCCTGCATACTCCGAAGACCGTGGCTGTCTGTGCGCG
This sequence comes from Henricia sp. BOLD:AAB3569, assembly GCA_037783545.1. Taxonomy (NCBI): domain Eukaryota; kingdom Metazoa; phylum Echinodermata; class Asteroidea; order Spinulosida; family Echinasteridae; genus Henricia; species Henricia sp. BOLD:AAB3569. The sequence continues at coordinate 1,183,159 of JBBELK010000397.1, forward strand.
TGAGCGGTCCTTTGGACGGCCGTTGACCCACCCCTGTTTGTGACGGGAATTTGCCCAAAGTGTGGTCTAAATGCCGGCAAATTTGGAGGTCAAGGAATTTCCCGACAAACTTCAAATTTTGCATGCTCCAAACTCTCTATGTTCCACACTCGTCATAAAAAATTGACAGACTTTCGCCGGGAAATTGCCGATAAATTTCAGGATGTAGGGAAAACTTCCTGCATACTCCGAAGACCGTGGCTGTCTGTGCGCGTGAGCGGTCCTTTGGACGGCCGTTGACCCACCCCTGTTTGTGACGGGAATTTGCCCAAAGTGTGGTCTAAATGCCGGCAAATTTGGAGGTCAAGGAATTTCCCGACAAACTTCAAATTTTGCATGCTCCAAACTCTCTATGTTCCACACTCGTCATAAAAAATTGACAGACTTTCGCCGGGAAATTGCCGATAAATTTCAGGATGTAGGGAAAACTTCCTGCATACTCCGAAGACCGTGGCTGTCTGTGCGCGTGAGCGGTCCTTTGGACGGCCGTTGACCCACCCCTGTTTGTGACGGGAATTTGCCCAAAGTGTGGTCTAAATGCCGGCAAATTTGGAGGTCAAGGAATTTCCCGACAAACTTGAAATTTTGCATGCTCCAAACTCTCTATGTTCCACACTCGTCATCAAAAATTGACAGACTTTCGCCGGGAAATTGCCGATAAATTTCAGGATGTAGGGAAAACTTCCTGCCTACTCCGAAGACCGTGGCTGTCTGTGCGCGTGAGCGGTCCTTTGGACGGCCGTTGACCCACCCCTGTTTGTGACGGGAATTTGCCCAAAGTGTGGTCTAAATGCCGGCAAATTTGGAGGTCAAGGAATTTCCCGACAAACTTCAAATTTTGCATGCTCCAAACTCTCTATGTTCCACACTCGTCATAAAAAAATTGACAGACTTTCGCCGGGAAATTGCCGATAAATTTCAGGATGTAGGGAAAACTTCCTGCATACTCCGAAGACCGTGGCTGTCTGTGCGCGTGAGCGGTCCTTTGGACGGCCGTTGACCCACCCCTGTTTGTGACGGGAATTTGCCCAAAGTGTGGTCTAAATGCCGGCAAATTTGGAGGTCAAGGAATTTCCCGACAAACTTGAAATTTTGCATGCTCCAAACTCTCTATGTTCCACACTCGTCATCAAAAATTGACAGACTTTCGCCGGGAAATTGCTGATAAATTTCAGGATGTAGGGAAAACTTCCTGCCTACTCCGAAGACCGTGGCTGTCTGTGCGCGTGAGCGGTCCTTTGGACGGCCGTTGACCCACCCCTGTTTGTGATGGGAATTTGCCCAAAGTGTGGTCTAAATGCCGGCAAATTTGGAGGTCAAGGAATTTCCCGACAAACTTCAAATTTTGCATGCTCCAAACTCTCTATGTTCCACACTCGTCATAAAAAATTGACAGACTTTCGCCGGGAAATTGCCGATAAATTTCAGGATGTAGGGAAAACTTCCTGCATACTCCGAAGACCGTGGCTGTCTGTGCGCGTGAGCGGTCCTTTGGACGGCCGTTGACCCACCCCTGTTTGTGACGGGAATTTGCCCAAAGTGTGGTCTAAATGCCGGCAAATTTGGAGGTCAAGGAATTTCCCGACAAACTTCAAATTTTGCATGCTCCAAACTCTCTATGTTCCACACTCGTCATAAAAAATTGACAGACTTTCGCCGGGAAATTGCCGATAAATTTCAGGATGTAGGGAAAACTTCCTGCATACTCCGAAGACCGTGGCTGTCTGTGCGCGTGAGCGGTCCTTTGGACGGCCGTTGACCCACCCCTGTTTGTGACGGGAATTTGCCCAAAGTGTGGTCTAAATGCCGGCAAATTTGGAGGTCAAGGAATTTCCCGACAAACTTGAAATTTTGCATGCTCCAAACTCTCTATGTTCCACACTCGTCATCAAAAATTGACAGACTTTCGCCCGGAAATTGCCAATAAATTTCAGGATGTA